>LJGR01000004.1:4060160-4453050 GCA_001513835.1 Fusarium temperatum | reverse complement strand
TGCTGAGTAGAGAGCTGTGAGAGTAGCCCAGCCCTAGTTCCTGTCAAGTATTTACTCTTCTTCAAATATTAAGCAATCCCATAAACGACAGTATTTAAATCAGATTTTCACTGTGATCTGGCACGGAAAGCCAGTAACTTATTCCTATTTCAGATTTTAGACTTTTTCGGGGCAATAATACCGCGAAGACTGTCGACCCCAGACTTTACCCCGGATATGATCGGTGCGGAGTGGCATGTGAACGGCTGACCAGAGCCGAAAAAGGTCTGGCTGGAATTCAAGTAGCGTGAGAGCCTCAGCTTCTCATTGCTGCGCATGTTCTCGCTCACACTAGAGGTCGCCGGGATAACGAGCTTCTGAGTGGTCAGAATTCCGCAGACTGCTCCCCACAGCGCATCAATATGGAGTATAGTGAGGTCGTTGAGATTAAGCGCCCTGAAGACTCCCCAGACTAAGGCACGCCACAAATTTCTCCACGGGGAATGAACCCGTTTGTGCTTTATGGACCCGGGCTTTCCCCTCATCTTATCGTCAGGTGAAGGACTAATGACCTGGCACCTGACAGCGATTTACCGTACCTGTATAGGCGAGCCAATGACCAAGTAACTAGCTTGCGGATTAGTCCAGCCCCGCGTTTTTACATACGCATACTACACACTTGGCTCCTTATTTATCGCGCCCGTGATGATTATCTATAAAAGCTTCAGTCCTCCCCCCATGACCCTAAATCATAGCCAAGAAACGCATCATCCACCATGATTGCTCCCAAGACCTACCAGTTTCTCGTCGGCGTTTTCGCCTCGCTCGGATCCTTCAACTACGGGTAAATCGCATAAAACCAACAGTGATTTCTCGGAATAGCTGACGTCGATAGTTACGATCTTGGTGTTATTGGGGGCAGTATTGCTTCGACTTCCTTCGTCTCGGCTTTCCACCCCAGCGCAAATGAAAGGTACGGTATTCTTGTCAACCCAATGTCTGTCCTTCTGCTGACTTGTTAGCGGCGCCGTTGTGTCCCTCTTCACGGGTGGAGGCTTCTTCGGGGCTTTCGCGGCTGGCCCCATGGGTGATTGGTTGGGCCGAAGACTCGCAATCATGATCGGTGCTATCATCTTCTGCGTTGGTGGTGCCTTGCAAGCGGCTGGCCACAGCTTGTCCTTCTTCTATGCTGGTCGAGCTGTTGCCGGGCTTGGCGTCGGTATTCTGGTCATGATCGTGCCAATGTACCAAGCCGAGATCGCGCATCCTTCTATCAGAGGCCGCGTCACTGGCCTGCAGCAATTGATGCTTGGTATTGGAGCCGTCGTCGCAAGTCAGTCAAAACTCATCCATATCAGATACCACATCACTGACTGTACCTAGCATGGACTGTATACGGAACCAACTTGCATTTTGCCACCAGCGAGCAGTGGCGTATCCCTCTTGGCCTTCAAATCGTCCCCGCTGGCATCCTCGCCCTCATGATTTTACTCTTCCCAGAGTCACCTCGTTGGCTAATCGACCACGGCAGAGAAGAAGAAGGTCTCAAGACCTTAGCCAAGCTCCACACCAACGGGAATGAGAATGATCCTTGGGTCCAGGCCGAGTATCTCCAGATTCAATCTGCCATTGCCCACGAGCACGAGCTCGCAGCAAAGGGCTACCGGGAATTATTTACCGACCGCGCGAGCTTCCGCCGCCTCTTTCTTGTCACTGCCCTGCAGGCCTCCGTTCAGATGACTGGTGTATCAGCCATCCAGTACTTCACTCCCGATATCTACAGAGCCATGGGCATCAATACTCAAAGTTCATTAAAGTATCAGGCTATTAGCAACGTACTCTCTGTTCTTGCTCAGCTCTGCACTGTGCTTTTCATCGACAAGATTGGTCGTCGCTGGCCGTTGATCATCGGCAACGGTATCAACTGTATTTGCTTCATCATCGTCACTGCAGCTCAAGCTAGTTTCCCCAACGCTTCTCCGTCGTTGCAGAACTCACTTGGCTGGCTTTTCATCGTCATCAACTGGTGCTATCAAGTCAGCTTCTCTTTTACCTGTGGCTCCCTCTCTTGGATCATTCCGGCCGAGGTATTTGACACCAAGACACGTTCCAAGGGTATCTCCATTGGTGTCATGACCTCATTTGCTTTCAATACCATGATTGGACAGGTTACAGCCCCGGCTATTAAGAACATCGGTTGGAAGTACTTCCTGGTATTTGTGGTATGCAATCTCACGAATGCCATCTTTTTCTGGGCATTCATGCCAGAGACGAAATTGCTGCCGCTTGAGGAGATGAATATCTTGTTCTCAAGTACCTCTTGGTTTGTGCCTGGGACCTCGCAGAAGCGCACGAGTGACTTAGATGCCAGGGTCGAAGAAGCTAAGCTGGAGAAGGAGGGCGTGGAGGTTGAGACTGTACGAGATTAGCTGTGTTACATTGCACTAGTTGCATCTCGGCCGAGGATTGTAGTTGGGTCTGGGGGCTTGATCGTGTGAAGGCTTACTCTGCGTTGGTAGAATTTTCAGTATTGAGAATTAAAGCTATGTAACTCCACTTCATATAATATTTTCAATTGCTTTAGGGCTGTATGGTGATGAGGATCATTTAGCTATGTAAAAAGGAGGATCGCCAATTATGCGACACTCGATTAGAGACAATATCAGCGATTTAGCCCGTTTACTACATGATAGCTCTGTATCCTTGTATCACCTCGTGTACCATACCATTAACTGTGTCAATTCCAGCCAAAGCTCAACTTTCTTAAACTACCCAGTTGAGAGCTCTATTGCTTCATTTGGAAAAATATAGGCCTTTTCTTTTATTTGTCTATTACTATAATAACTCGCCATCGTGACATATTTCCAAGGACGCCATGCTGAAGTAGAAACAATCAATATCACAGAAGTTGATTATGTGTAAGTCGAAAGATAAGATGACAAAGAAGTGTGTCTTATACAAAGGACGCCACAGAATTGTAAATAAATATAACCCGATATGTTACTATCCAAGAAATAGATGTTGAGTCCCATGTGGTGAATGGAAGCTCTTGGGCAATTGTGTTAGGCAGCTGGTTAACTACCTGAACTGATTTGATAAGAGTGTTATTTTGAGTTGATAGACCCCCCAGTGCTGATGCTTACATCACGCGCCTCACACCTGAATGGAAGCTCTCAGCCAGAGAGGCCCGAGCTAGATATAAAGAATTGAGTACAAGATCTGATAGATCCTGCCATTTCACAAGGTCTTAAAGGTCGAGACAATTTGTATGAAGGTACCTAATGGGGAATATTAACAACGCCAACGATCGAAGCATTAGTGTCATGTTCGCCAAAGTTGCCTCCGCTTGCAACGAGCAACTTTAAGTTTCCACGGTTATCCTTGATAACTCGGAGATCTCGACTATAACCGTTCTTCTGGTTGATGTTGACTCTCTTACAGTTACCCGGAAGTGCTCTGTAGTCGTTGATATAAACATCGCTATCAGAGTTGCCGTTCGCAATTAGAACTCCCTCTTTGAGGGGAGCCCAGATGATGAAGGGTGAACCGTAGGGAACCACAGCCGCTGTGTCGTTGGATACGATTGGCTGGATAGGCTTGCCGAAGAACTTTGCCAGGTCCTTGGAGACAATGTAGTGGACCTGGCAGTTGTTCACGGGTGCACCGCAGTTTTCGAATGTCATGATGTAATTGTCGTTGGTGGGTATGTGTGCAACCGTGGTCATACCGGGACGTCCGTCGTAGTAGTTCATAGCGACATTATTTACGATAGGGGTCCAGTGTCTCAGATCAGTCGTTATAGTGTAGACCAGTTTCTGCCCGTAGTGTGGGTCGCGTTGATCAGAGTAGTAGACGATTAATTTGCCTTTATACATAAGTAATATCGGGGGGGAAAATATCGTGTTGTCATTTATCATCTGTGTTCGCAGCCTAAAGCTTAACCTTATAGGCAGCATTCATCCCCATCGTCACTTGTATAGCCTGAAAACGAATGCGGTATCTTGGGTGATTCGCGAGATCGGAGCGAATGCCGAGCTTGCTTATGCGCAGCCGGTCCCTGAAGATCTTGTGACATTTCTTGAACAGGACTGGGACAATTTACATCCACACCTGAAGTCCCATTTCGAGATGCCGTGTCGTTTGGCCTCCGGTGACGATAGACAATTTACCTGGGCTGAGACATTTGGTGAAGGCCCTTATACCAATGAGCTTTGTATGGCCTACCATTATGCCAAATTTGTGGATGTCGTCGCCACGGCAGGCAAAAGGGAGTATCCCCTGCCAATGTTTTGTAACTTTTGGCAAAACTATAATAGGGAGGGTTCAGATAACGATTTCCCTGTCCTAGCTGGAGGCGGCGGTATATCAGGTGACTATCCCTCTGGCGGCGGCATCAGCAACGTCTTGGATATATGGATGCGTTTTGCAACAGCTATCGACTTTATCTCACCCGATGTCTATCTTAACGACTATATCCATATTTGCGAAACATACCGCCACCTGAACCAACCACCTTTCATACCTGAGCAGCGTCGAGATGAGTACGGCGCTCGTCGACTTTGGAAAGCTATCGGCTCATACCACGCTATCGGGGCTTGCCCTTTTGGCGTTGACACTCTCCCTGAGGGTGAGATATGCGCTTATACTCGGCACTTTGAACTCCTTTCGTGTGTCTCTGATCTGGTCCTCGAAGCTCAGCAAAGGCCAGGAGCCATCGTTGGTTTCTTCTTCGACGAGCTTACAGAAGACAAAATGCAGTCGGGAGACGCAAATACAGTGGCAAGTATGGGAGGTTATCGAGTGACGATTGAGCGTTCTGTCGTAACGGGCAGACCTGGTCCTGGATACGGCATTGTTATTCTCCTCCAGGAGAACGGCTACCCCAACGATACAAAGTTCCTTCTCATCGGGCAAGGCTTCTAAGCCGTCTTAAAGTCTCTCGACCCTAGATCTTATTATACAGGTATCTTGAAGTTTGAGGAAAAGGAATTCAACACTTCAACCGGCAAGCTCGATACCTTGAGAAGGCTGAATGGAGACGAAACAAGAAGTGGACAATTTGCCATCATGCCGAATGACAATCCGGATTACGCAGGATTCCCAATTAGCATTACAATTCCAGCAAGGGCTCGGATTGCTGAATGCAGTATTTATAGCCTACTAAAGTAGAACGGGTGCAATAGCTGTGTTTATGACATAAACATAAATGGAACTTTGCTTGCATTGATCGTATCCCTCTTGAAAATACGAAAAATTCTCATAGTGAGTATCTTAGACCGTTGAGTAATTCCGTTAAAGTGTTGTGTCTGTGCCAAAATTCATCCTTATTTGATGTTGTCCCCTGCCTTATTGAAGATGTAGATATGGCTAGCGACGGGTCCGCATCAGCAAAGTCATCTGACGGTGGAGCGTATTCCGTCAAGAATCTCATCATCCACCCTTCCATCTCACTCGAATTTGTTTCCGGAGACTTGACCAAGGCATCCTGGAACAGTGAGAGTCGAGAGATCTATCAAGGGCCCCTACTGCGTTAGCATTACCATAGGACATAGGACACACGGAAGATGGAAGATCCTGACATACCAGTCTTTCCAAACTCGGCCACAACCTTTTCAGCTTGAGCAAGGTCTTAAAATTGGAGATCAAACCACTTCTTGCAGCTTCAAACTCGCTCATCTCACCCATGAGTAACACGTGCACCAGTACCGCTAAAGAAACGATTGCCATATGTCCGACGGCAGCATGTACTGCTTCGCAGCCCTTTCTTTCCCGTGAGATTTCCTACAGGTCCGAAAACTTAAAGGCATGCGACTTGCAAAGCTGCGAATAGTGCAGCGTGTTATGGGAGTACAGTCGTCGGGATTCTAGGTAATTGAAGAAAAGCAAAGTGGCTTAGTGATGGAAGCCAAGATGTAGATCTATAAACGTGCCCCCAAGTCCCTTGGGACAATGCTCGCGGATATTTTGTTCCGACAGCGGTATGTGAAGAGGTAGGTTGGACTCCCAATCTTCAAGCTGGTCAGCTAATACTTTGACGAGGGCATCGAAGTCCTCTTGACACAGGCCAAGTTCAAGGTTCCCTCGGTTGAAATCTTGGATGTGACTAAATATCTTGGCGAGCATGATTTTGTACGCCCATATGCCTAGACTCGGACTTGTGGACCTAAAAAGAGTGAACTCAGCCTGTTGAAAGATGCTCTCGTTAATTGGGAGATTAACAGCGTAGTCATTGTCCTGGATTTGTCGTGGAAGCCCCGAGGCCAAGGAGCACCATCTGTCTGCCATGAATAATGTCCAAAAGACTCGCCTTCTGGTTTCCGCAAGAGCAGGGTTCTTAAATAGCTTTCTGTACAGTAGTTACATAATTTAAGCCATCCTGATAGTAATACCTTTACTAGTATTATATTAAAATAAGTTTATTATAACTAATGTTTTACTACCTTATAACTTAATATTCCCTAACCTTAATTTAACCTTTTTTTTAATAATATAGCTATTATATATTTATTTTCCTTTAAACTTTTATCTTTTTAACCTTCTTTTCTAACTATATAGTTACTATAAATATATTCTCTTTAAAACCTTTAACTTCTTAACTTATATAGTTAGTTTATTTAACCTTTTTTATATATTTACTTTTTTTTTATAAGTTACTAAGTAACTTATATTTATAGCCTTAAGACTATAGCTATAAAGTATAAGTTAATATTAATTAAGCTTAATTTGCTTTTAATTTTATAATATAAAGGTATTATTAAAAATAACTTTTTATAGTAAGCTTTTTAAGCTTATCCTTTTTTTACTAAATTAAAGTTTATATATCTTAAAGAATTATAAAAACTCCTTAATACTTAATAATATTAAAAGTATTATAGCTAAGTAAAGTAAAAAAACTAATAATCTTATTATTAAGTTTATTAAGCTAAGTAATAGTATTTTTTAAGAAATTCTTTAAAGTAAGTAAAATATAGCTTTATTTAATACTTTATTTAAAGATTAAATTAAAATAAATAGCTTAAAAAGCTATAAATATTATAGCTATATTAATAATATAGTTATTAATATAGTTATAGTATTTAATTATTTAATAGCCTTAACTTATAATTATTTTTATAATAAAAGCTTTTTTTTTTACCTTATAAGGCTATTAAGCTTTTAACTTTTATATAAAGGCTTAAATAGTAAGCCCTTTATAGTAAGCTAGTATTTTAAAACTTAATATTAATAAAGTATAATAATTAGGTTTAACTATATTAAACTAAGCTATACTTAGGTTTCTTTAGTTTAAACTACTGCTTTTTTACTAATAATACTTTATTTATTCTTATATATAAGGTTAGTTAGTTATATGCTTTAGTATATGTATTTAATTAATAAAGTTATTATTAACTTTAAGTTAATTTAACTTTTACTAACTAACTTATATAAAAGTTAACCTAATTGCTTTACAGAACCCTGCTATTACTTTATATTTATCTAACTGTGTTTATAGATACGCTTTTGCTCTTATAGTCTTAAACTATAAGCCTAGTCTATATATTTATTCTATATAAGTAGGAGGAAGCAGACTATATATTTAGCCTTAATAATTACATTTACTAACTACTTTTTATATAAGCTTAAGTTACCTATTAATACTATAATAAAAGCTGCCCTATTTATATTAAGAGGTAAGCCTTCCTTTATAGCCTTTTTTAGGTTTTTTAGTCTAGCTAGCTTTCTAGCTAGCTAGACCGGATGTATTAAATAACTAAAGTAAGCTTAATTTATATAATAAATTATATTAATTAAAGTATAATTAAAAATAGCTATCTTAACTAGGCTAAATAGGCTTTTTAATAAAAAGTTCTTTATAATAGCTATAGTTATTATATAAAGCTTATAGTAATTATTATTATTAGCTTACCTTAGTACTAGTTTAATTATATTAATAAAGTTATAGTTAGTTTTATAATAGCCTTAATTAGTTTATAGGCTTTAGTATATAGGTATTATATTAGTAGCTATAATTAATATTAGTAACTATAACTAATAGTTAGGTTAGGGAATGTACTTTAGAAGTATAATAAATATACTTACTATAGTATTCTTTTAGGTAGGATAAAGGAAAGGACTTAATATAACTACTAAAGGGCAGTATTTATACTACTTAATTAAAATAGTAATTACACTACTAAGGCAAGTAAACCTTTACTAATATTAAGTTTTAAGATACTGGCCTACTATAGGGGCCTTACTATTTAAGCCTTTATATAAAAGCTAAAAGCTTAATAGCCTTATAAAGCTAATAAAAAGAAAAAAAAATACTAAAATACTATTATTTTACCTTACTTAAAGGCTACTTACTTAATTTAGTTATTTTTATATATTAAACCTATAATAGCTAGTATAATAAATAATTAAAAAGGACTTTTATTAAAAGGATTTCTTTTTAATAAAGCTAGAAATCTTTTTATTAAGCCTTATATATAATAAACTACTAGTTAGAATAAAAAAGAAAATAATACTAGTATAGTCTTGCTTGAATGGAATTATATTAAATTACCATGTATGGGGCAGATACCCCAGACGAAGCCCAGGTAGCTAATAAGACTCTATTTACGCTTTGCTCGAATACAGCGTACAGATCTCATATCTCGCCGTCCACATCCCCGAGGTTATATTCCCCCCAGGCTGTGAGTAGTTCACGTACTTGAGCATAAGGAACATGTAGATTCGACCCGATGGTGGGTTTGAAGGAGTGCTTGATGCCATGTTCAGCTAATGTATTTAACGCGATCTGAGTAGAATAAATACTCTAACAAAAGGGCGGTTAAATTGTTTGCAAATAAGAAACCTTTAAGCAGACTACACGCTTGACATTGACCAGACACTTGCCAGATTATTAAACTTGTTTATTTGTCTATTTCGTGCTTCCGGTCACGCGGCCAATGATAAGGCGCGTGAAAGTAAGGAAGTAAGGCAGTTTGCCAGTTAAAGCAAAGAGCTCCTTATTAACCTCAAAGCTATGGGATAACTGCGGCCTTTAAGGTTAAGCTTTAGGCTGTAAATATAATAATAAATAATGATATAATATTTTTTTTCCCTAATATAAGCTTTTACTTATAACCTTTTATAATAACTAATATATCTTATTATAAGCCCTAGGGCATTATAAAGAAAAAAGACTAAAAGGTATATAAAGAGATATAACTTTAACTTTATATTATTATATATATACTATAATATAATTCTATAAATAATATATTAACTAAGTAAATTAAACTATTATTAGTAGTAACTTAATAAGCTAAAATACTTAAGACTATATTTATAATTTTCTTTTTATATTTTATACTTTAATATTACAACCTAATAGGTAAAAGCACTTACGTTACATATGCCCTACTTTATCTTTACTAATTAATAGCTAGCTTACGCTTTAACCTTATATATATTATAAGCCTTAAATATAGTATATAATATTAACTTATAACTTACTATAAGCCTAACTTATAATACTATAAGCTACTTAAGTATATATATATATTTATTTAGCACTAGATAGGACTTAGCTTATTAGCTATTAATAATACTTCTTTACCTTAATAAGCCTTATCTATACTATTAACTATTAAGAGATATAACTTTAAACTAATATACTTAGTATAACGCTCTATATAATCTGTAAATATAAACTTAATATAAACTAGTTTTTCTATTTAAAACCCCTAACTATTATATTTAACTTATAGAAACTAATATTAAATTATAAAGTAAACTAATTTAGTAAATAATATTCTTATTAAAGCTAAGCTTTAATTTATTATAAAAGCTTACTTTTAATATTAAGATATTTTTAGTATAGTTTATACTAAGCTAGCCCTTTTTAGCTATAAAGTATTTAAAATAATTATTAATAAACTAAGTACTTATTATATTTTAAAATTTACTTACTACAGTAAAACAGGGCTACAATAATGCTTTCCGTTAGGTTGGCTATATTGCAATAAACTGAATTATCGTTATAAAAGTAAGGCATTTTGCTTGCTTAATAAGTTATATAAAATCCTAATTTCTTCTGCAGTTTTTTAACTTAAACCTTTATTTTTTATTTTATATTTTTTTATTTTTAACCTATATAATAAGCTATTTAAAATACTTTTTTTAAAAAAATTAAAAAAATTAGATTTTTCTTTATAACAATTTAGTAAGAAAAGAATCCTAAAATTAACTATATTATTAATATTAGGGTTTTTAATTATTAATATATAAAAATGCAAAAAACCTAAACTTTATATTATTATAGTATAAAATTTACTATATTAAAGATTATTATAAAATAGTTTTACTATATAAGGTTAAGGTACTAAAAAAGCTAATAAAGAAAAAAAATAAAAAAATATAAATATTATAGTATTAAAGGAAAATATTAACTAAATAATAAAGCTTATAACTTTATAAATTAATATAGTAAAAAGGTAAGGTATAATTTAGTAATTAAAAAGTTAATAATTAAAGTTATTAAGTAACTTTAAAAAGGATTATATGTATACTATAGTAAAAAGGTTAAGCTATTAAAGGTTTTATTAACTAAGTTATTTAAGCTAAAAAAGTTAAAGTATTAATACTTTTACTAAAGTAAGTTATATTTAAGCTAGTAACTAGAAGCTTTAAAAGTTAAGAGAATATAAGCTAATTAAGTTTATAAGATTAATATATAATAATAACTTTAAAGCTAAATCCTGTGCCTAGGTAGCTATAATACTTAAGGAACTCGGGCGAAACGTAGGGTAGTTTATTGCGTACTGTCTTACAATGTCTTGTAAGATATTATCTATCTCAGAATCTGCAGTCAAGACAGACGCTGGCGTCCACGCGAGAGCTGCATTTGGCGTGTCAGTGAAGCGAGAGTCCCAGACTGTGATATGGTTATGGGAGGCCAAAAAAGGCTTCAGCCCCAAGCGCACAGAGGTAAAGAATACCAGTGAACACGTATGGTTAATATACTCATTGCGTTTACTGTTACCTAGCATCTTGCTTTTGGCTAAAAGGTTAGATATTCTAGTCACTGAGAGAGTCACAGACTTTACGCCTGTTCTTTGACTACATCTCCCAGCAGGCTTTTGACGGTTGAAACCGGCAGATAAGCCATTCGTCAACGCACACGGCACTGTAGGTCTACCGGCATGCCATGTCAGAAGAAGGATCAGTCTATGAAGAATAATGAGGGACCGCAAGCAGACGACCGTGAGGAGAGACCTATGACTTCGCGGACCATTCGGGCGTTAATTCATATCAAGAGGTAGTCAATTAAAATGTATCTTGGCTCAATTCAACCATACAGTAGACAGATGCCGTCAGTACATGAAGTTATATCCACAAGAAAATAAGTATTATTACAAGCGACGTCTGATTGTTTCTTGTTGTGAAACCCGAGCTGATGTATAACTAGCTTACAGGAGGTAGAACAAGCTAAGAGCGTTAGGTCCACCACAGGTAGCGGTGGAGTCTCCAGCACAGGCCTTGCTGCAAGTGGAGGCGGCAATAGGGGCACCAGAGTTGTCGATAGTGTTACCGCAGAAGCACTGGTTGCCAAATTCAGTACCGGCATACCTGTAACCAGCAGCAGCACAAGCATCCTGGCACTTCTTGTTGGTGTTGCCAGCAATGTTGAGGGAGGTACTGAGAGTACGTGAAAGAGTGGCATCGGAGTAGCAGCCAAGGTTCAACCAAGTAGGAACAGTAGCAAAGAGCTCGATGGCATTGCTTCCACCGCAAGTCAGAGTGCTGTCACCGGGGCAAGCAATGGTGCAGTCCTGGGACTGGACAAGGTTCTGCTGGGGAGCAGATCCACACCAGCACTGGCTACCGAACTCAAGACCAGCGTAGGCAAAGCCACCGTCGGCACAAGCAGCCTTACACTTGGTGGGGGTGTTTCCGGCGTGGCTGATCAAAGTGGGCAGAATACGAGCCGAGGTACTGTCAGCGAAGCATCCGAGATCCTTAAAGCTAGGACCAGGCTGGACCCCACAGGATCCAAAGCCAGTCTGGCAGCCTGTACCGCAGTGAAGATCGGACTTTCCACAGTAACCGAACTGGGAGCAGCAGTTCCCGAAGCCGGTGCCTGCACAGCTGGCAGATCCGTTGAAGGCACCACAGATACCATCAGTGGAGGCAACCACAGCACGAGCCCGAAGAATGTCGGAATCCTGGGGTGCAGTGTTAGCGTGAGGTTACTGGGTGACGAGTGATGGGCAGCGTACCAAGGACTGGGCCGGAATGGCACCAGCGGCTGCAGCAGCGCAGAAGAGAACGAGTGTACTGGCGATCATTATTGCTAAGTTGGCGTGATTATGCATGTATGGATATAAGAAGAGGGTGGTTGGGCTGGAGATAAAGACCGATGAGGTATTTCTGATGATGATCCTTATCTCTGCATAGGGCATATACTACACTTTATAGACATCATAGATCTCAGCTTCAACGTTCTAGATTGAATAAAGATCAAGCTGAACATCATTTAATTCCAATATACGCGAGAGGCGTTAATAGTTTACGGAGGCATTCTAAAGCTTTGCTGCTGCGCAAGCCATTTGTGCCGAAAAGAGACAAATACACTTGAATGGGGCTGGCGCTGTCCAGTTTGCACTCAACAACCCTGGAAAGCTGAGCATAAGCTGACTACAGACTGGCGTGGGAAGTCTCAATAGTTTATGGGGGCTGCCAATAGCTTTACGTAGCATCCAGAACCAAGAAGGGCATGACGGTCATGACCTCTATGAAGCTGCATGTCCTTGGTGGTCTAGGCCCTGCAGCACTGGAAGGTGACTCAGTTGGGTATGAAATAAGATTCAGGTTCAGTTGAGGATCAGAATTAGCCCCTAAAAGCTGCTGATAGCTTCAGAAGCTTTACCGTATATAAAAGGGCCAGAACGCGTTAAGGACTTAGGGCCAGTGATTTACCGCTTCTACCTACTGGGCTGGAAGCTGGAAATCCCGCTTGAGTCATGTTTGATTGATTGTGGCTTGCTGAGAAAAGATGCTTGCTTGTTTTGATTGCTCAGCTGTAATAAATGGGCTGAGTTGACTGTTGGCAAAGCGTCGAATGACGGGTACTCGGCTAGTAGTGCAGTAGTGCTCCGGTGTTATCATGTCTGTTCAGCTGCCAAGGCTCCACAAGGCCTACTGGCGTACAAAGTACTTGGTTTATTCGTGTATAGCTGTATACTTATGTGATAGCCTGTATAGCCAACAGACAGGAGTTATTGAAAACCAAATCGTGGCCTTGTTGTTTGTAGTTAAAAATGACAGATATTTATTTGCAGAAAAATATTGTTTTCTGATGCCAAGCTAAGCCTCGTTAATATTAGAGCCCGATAGTGTAGCAATGAAGCTTCTGGTTTAGGATGCCTTATATAGAGGTAGTACAGGCAATATTAGAATGTGGTTAGTATATAATACAGTCTCAAGTTTAGGCTTTCGGTAGCCTGTTGATAACGACAGGCAGATAATGGCAGGGAGTATAGCTGGCTTGTGCAGCTACCTTAACAGTTAGAGCAGGGGCAAGTATACTAAATGGATAACAGGAGCGTGTACAAGAGTTAAAGCAAAAAGTAATAAGCATAATAATTTAAAGATAGTAGCAATTAAAGAAATTACTAATAATATATATAAATAAATATAATAACTTAATTCTATAAAAACTTAAAGTTTAGAAATCCTTTACTTACTTTTATTTTCCTTTTCTTTTAAAAATAAGATTTATCTTTATACTATAAAGCTTCTCTTAATTCACAAGTACCGTACTTGATAAGCACTTTGTCTTAGCTAAATTAGTGCCAAGTAACCCAACGGCTCTTAGCCTCGGCCATTTGGGACAATCATTCAAGATAAGCCGGTAGAGCAAACGTCCAAGCGAGGCCCCTACTCTAGAAGGAAGTATTGAAAGCTAAAAATCAATAGTCTGCTATTGCTTTGACAGAACAAAATTAGCGCCAACAGAACGTCACATCGCATCGTAAAGATGACCATGTTGTTTAATGACTCATGAGTGTTTTTTGGCCTTTTGATTCAGTCAACATATGATAACGAGGGACAATTACTCCACATGACACGACTTGTTTCTGGGTGGTGGAGTGCCTGCACTGAGCAAGATAACTGTTCATTCTCACACCGCCTGTTCATAGATGAGTAAATCTTAAGTTGAATGTAATTACAAATTAAATCCTATCTATAACAAAATTATCTAAAAGACCCAGTTCTAATATGCTCCATCTAAGCCCTCTACCTCTCTGCCTGCTCACTAAAGTGTCTTATAAACCCAATCCATCTGAAGCACCTGACTCTTAATGTTTGGACGGGTGAAGGATAAAACTAATTCTTAATTGGACAAGCTCCTTCCTGCCACATCTTGACTGATCGGACAATCATGCCGCGGTCTTTCTGATCGCCCCAGCTCGGCAGCCAGGTATCCTTAGCGTCCCAAAAGTCACGCATTGGCGCTGAGCTCTCGTCCGACCACGGCTTCTGGCCCAGCTTGTCACTGCAGTAAATTTTAGCACTCGGTAGTGTTGCAAGGTTAGGGGAAGTAAACTTACGGGAACCAGCCATTAGTGCCTCCAACGGCGACGTTAAGAATAAGGTAAAATGGCTGATCAAACGGAGTGTTTTTGCGTCCAGTCCAACTCCAAGTGTCTCGGTGAACAGTCTTGTTAACTGTGATACCGGCAAACTTGCCATAGTCCCACATATTCTTGTTCTTACTGAAGTCAAAGAATACAATTTGCTGCAAGATTTGAGATGCCGTCAGTAAGCCAGCACAGATGAGCTTCGGGAATGGGGCGATGCACTTACGCGGAGTCTTCCGTCCAGCCAAGTGAAGAGGTACTTCTCACTCCATTCGAGACCGAATGTATGGAAGTTATCTGAATACTTAGTACGCTTGGAGCCCCACTCGCCCTTACTAAGTCGGAAGGCATCTGTGTCATATAATGTTCCCCAGTGCATGGCAGAGCTCACGATGTTGTTTCCCAAGGGGTATGTCTCAGCATCGTTACCACGAGACTCCATGATATCAATCTCACCGCTGCGAGGCCACTCTCCATAGACGTTGTCTTGGGGCATCATCCAGATAGCTGGCCACATCCAGTCGCCAGAAGGGAGCTTTGCTTCAACCTCGATGCGGCCATATTTAATGGTCTTCTTGCCCGAGGTTGTAAGGCGCGCAGAACGCACTGGGTTGATCATGGCACGGCTGGTCGCATTACTACGCGCCCAACATGGATTGTTGTAGGTGAGGTTGGAGAGACGTTGATCGATGGATGTGCAAGTCCCGTCGCGTGTAAGGTTGACGACAAACTTGTCCAGCATCTGGTTCTCGGTAATCTTGGTGGTCTCAAGGGTCAGGGTTGGGACAATGTGAAGACCTTTCTCGTCGACGTAGGCATTGGAGTCGTCGGTGGTAGTCCAGTCGAAGGATCCAGTACTGTGGATGATGGTTAGCGATGGCATTACAGTGGTGGAGCAGTAGAACAAACCCAAATCCATTCATTTGAACTTCGTGACTCCAGATGTCTGTGTCCAGCTTCTGGAACTGGTCGTCCATGATGAGGCAGTACTCATTATGAGGGATGACTCGAACAGTGTTCCAGGCGATAAAGGCAGAGATGCCTGTGATATGTTAGTGACTGGCATTGGTATAATGCAATGGTGACCTTACACAGAGCAATAGCAAAGCCTGAATAGAAGATGATGCTGTCCCAATTGACCTCTCGCTTCCAATCTTTTAGCCATGGCTTCTCGTACCTAGGCAAGTTAGCAGAACACTCCTAGGCTCAAGTATGCGTTTGACATACTCTCCGATAAGACGAGAACTCTTAAAGCGCCGGTTAACTCTCTCTGTTATTGTTGTCAGTACTGACTACTGATTGCCATCGACTGGTAATGATCACCGACCTTCATCAAGTGTTGAAGCGGATGACCGCCCTCGAGCATGATACCATGAGACTTGACTTCTAAAAGTAGGATTTGGGGTAGAGGCACCCGAGGCAGCGGGTTCTGCAGGCCCAGTGGGGGCGGCGAACGTTGGCTCCTCAGGCTGCGTTTGAACAGGTGCCGACATAGTATAGCACTTGGGGATGATGGCTCAGGGGTTAGGGCAAGGTGCGGGAATTTTAGGAGGGTCGGTCTCATGAATAAATGTAATAAGATTGTTCAAGTTATACGTCCCAACAGTATTTCACCATCGCCTACCGCGAGTGACCCCAGTAGTCAGCCTCAGCCTCGGTTTCAATATTTTGTCTAGGTCTGTGGGGATCTCATCGAGACTTCTCAACAAAGTTCATGCTTCCAGGCTCCAGCAGAGTGGTAACATTGGATTGTCGTAAAATATTGCCTAAGAGCCGAACCTTATCGTCAGTTGTGCCTCGAGATTGTTCCAGCCGGAAACACGCTACTAGCGTACACTACTAGACGAGTCCAGAGGATCAGCCAGCCACGTTTTTTTGAACTATTGAACCATGTTCTTAGCGGTCCGAATGCTGCTAGGTCCGAGCCAAAGTGCACGACAGGGCTTAGACTCACCGGGACCTCCTAGCATTCAGCCCTCTACGGAGTGAGGAGATTGAGTTTGAACTTTCCATAGTGAGTGCCCGCGCATCGCTACCAGAGATTGAACAGGCCTAGATTGGAGCTAATAAGGCTGATATCGAAGCTCAAATTGGACGTGACCGTGGACGTGACCGCCCAGTTCAACCTGATAATGAAACATCCTCTATCTATCTACCCCAAAAAAAGAGCACATTAAACTCTTTTCGGTTAATGGTCAGGGCGCTTTTCGGTTATCTCGGTCAATAAGGGTGACGATACGAGCAGCTATAATCTGTTAAGGACTACCATGCATCAGGCAGGGATCAACATTACGAACAATTTCAATCCAGGCCCCTAGTCCCCTTAGAATGTTCCCTCTCAAAAGCGCCACAAAACGTTCAGATCCGCAGGCACGGAAAGTTTTCCGACATAACCTGGGGTTGTAGCAAATGGTGTATTATTATGCTTTATCTCAAGCCACCATCGTTGTCAATGCGTTAGCCAAAGCCAATAACACCTATCAAAGCGAATTTCCTTATCTCCGCTCAGACATGGCACGGCGGTACGTTATCAAGTTCCACAAAAGACGTCAAGGGTCTAGCCTATCATTGCAACGAGCGTCACTCGAGCCGTTGGTGGCGTTCAATAACTCAGTAAGTATCATACGACTCAACGGTGGGTCCTGTCGTTAAGGCTCAATTACACTTAATAGATGAGATTGTCTCATTATATCTCCGTGAAGTAGCAGATGAGCGTAACAAACAAACTTACCACGCAATTACAGTAGCATTGTAGACCGTTTCACAAGGCCCGAATTTGACCAAGTAATTAATTTACGGCATGGCGGACGTATAATAATACATGATTATTTTTCAGACTAACATTATTAACCGAGCCCCGAGTTACAACCTGGAACGTAGTATGTTAACAACCTCTACGATGAGGCTATATGAAACTAGTAAAAGCCATAGAGCACTGTCTCCTTGGTATGTCTGTTTATTCGGAAGAATAACGATTCATGCAGATGTTGTCCCGACCAGGAATCTTGTACCCGAATGGACTGGCCTCGCTCGTCCCCTGGACACTACCCCTGTTGCTTGATTGTTGTACATTGCTTCTGCATCAATAATGGCCATTGTGCTTCTCTCTAGTAGTAGCCTGTGATAAGGTCCCAGTCCGTTGCCGTCACCTGCATCTAATAGGATCCAGGCAGGGCTGACTTTGACTCGAATCACTAGATTAGTCGCCATCTCGGGCCTTGATAATGTAATCTGTGATGATAACGACGTTGCACGGTCTATTGAGCGGCCGCTTAGCGATGAGGCCTCAACTGCCGCTGTACTCAACAAGTCTCCGAGAAAGTGAAAGGATGTTGGTCCTCAAGTTCACCTGAAATTATTCGCTTGTTCGAGACTTCAATAGCCTACGGTGATAATCGTATTCTTAGATACAATCACAACAGGCATGGATCCCGTCCAAGCTGAAAATCCTCCGTCGATGGCGAGATTGACTCGATGCTCCTATATAACCCATATTTCAATCTCCGCCACCAACATTCCCCTGTCATTGACAAGTGATCTCTTTTTTTATCTTGCTTAACTGATCATGGGCTGGCCTCTTTCTTCCAAGTTTCGTGAGGACAGTACCGTCCGAGACAACATGTTTGACCAGGCGACACTGGCTGCTCTTCAGTCTGCCTCAGGGCCCACTTCGAGCACTGTAACCCCTGACCGGACGGGCAACACAACCCCTTACAGTGTCTCATCTCCTCCCAGAGGCAGACGCACTACGTCGGATCTCAAGCGTAATACCACTAGATCACGGCCTGCTTCTATTGCTCCTTCACGTCACTCCCTTATGGGAGACTGTGATATCACAGATCCTTCTATGGTATGCTCGACTGTTTCAAGTCACATTGACTGGTACTGACCACGGCAGGTCGCCAAGTATGCTTCTCGACGTGCAACACTTCTTGGCTGGTTCGATGAACCTGTAGAAAGAACTGTCGCCAACGGTGTCTCACTTACTGGCGTCGCCATCAAATCGGAGGAAGGCTATGTCTTCCAGCCCGCAGATGTTGATCCAGATCTTCAAGGCGCCGTCTCAAAGCTTTCTGTTGAAGCATGTATGTCCATCTCATCTGAGACACTGTCCAACATCATCAATTCCATCCCCCCAACCCAAAGATCCCTTGTCTCAGATGCAACTGGAGCCCGCATCCCCATCGTCCCCAATTTGGCGGGTGTCACTGCCGAACTGTCTCACTACTCACGTTCATGCATCGCCCATGAGGAACGGATCGTTCTCGTTTGGTCTCAGGATCCCAAGGCTATCATCAATGTTGCCGATCATGTCCAACAGGAACTTTTCGACATTGTGAGTACCCATCTCTTATTCTTTCTCCATACAAATGGCCGATACTAAACCACGTTACCCAGACACGAACCCCCTCTGACGACCGGCTTGATAAAGAAATTCCCACTCGATCGACCTCGACCCAGCGCAGCTCCAGCGTTGCACCAACACCTCCCTACGTTCGCGGTGGTCTCGATGAGAAAAATGAGATCTTCCAACGTGCCGTTGCCCTCGAGGAGAATGAAGACGATGAGGACGACGTCGAGAGAGCTGCTGCTCCTCGGCCCAAGCTCAAGATGCATGCCTTCAAGGTCACTGTTGCTATTATGCTTGTTGTCGTTACTCAGTCACTAGGTGTCACCAAGGTATGAGCAAGAATGTCCTCACTCTCTATTACTCTGTTGACACTAAACAGCTCCTGAACGAATACTACTGGGACGGAGACATGACTCGCTTTGCCCTCGTCTCCACGATCCCTCCTCTGACTCTCTTTTCCCTCTTCTTCTTCCTTGTTCTCGTCACCAGTCTGTTCCAGCTCTTCCTTCCCGTTAGTGTCTGTCTGAAAAACTCTCGCTTTCATTCTGCCACCAAGCCCAACCCCAAGCGTCATCGGGACTATGAGCTGCCTCACATCACCGTTCAGATGCCTGTCTACAAGGAGGGTCTGAAGGGTGTCATTGTGCCGACGATGATCAGTGTCATGGCTGCCATTGAGTACTACGAACAGAAGGGTGGCACGGCCTCTGTCTTCATTAATGATGATGGTATGCAGCTCATCCAGGATGATCTTGCCCAAGCTCGCAAGGCTTATTATCGTGAGAACGGTATTGGTTACACTGCCCGTTTGCCCAATGCCAAGTCACCCAAGAAGGGCTCATGGTTCCGCCGGAGCAAAGAGTCAAGCACTGAGAACGTTGAGAAGCCCGAATCCGAGATGACACCTCAAGAGCTCTCCAACAAGATTGGCTTCCAACGTCGCGGCAAGTTCAAGAAGGCCAGTAACATGAACTACGGCCTTGCGTTCTCCAACCGCGTCGAGGATGAGATGGCTCGTTTGACTCAGCTTGAATGTGATCAGCGTGGATGCACCGAAGCTGATCTGACTGTTGACGATGATAACCTCCTTTACGACCGTGCCTTGACCAACATGCTTGCCGAGGATAATGGTCGCACTTGTAAGTGGCAGCGCCCTTTTCCCCCATGACATCCGACTAACTTTTGCAGGGGCTGAGGGCAACATTCGTATCGGCGAATTGATTTTGCTCATTGACTGCGATACGCGTGTCCCTGTCGACTGCCTCTACTACGGTGCCTTGGAGATGCATGAGAGTCCCGAGGTTGCCATTCTTCAGCATGGATCCGGCGTCATGCAGGTTGTTCACAACACTTTCGAGAACGGCAGTAAGTTCCATTTGATAAACCTGGTCTCCATCCGCTAACGCTTATAGTCACCTACTTCACCAACGTCGTATACACTGCTATCAAGTATGGTGTTGGTTCTGGCGATGTCTCTCCCTTCGTCGGTCACAATGCCTTTCTCCGTTGGAAGGCCCTTCAAGACATTGCCTTCACCGATCCAACAGACAATGACCAAGTCAAATGGTGGTCAGATTCTCATGTGTCTGAAGACTTTGACATCAGTCTCCGCATCCAGATGAAGGGTATGATCGTACGTCTTGCCACTTATCATAACGGCGGCTTCAAGGAGGGCGTCTCCCTTACGCTCTATGATGAGTTAACTCGCTGGGAGAAATACGCTTATGGCTGCAATGAGCTTGTCTTCCATCCCTTCTATCAATGGTTCTACAAAGGTCCTGTCACAAGGCTGTACCTTCGCTTCCTCTGGAGCAACATCCCCATCACAAGCAAGGTTACTATTACTGCATACATCTTTACCTGTAAGTAAAGCCATAGCCTTGTTCTCTTACATACACGTACTGACATCATTAGACTACGCCATTGCCTCTGGTCTCTTCCTGACGACTGCCAATTACATCATCATTGGACTCTTCCCAGACAAGCTCGATCACTTGTATATGCCTTCATGGGGTATCTGGCTGTCCCTTGTCGTGGTCTTCAATGGTCTAGGTTCTATCGCCTTCAGTATGGTTCGCCATCAGCTAAAGGAAGAGGTTTTTTGGAAAGCGTTACTTGAAGCTATAAAATGGCTGCCATTCCTGATCATTTACTTTGGTGGTATTAGCTTGAACTGTGCCAAAGCCTTGATCTGTCATGCATGCAGCATTAACATTGAGTGGGCTTCAACCGCTAAGGAACCTGGACCGAGTGGTTTCTTTATCGGACTTGATAAGATGATTGCAAGCTTTAAGTACACCTGGATCATCTGTGTCCTCATTGCAGCTATGATGATCTACTTTGCTGTCGGCGCACCTTGGGGATACACCATCACTCCTGGCCCGCACTCAACTGCTATGGTAGCTATCATTCCGCTTGCTATCCAGATCTGCAGTTCCTTTTTCTTGCCCCTTACTCTTGGGTTAAACTAGGGGAATAATACAAGCCTTGTTAGAATGGTATATAGAATGAGGTATTAGGTAGATATTGGAATCGGAGTTTATATAGTACATTTATAATAGAGAAGGACTTAATTTATTTATTAACTTTTATATATCTTTATATCTTATGGGTTCAGGTTAGCAGAGCAAATATTTACAACGAGGTAGCAAGTCTGGATGGTTGCGAGGCTGTATCGTTCCAAGCTTGTTTGTAACCTCATTTTGGAGGCGCTTGTCAAGCAATCTTCAAGATCCCTGACGGCTGGGTCATCAGAAAAGCGGCGTGCCCAACTGGCCCGGATCGGTTTCCTTTCGCTCAAGTGGATCTTTCAGAGGTGGCTGATGAAATATGCTTTGGGGCCGATTGTGAATAAAGACCATGTAGTAGTCGACCAATTGCCATTGCACTTGAGGCGAGATGATATCGTCGATATTCGTTTCAGGTGACGCTATCGTAGCTCTTGGTTGAGGCGCCAGCTGTGTCGTTCTCGACACTTTGCCAAGTTCAGACAGAGAACATAGCTCACCTCGTAGCTGGCACGCGAAACAGGCATTTTTGCCAGATAAATCGGCATTTCCTCTTTGCTGTTCGGCATTGCAAACAAGCCTTTGCGCTCTTCATTATTCGGGAAACAGATTAATAACTTGAAAACGAACTTAGAAGATACTCAGGTTATAATAGTGCCTTTGTATAGAGGTATAAAATGGAGCTCGTTTTTATAGTACTGCTGCAACTGCAATAGAGGGGATGTCCTTTATTTATTCTTTTGGGCCTCAGGTGAACAATTTCAGTGACATTTAGTGGAAAGGTAGATTAGCTTCCGCCATGGATACTTAATGCTACCAGTATCTACTAACATAAGCCCGTCCGGCCAGTCCGTTAAGTGCCTACGGATCAATATCGTAAAGTGAATTTTGTAGCAATAAAAACTTTAAAGTACTTATATTCCAAGCTTTATATCGTCCCAGATTGCTTCCAGCTCCATGACAACGCCATTATACACAGTCTGTCGAAAGTCATCCTCTTCGAGGCTTTTAGAATCTGTGCATCCTATACAACGTTCAATCACCGCCTTATACGCTGGGCTAATCAATGCTACTCTCTGCTCTAGCATCCGATTCGCAATAGTCAGGTCCTGGATCAGACTGTCATAATCCCCATCAAGGCGTTTCTCGTCTGGCACTCGCTGCTGTTTAAGTGAAGAACCAAGAATAATCTCCAGCAACAGCATGCCAAGTGAAAATAGTGTCGGGTTGCTCGATAAAGAATAGTCCCTGCTCTCCGACGTCTCTCTAAGGCGCTTGAGTGAAGACTCTGGTAGGCTCCTTTGTAGGAAAGGATGTTCGTACGACAGTGTGTTCCCGCGTCTAAAGAAGTGTACATTCTCTCGTGTCAGAGCCTCAGGAAGCCAGGGCGTTTTGCTGAGCTGGAGCACGCTGGAGGCGATGACGAGTGCCAATCTGACCTTCTCCGCCAACGATATTAGTGGTCGAAGGCCTTGCTTGCCCTCAAGGACATCTTCGAGAGTCACTATTAACAAACCATCGCTATTAATTGCTGTTCCTAGTGGGTATACTTCGAAGTGACGGTGGCTGCATTCCTTGTCAATCAAGTGGCCGTAGCAGGCCGGTCTCTCCTCGTGGGCCGTCTTCAGAGCCAGGCAAAGATCCAGAGGCCTTATTGTTGGCATGACGCTGCCTTCTTCAGGACACTTCATGAATGCAATGTCGGTAGCAGGCCGAGTCATAATAGCCATGGCTGTCTTGACATTGGACCTGACTTCGGTAGCAGGTTCCGTGAAATTTAAACGAGATAAAGCCCTATCAATGCCAAAGGAGACGCGCTTCGAACTCCTCTTCTTTGGAGTCAAAACGCAGGGCGTGGGCGACCCGGCAATTGATACGGATATAGCCTTAATGTCAACCTCATCCCAGAACATCTTGCTCGTTGGGCCTTTGGCAACTTGGAAAGAGATGGCCAGTCTGAACTGAGCATCCTGGATGATCTTCTCATCATCCCATTCATGTCCAAGATCGAAAAACCGCGTCGCTAATTCAAGACTAACATCGTGAGAGTCGTTGCAAAGAATACTAGAGCACAGAGCTCGATAGAAACTCGCTGAGAGGTCCCGCAAGACCTTGAAGACCTTGCATCGAGACTGCTTACGGCGCCTGGGCTCAAGGCCAACACTCTGCTGAGTGAGACCCTCAAGACTTGTGATGCCTTTTGAGATGGTTTCCAGAGATTCTTGGTAGTCCTTTCGGTTCAAACGGTAAAGCAGCTTCTTGAAATCGCGGGTGACGCGTTTACGTTCAATCCACTGGACCTGTATTATGTCAGTCAGTAGTAGCTCATTCAGGGAACAGGGTTTCTTACTGTCCCATCGGCTGATACGTCAATTCTCAGCCTCATCATCACACTCTGTAGGGCGTCTTCGACTTCCTTGACCGTATCTTCAAACGGGCTGTATGAGTCCCATAACCTCCGACGAATTCTGTCGTTGGTCTCCTTAGCCTGCCAGAGGGGTCCGAATGGATCTTGCAGCATCGGCTCAATATCTCGCTGCGATACAACATCGCTGATGAGCTGCTCACAGACGTTGCACAGTCTCACTCGTTCAGTGGATAATTGTCGGTTAAGGCTTCTCAGCTCCGCCGGAGCTTTGCCCCAGTCGCGCAGGAAGTTGCTATAGGCCTCTAGGGCTGTGACGACGAGAGGAAGCGTTCCCAGGACTATTCCTGCAATTTCGAAGCCGGACATTGTGTGAAAATCTATCCCTGCTTTGTTCCTGTCGCTTTAGAGCGCCGTTAACAAGGGGAGCGGAGTCAAGAGTCCCATGAGCGGTTACTGAGGCTGACGGAGCGGCCATCTCACGACCTGCATATCCGTAGCCCAATAATCGAGCCGCTTTCAAGTGACCCCGCACGTAGCTCAGAATGGCAATGTATGCGAGCCTGATCAGCTATCAACTGAACTTGGTGGTGCTGACCTCATGTCGGGTCTTTATCGCCCATTCAAAGGCTGATCGCAACATAGCGCAACGACACTCACTTAGGAACAGTCGCTCTTCAGGAAACATCTCTTTCGGCCGCCTGACCTTGCTCATGGCCCCTAGCCTACATGGACAGCAACCAGGAGCGAATGCCGATTGCGCACAACGTCCGAAACGTCCTCAAGCTTTTCCGGACTGTTTCAACATCGTTCTATCATGAAATCGATTCTCAGATTGAGCAAGTCGAGTCCAACGGTCTACGCGAGCTGCTACTAACCTTGGATAATGAGAACATCCGCTTCAAGATGTGGGCTGGGAACTTAGCAGCCCATCAGAGTGGCCCGGCATCGCTCGATCATCGGTTGAGAGAGGCACCTCATATACAAGAGCAGGTCCTCTATCTTCTGCGCGACATATCGGAGTCCCTAGAGGATACCGGACTCCTCATTCCAGAAAAGGGCACTTCTAAGGGCACTGAAGATGCGAAGGATAAGCCGGAGTCTCTTCCTGAGGGCTCAGATCCAGACAGCGAAGATAGCCTCACCGACTCCGAGCTGGATGATGATGACAGTATCTCACCAGAAACGAGATTGTCAACACTCTGCACCGATATCGCAGAGGCCATCGACTGCCTTTTACGTCTCTCTCTCGCTATCGCGAACCCAGCACCACATGAGAGATTCCGAAAGCTTGGAGCCGGACTTGACGAGGATGTATCTTTCTACGAGGCACACGACGTCCGTTACGTCCAAGACAAGTTCCCAGAGATCAGCCAGGGCTTGTCCGATGTTCTGGGCAAGTTCATCACCCGTCGGCGCCAGTTCTTTAAGTACCGAGAGGCACACCATGCCAAGTTGGCGGCAGGTTTGGATCAAGAGACGCAGAAAGATACAAATCGGACAGAGGTTGTGCCCCATACTGTAGCATCCTCAATTCCGGAACGCCTCAAGGGATCTAGTGTGATTGATGAAGACAGTCGATCCGATATGGCCATGTCTGAGACGTCCTATGCTACCTCGGCAGGCTATTTAATGCTGGAAAATGGAGAGATGAAGCCTGCTCCTCCACTAAAGGCCCCCGCGCGGCCACCCGAGGCAGACAAGGGGGTCTTTGAATGTCCATTCTGTTATAGGATGATATCAGCCAGTACCCGAGGGGCATGGAAGTATGTATCACTTTGCCAGCAGTCTGCTTTTATCTAACGCATCTGTCAGGCGCCACGTTTTTGGAGACCTCCGTCCGTATACTTGCCTGTTCTCAAGGTGTATTGAATCAAATACGGACTTTGATCGACGACATCGGTGGCAGCTCCATGTATCTCAGTATCACTGGCGCACATGGTCTTGTCCATTGAAATGCGGAAGCCCCTTACCGTCTGCGGTTGAACTCAGGGATCACATTCGCCATCAGCATCTACCAAACGCGAGCGAAGAGCAGCTTAGTATTGTCGTGGCTCGCGGCGAGGTATCTGTCTCAAAGGATGTTACTAAAGAATGCCCTCTTTGCAGACGAGATATTTCGGGCTTGAAGTCATACATCAAGCATGTTGGCCGTCATCTTGAGCAGCTGGCCCTGCACGCTCTTCCCAAGATCGGAGATGAGAAGCTGGAGGATGGCGTTGAGAGTGGCGAGCAGAACGGCGAAGCATCTGAGCTAGGCGCTATTTCGGTCGACGACAGCAGTGAGACTTCTTCCCAATACAAGGAGAAATCAGACACAAACGAGACAAATAAACAAGTGGAGTCAAGCAATCCCAAGGCTGGGACTGTGGGGCATGATGGTGAAAACAACGCCAATTCTGGCGAGGTGCCAGATGCCGATACTCCCATGCCACCAGCCGCCTCTACTACTTTTGCTAGTCAGCCTACAGTAGAGCCACCAAAGGCTGAAATCGAGGCCATAGCGGCCAGAGCTGAGGCCATGCTCGAAAGAGAGAGTAAGAAGGCCAGAGATGCGATAGAGCTAGAGAAGAAGGTTAACGAGGAAATCATGGCCGGGCTTGAGGAGTACGCGAAGAGCGTTGACGAAGCACCGATCGGGTCTAAGGAACAAGAGCCTAATGATCCCTCCAACGAAACCGGAACAGTTGCGCAGAAAGATCGGTCGGTCTATACTCGCTTTGCTCGCAAGCATCTATCTCTCGAGACATTGCGGGAGTTCGGTGTCAACTTCGACTTTGACGCAGACCCTGAGTACGTCTTAGTGAAACGGTGGGTTCCCGAGTGGGAACAAGACCGTTTGTGCAAGCACACTAAAATCATCCGCGAGAAACGGGTCGAGTCTCTACTGAAGGAGACGCCAGATCAGAGGGTTGAGCCTCAGTATGAGTGGGTGCGCAAGAAAGGCATGCAACAGACCAGAGCACCGCTAGCCTACCGTGACGTTAAAGATATGAATTTCCTGTGTCTCTACAGTGGATGCGAGCGAGCTGTTCCCGGAAATGGATTTCCTCGCCTAGGGAACCTCCAGGACCATGTGGAGCGTGTTCATAACGACTACAGGACCTTTGAAAATTCCGTGAGTTCAAGTTATTTATGATCACTGTATGAAACCCATAGCTAACACCTATATAGATGTCGCAGCCTGGGGAGCGAAATCCATCGCCTCCTCCTCTTCCACTTTCTCCTGACGACTCCGTGTAGCTGATGACAAATCTTGTTCAAGAGGTATCAACAAGTATTCAATGCATTGTACGGATCTCGGGTGCCACGACGATCCCGAAGTTTGGATATCCATGTGATTCTGGGCTGATGTTCATGCATATCTATGTGCTCAGTATAGCTCATTGGCAACAAGGCCAGCGTCGAGATCCCGGCTAAGACAAGGGCACGAAATTTAGTTGGTGCTAATGCACAAACCGCCAGGACTACAGGGCTATCGCCGTTAAATCCGAATTTGTATACATAACTCCGTGGCAGGCTTGATAATCGCGTCTCCGAGTTGGCATAGGTTGGTTTGCCTGAAACGGCAGAGGCAAGAATAATGGTAACAGTTTCTATATGCGAGTTTTGATGTGATTTTAACGGCAGAGAGTCGATCCACAATAATGTATGGATGTCATATTCATCATTCGATTCATCGTATATGTAGTTGTAAGCCGTTCATCACAATTCACAACCACGATCCATCCATCCATCCCATCAGCTACGCAAAAAAATTCCCTTGGAGACGATATGCTTGCGCTTCAGAGTCCATTTCCAAGAATAGTTTCTTGTCTCTCTCTTATTCTTTTAGCACTTCTGAGGCTTTAATTTTCTCTTTCTGTAGGATGGCGGTGATACTAGCCTCATCTAAACCAGATTTTCGGAGGTCATCCTCAAGCCGCTTCTGATATTCTTTTTCCCTGGCCTCCATGTCTGTGTTTTCTTTAGCGGTAAACTCCCTTTCTTGTTTCTTATTGCGCTGAGGCGACAACTTCTCAGACACTGTGCCTGAAGTTGCTGCCAGGATTAGTAAATAGCTAATGGCAGACACTAAGGACTTACTGTCGGTATACCGGTAGGTCATCTCTAGTGAATTGAATGGCAACAGAGGAGGAGAAGATTGAGATGGAGGAGTACCCCTTTCACGACTGGTGGTCCTAACATGTATACGCCGGGCTTGCTAGCAATCCTACGTCCCCCTACCGCACTAGCACAAGCCCGGAACAGACCCGTTCCCGCCCGCCGACAGCATGCCGCTTCGACAAGGCCCTGCCAAGCATCTTTAAGGTCATGGCACATCTAACACCTCAGCCTGGACTTTTTCGATACTTACTGATCCTACTTCTTTTTCACCACGCGTCAACCCAAAGCAACAGAACTCATAGCGCCTTACACAAGCCGACAGCCAAGCCACACGATCTCTCGCATCATCTAGATCTAATCTTTGTTTGCTAGGATGGCTGATCTCCTCCGTGAAATCAAGGCGAAATGGAACCCTGAGCCACTGCCTCCAAGCGGCACCTTCGACGGTCAAACTGTCCTCGTCACCGGCGGAACGAGTGGGCTCGGTCTCGCTACCGCCAAACACTTTGCGACCCTCGGAGCTGCCAAAGTAATTATCACTTACCGCAATAAGCCTAGAGCCGAAACAGCCAGGCAGCAGATCGAGACTGCTGCAAGGGCTGCCGGGAGTGGACAGGTCGTGATCGAGATGATGGAGTTGGATCTAACCCGGTATTCGTCGTGCATTTCCTTCGTTGACGAGCTCGTGCGGCGAACGAACGGCATTGATATTGCGATACTCAATGCCGGCACGTTGAATCACGAGTTTGTTCTGAGTCCTGAGGGCTGGTACGTGGTCATTGTGTGTCTGCCGCACTGGGATCTTGCTAACGCCAGCCGTTTACTTAGGGAAGAAACAATCCAAACAAACACACTTTGCACCTCCCTGCTTGTCATTCTCCTCATAAAGTGGATGAAAGCGACCCGACAGAACCGACAGTCGCCAGCCGCTTTATTAACCGTGCACAATCAAACTGTTATTTAATCTACCTATACAAGCTCGTTATACGAACCAGTTGTATACAAGCTTCAGTCGTCTGCAAAGTGTCTGTTGGTTCTCAAGCCTTTATAGCTGGTGTTCATGTAAAAATGCGAACTGCCCTCAGCAAGGTTCTATAGTACTAAATTAGCAAGACGTGTGATAACAGGATTAATATATTGTGCTGACCTGAAACTAGTGGCGGTAGAGTCTCTCCTGTAAGTGCATATAAGAGGTCTGTTTAACACTAAAGATCTATTAGTACAATACTTTATCTGCTAGAAAAGATAGTTACTAACACAGATGACCTATTTAATAATTAGCAACTATTTTCTTTGAGTTTCATCTGGTAACTTACAGTTCCTACAGCACCCTGCCAGTTACATCCTCGTCCCAGAGTGTCGGCCAAGGTGCAAGTATCACGTCTGATGGGAAATTGGTTTGGGTAAGCATTCTCGCCCCGTGTACCAGAAATAACACCCTTGCTGCCAGTTAGCCACATTCGTTAATGTCAGTGATGCTGCGTACGCAGAAGTAGTGAGTATTGGGATTGCTCGCGCAGGCCTTGCTATTGAAATCGGCGGGCTTGGACCAACCGCTGTTTGTCCACCAGAAAGCTTGGGCCGATACGGCAGGAAGGCAGACAACAAGAAGTCCGAGGAGTTGCATTTTGGTTGTGAAGAAAGAAGTATCTAGAGGAGTTGAGTAATGAATAGCGAGAGGGAAGCAGGCTGGATGGATAGTTTTGTTGGGGCACTGCTTATATATATCACAAGAGACAATATTAAGCTTTATTCCTGCCATGTTCACCGCCGTTGTAATAAGTAGACCCATTGTCTGAATGGATCCCAAAGTTCACTAGGCAAGGGATAGGACCACATATCATGATTCAGGGACATAGCAGCTACCATCTCGTTCCGCTTAATCATCATTGTCAAAAAGCTTAATAGATTAAACAAACTTTAAATAAGAGGGAGTCTTGGCAGATCACTACAGCATACTATAACTAGTATGTCAGTCTTGGTATTATTACTAGCTTAGCCATAGTGGGATTCAGTGCTTTTAATATTGTGGCCAATAACCCGATGTGCCAGCTAGTAGCTGGGCTGGCAGATAAGTAAGGTACTAGCTTAGGATATATAATGTATTGCTATGCTGCTGACTATAGTGCATTTCACAATCGCTTCGTATACAGTATACCGACCCACTGCGTTCTCCATCAAGGGAAATTCCATATTCGGCTCAGGTAGCTAATCATATTCATCCAGTCGGAACGCTCGGCCCGACTCTTCGGGCGAGGGGAAAGTGTCTCCAGCTACTACTAGCACTTTTAAACGTAAACCTTTCACCATTACACCACTACTTACAGCCAAACATCATTTCTGCTCCAAGTCACCATTTAGATCCACACCTTCCTTTTTTTTTTTTGTGGCCTTTCAGCATTGTTACCATAATCTAGCAATAGGTGCATCAAATATCTTGATTTTCACGATGGCTCAGGTTCAAGGGTACTGTGATGTCCGATTTTCCAAACTCCGCGATATGATGCAAGAGTCTTTCGCCTCCGGGCAAGATATCGGTGCCAGTCTTTGCGTCAATATCGACGGTGAGGACGTTGTAGACATCTGGGGGGGTTTCGCCGATGCATCAACCAAGAAGCCATGGGGCAAGGATACACTGGTGAACGTTTTCTCGACCACAAAGTTAGTTACTAATCTGGCAGCTCTAATGCTGATCTCGCGTGGAGTGCTCCGCCCCGAGGACAAGGTTTCCCAGCACTGGCCTGAGTTTGCAGCGAATGGGAAGTCTGAGGTCACGGTTGGCCAGGTGCTAGCCCATACAGCAGGCCTAAGCGCGTGGCAGGACGACATGACACTGGAGGACATCTGTGATACCAGGGAGGCAACTGACAAGTTGGCTCGCCAGAAAACTATGTGGACTCCGGGAACTGAAATGGGCTACCATGGTTTGACGCAGGGATTCCTTGTGGGGGAGCTGGTGCGAAGGACGACGGGAACGTCTATCGACGAGTTCATCAAGGAGGAGATTTGTCGACCGTTGGGAGTCTGGACGGACTTCCAGCTTGGCTGCCGCGAGGAAGACTGTCACCGCGTGGCCCCCGTTGTGCCTCCACCAGGACCTTCGATCCAGGAACTTCTTAGCCAACAGGTTGGATATGACCCAGACTCCATCCTCGCGCGCACGCTCTGTAACCCCTCGCCCCTAGCCGAGGACGCCAACACGGCGCTGTGGCGATCCAGTGTCCTAGGTTCAGTCAACGGCCACACAAACGCCAGGACACTGGTCAAGATCCTCTCCTGCTACTCGCTCGGCGGCATATGCGCGGGAGGTGCCCATCGCCTCCTCTCCCCTGAGACGGTGGACTTGGCCCTTTCAGAACACGCCAAGGGAACGGATCTAGTCACAGGGCGGAGCGGGAGGCGCGGACTTGGGATTTATCTCACCGGGCCTGGGTCTGGGATCGTTGAAGATCAGCTGCCGGATGGCAAGGTTGGATGGGGTAGTGGATGGGGTGGATCGATGGTGGTTGTGGATTGTGATAGGAGGCTCACAATTGCGTATACGATGAACAGAATGCTAAATACAGCACATCCTTCCCCAGCTGCATATATTCAGGCCATTTATGACATTCCTGGGGTTACACTTCCTCAAAGAATTTGAGAAATACGTTTTAGCTTATTACTTGATAACATAGCCTCAATATGATTGTATACAGATATAACCCTTCGAAATGTCTCCCATTAGCTTCTGTTTGTTATACTGCCTTTATATCCGGGGTTTCTGCCAACTTCAGACGAGAATCACGCCACTGTAGTTAGTTAGTATTCGTATCCTTCTTATGTGGAGAGTGAGCATAGTTTACCTTGCCACATGAAATCGGCTCGTAGAGAGGAGGGTGCTCCTCATCAATACAGGTCGGCAGAACTTCGCAGACCGCGTCCGGGTTAAACCCCAAGAAGAACGGCATGGCGTAACGAGATGTCTTCTGCCTGTTATACACCCGATGAACAGTCGACTTAAACCGATTGTTTGAGAGTCTCTGCAAAAAGTCGCCAATGTTGATGACGAGGGTTCCCTCGATTGGGCGTGCGTCGAGCCACTCGTCATCTGCCGAGAGTACCTGCAGACCCCCAGACATGTCCTGCCAGAGCAGAGTCACGCACTGAATGTCGGTATGTGAGCCAATCCCGACATCGACGTCCTCAGCGTTGCCGTCAGTGCCGGGGTAATGGATGTGCACTGCGTCGGCGCCAGGAGTGGTGATAATGGAGTCAAAGTAGTCCTCTGGTAGGTCGAGAGCAAGGGCGAATAATCGGATGAGCTTGCGTGCTAGCATCAGTCGCTTTTGATAGAACTCGGTGAGAACAGGGCGGAATTTCGTGAGATGGCTTGTCCTGTCCCAGACATAATCTGTGGAGGTGAAGTTGGAGTTGATATCGTCAACACAATTATGAGTCTGGTCGATGCGAGTATCATACCGCATAGAGAAAGTCTCCTTCTTGTCTATGATAACGTAAGTAGATATAGGCATGAATCAATGGTTTGCGTACCTCTGGTTTCCTGATTATTGATCTGCGTGCTGCCAACACCGTGATAACCACAGAATTTGCCCGCCTTGTCAAACGAGACCCGATCTTTGTATTCCTGTTCCTGGTTGAAGAAAGCCTTGATCTGTTCAAGAGCTTGCTCAATCAATTCTTGCGGAATGCCATGGTTGCTGACGTAAAAAAAGCCCGTGTTCTCAGCCGCTGCTTTGATCTTGGTAGCGATGGCCTTGCGAGCAGTGGCGTCTCCGTCGAGCGAGCTGAGGTCGATGACGGGCATCTCATCTAGGGTCGGAGTACGGGGTGCCCCACGGCGTACACGGCGGGAAACAGGTCCGTCTGGTGTCATCAGCTGGACCGTTGTAAACGCCGAGACGGGGGCTGTGGTTTCAATTGTGGTAGTAGCCATGATTGTTACTCTTGATCACGAACAGGGTTGAGTACCGGTGATCAATTTGTTGTGGTGATGATAGCACAAAGTGGGGAAGACCAATGATAGACAAATAATGACAAATTGGTTACTGGTATACCCTCTGCGTTGCAGCTAATGCTTAGAGCACTGCAACAAGTAATAGGCTCGGAACTAGCGACTTGATATAAGATAACAGACCAGCGTTGATGTATTTGAGTCGTTGGAGTTGCGCAATAATTGCTCAGCTGTAGGTTAGGCACAAGACGGAGACCGTCGGAGATGGGGGACCCGCAACTGCCGGCGGGGCCGTCCGTGGCGGAGTTCCCCGTTCCCCTATCGCTAACAATTACGAGTCAAGATCCACAGAGCGGGCGATTGTATTGGCTACACTGGGTACACAATCTGATAAACGTCGCTATCTTATGCAGGGACAGATAACAGCGTCACTAGTGTAACTACCCTGACCGGCGACCGTCGGACACTTGGCCTGCGCCAATAGGATCAAGACTAATACTTCCGACCTTATCAATTGTGCATTTTGATTGTGGGGTTAATGATTGTGTGTCTATGGTTGGACTAAACGTGATATGCTGCATTCTATCCCTTTGAATCCGAGGTAGCACCACCTTAGTATCTTTTATAGGTCCTGCCAATTAAGAAGCTGGTATCAAAGGTACTTATATGTAGGGGACTAATAGGCTAAGACCTAAGTATATTTAATAATATAGTTTACTAATTGTAACCTTTAGCTTTACTACTGTACCTCCTTAAGGCTAGTATTTGTGGCGTAAAGGTCAGCAGCCAATTAATACTGGGGCCTGTCCCACAAAAGTACATCAGTGGTGCTCCCTCGGATTCAAAGGGATAAACATCAACCCTGGTCCTCCACTTACGACCGATCCCACGTACGTTTCCTTCTATCATAACAAAACGTATGAGAGACCATGGCTTCACTCCTCTCCAAAGCCCACGACCGTCTCCTCGTAAAAAAACACTGCGCAGACGGAACAACCGAACCAGCCAACTTTCTCGACAATGACTCCATCCGCCCAACCCCCGTTAAAGACCGCACATGGACATCCATCACATACTCAGCCTTTTGGTTCGCAGCCACAGCAAACGTGAGCAATCTCTACGGTGCGTCTACTGGTCAATCTGCTGGCCTTAGTATGTGGGAGGCTCTGGCATGCTCGCTTGGCGGCCAGTTGCTGGCTGGTTGTCTCATGGCGCTGAATGGTCGTGCTGGTGCGCTGTATAGGATTCCCTTCCCTGTGGCGTGCCGAGCGAGTTTTGGGACTTGGGGCGCTTTGTGGCCGACGTTTAATCGCGCTGTTATGTCGATTGTTTGGAATGGTGTGAATTCTGTGCAGGGTGCGCAGTGTCTATAGTAAGTTCACTTAACCAACAGTCGGTCCAAGACAAACTCTGGCCGATCACCGTATTATTGGTTTGTAGCTAATTGTCCCCCTTTACAGTGTCTTTCTTCACGCCATCTTTCCCTCCATCGCCAACATTCCCGACATCATGGGCCCCAAATCTGCTCTCAACTCGGCGCAGATGCTTTGCTTCTTCCTCTACTGGTATTATCCTACTGCCCAAACAATAATCCCTTCTGATCTAACCGTGCTGTGACAGGCTTATCAACTGCGCCTTTCTCTTCGTACCAGTCCCGCGCATGAGGAAGCTCGTTCACATCAAAGTCGCCGTCTACTTCGCCGCCACCATCGCCTTCGTCGCCTGGACACTATCCCTCTCCGGCAGCGTCCGTAAGACCTTAAGTGAGCCGTCCACCGTCAAAGGCACCGAGAAGTCCTGGTTGATCCTCAAGTTCTTCTTTTTGGGACTCGCCAGTTGCGGTACCTTTATTTCCAATGCATCTGATCTACAGCGATATGCCTCTAAGCCCACTGATGTCATTGCTGGTCAGGTCTTCAGCTTCCCTATGTCCAACTTCTTGGTTGGCGTGTTTGGTAACTTGATCGCGGCTGCTAGCAAGGGCATTTTTGGCGAGGTCATCTGGAACCCGCTTACAACACTAGACATGCTTATGCAGGGTGATCGCCATACATCGGCGAATCGTGCGGGATGCGCATTGATCTCTTTCGCTTATGTTTACTCGACTGTCTTCTCCGCTATTTTCGAGAACTCCATTCCGTGAGTTCAGCCTGAAGCATCTAGTTTCGATTTGTTACTGATTTGTCATGCCCCTAGTGCCGGCAACGACATCGCAGCTCTCATGCCCAGATACATTACAGTGAAGCGTGGTTTCTTCATCTGCGCAGGTATGGCTCCCTCACCTTTCCCATGCAAGCTCGTCGCTAATCAGTAACTCCTGCTGTAGTCCTCTCGTACGCGATCTGCCCGTGGTACCTGCTTTCATCTGCAGCAGTCTTCATCAACTTTCTCAGCTCGTACCAGATCTTCCTCAGCGCCATCACTGGTATTCTCATCTGCGACTACTACCTCCTTCGACGCGGTGTCTTCGACATCCCCATGTTCTACTCTGGCCACAAGGACTCAACCTACCACTTCTTTCACGGCTTTAATCTCAGAGCCTTTGCTGTCTACTTGATTGCGATTGCACCAAACTTCTACGGATTCCTCTACCAAATGGGTGTTAGCGCACCATTGGGCATTCAACGGTTTTACTACGTTGCCTATCCTGTAGGGCTTTTCTTGGCGTTCGGAAGCTTTTGGTTGGTAAACACGATCTTCCCAAGTAAGAATATTCCCAGGGTCTCTGGGTGGAAGGAGCCCAAGGACTTTGTAGAGAGTCATGATGGCACCTTTGTCAATGTTGTGATTGACTTGTCTGATGCTGCGTCCGGGGATCAGGAGATGGGCAATACTCAGAAGTCTGCCACGGAGAAATATTAAACCAATATTTAGATCTACTACCAAATAATCCTACTGTCGATCTCGCTCGCTTACTTCTGTTGAGGTATACTCCATCCTGTTGCTCAAAGCTTCAAAAGGTGGCCACCAAACATCAAATCCAGGCAACGTATCAGCTTGTGTGTCCATCTCTGGTTGCGCCGCATCGTAAACTCGTTTTCTCATCATGTTCATAGTCCAGATAGAGACTGGTTCAAGAACGTAAGTACCCTTTCGAAGATTCTGCACTTCCTCCATAAGGCAAAAGGTCTTATCAATATCCTCAAGATGGTCTGAGAACTCGACCAGCGTGACGTGCGCATAAGCGCCCATGAGGAAGTCGAAAGTGTGAATAATCCTTTTCTGCCTTGTCATTTCCCTTGAGAAGCGTATGATTTGGTGGCTGTGTTCGAGTATGCACTCGATCTGCTGTTCATATACAGCATTGTCGCCGGCGTCGTTGATGTCTTCTTTGTGTCGTTGCGACAATTCCCATCTATTGGCTAGTAAGCCGAATGTTGAGAGAGCAAACTGTAATTTTAGACTATCGTCAAGGTTAAGCACTGTGGCTTGTCAGATACATGCACAAGCCAGAGTAGTGACAGTTTCGACATACGCTTTGCATTAGCAGTATACCATTGTGTGAGCTTACTTTGAAGTTCATTTACTGGGATATGCTCCTCGACAATGCCTCGGTATAGCAATATAAAAAGTTCAAGTTCGGCAACAACTTCCTTGTCAAGTTCGTTGAAACCCTCTGCATTCTTAACTATATCGATGTAATGTGCCGCCAGGTCCAGCCGTACAGCGGACAGCTTCCCTAAACCGATAGTAAATCTCGCATATAGTAAGTATCTTTCTGTATATGAGATGAGAAATCATGTGACATACTTGAGGTGTTGAAGACATGCAGCATTCCACGTCAGTATCCGATTTTTGTCATCCTCTGTATATCGTAAATATGAAGTCGCTTGCTGCAGTGCAGGAAAGTCCAACGACAGCATAAGGTGGAGGATGAGCGAGCCACTCAAGTGCCACGCATCGATAAAACTGTCTGAGAAGCCGAGACTTAAGTTCAGGATACAGGTAAGAAGCATCGCGTAGAGGGAAGGCGGGCTTAGAGGAGACTCGAGCGAAAGCTTTGCAAGCTCAGACTTCAGGACGCCGTAAAGTGAAGTGTGAAGGTCTTGGCTGATGGTGGAAAAATTAGTTTGCATGCCTGCGAGCAAGCAGGTGATAGAGACCAGATTATACCCTCCATTCAAGGCTTTGTCGATGGTTTCTTGTACGAAGTGTAGCCGAGGGATGTTCTTTCTGGATCTAGAGCGTTCATCAGCACGGCTCGAAGGTTCAAACCAGTGGGATGAGATTGGGTGCATTTGGAAATGAGCAGTTGTCAAAATTCACTCACGTCTCAATCAGACGCAAGCCGAGTCCATCGGAGGCCAATTGAGCCCTGATTGACTCAGGTAACTCGACCATGTCCTTTGGAGTTTCAGGATTGCCATTAATCCAGGTATACATCTTTCGAATAACACGAACTGGGGCGACTGGTGGCTGTACATGAGCTGTAGATATCTGAGCTTCAGTTCTTGCACGTGATATAGCATCTATCTCTGGAACTGAGGCTGTGGTATTCTGATTACTTGGCGCAGTTTGTGGTACTGGTGACTGAGAGACCGAGTTTTGGCTCAGCTCACGCACTGCGCAGCGTAACTCTGCCAGTTCAGCTTCGAGGGCAGTAAGTCTAGGTTAGGGTTAAACCAGGTCTAATGAGTAAAAGTTTGAGTTGCATACCTTTCTTCACAATTACATGTCTGAACAAGCTTAGACGGGCTTCTGGAATCGGTACCCTCAGGCTCTATGGATGTCTGAGTGACACGATGCGCATCGTGGGGCAGCTCGCAAGGCAATCTGCACTTCTAATCAATGAGAATTCCCTGTAATGACATCACTGCTGAAATGATTATGAAAAGCTGACCTCAAGGCTCTGCAGCGACTACAGACAGCAGAACCATTTGGGACTTCGCATCGCGTCTTGAGACGGCGACACGTTGGGCAGGACACCACTCGGCGACGGTGCTGAGGCATTTCTACAGAAAGGGTATTTCGGAGATGAGACAATCAAATATGTGTAATGTTCTCGTAGTGTATATGTGAAGCTGCAGTTGTATCAAGGTAAGAGATGAGAGATTCCGTTAGGGCGTAGATAATTTGCGTCGAACGAGGTATTTCAGATGTTCCGAATTTAAGCCGCTATCTGTTAGCGCCTGCTACTCTATTCCCAGCACTAGATTCCGTTAGTTTAGTGCCACGATATAGCTAGCTAGGTGAACCGCCTGTATTCGAATCAGCGCGTCAAGCACCAAATTCAGGTGACACTAATACTGATGACGCCTTCTGAATCCATCGCTTAATGAACCAAACGCCGACGAGAGTTTTAATAACTCGCCCTTGATTCTGGAAGACACTCTATAATCTATTTTTTTTTACATCCAAAATTAGCATTAGCCGTCTTGTTACTTAACATGTTATACTGATATTTAATAGAGGGAATGAACAGAACTACTAACTATCCGCTATAAGTATAGAGCCTTCTCCGCTCATTGCGTTATCTCCCCTTATCGCCCAGCATTAGACGGGCACTTAATGTGGCTTGTAAAATAAGACGGCTCTCCCTGATACCCCTCAAGATCATCCAAAACTGAAAAGAATCATTATTCAACCCAGTGCCGGCTATAGGTCACTAACTCCATCGCAAGACCGTAGTTTCTTCCCTCGATGACTTATCGACCTAGACCAGGAGCAAGAGGCTCCGGCTTGCGAAGCAAAACGGGCTGTTTACCATGTCGACAACGACGAAAGAAGTGCGATGAGTCCAGGCCGGTTTGCCTTGGGTGCGATAGAAATCATTTGATCTGCCAATGGACAGCTCCATTGAGCTCCAAGTCTCCGTCGGCAGACGCGACTCGTGATCGTAGGACTCCTCAGCTAGACTATAGAGAAACGACAACACATAGCGACAAGCAACTTTCTTCTCGGATGATGTTCCCAGGCGCGGTGGTTGTCCCAGCCCAACTCCGCAAGGGCACGAATCGATATCTCTTCGAACACTTTCTACATGTCACAGCAAAACGAATGGCCGGAAGAACATACCCTGAGAACCCGTTCCTCTCTTGCAATCTCAAAATTGCTTCTGGCAGCACCATAATGCAACATGCTATCCTCGCCATCAGCGCTTCTCACCTGCTATACAAGAGGCCAGACATGGCTGAGATATGCGCATCTCACTACGCGATTGTCCTTCGAGCAATGAAACATGCTGTGACACGGTGGAAGGCTCTTGATACACGCGATCAGATTGCGCTGCTGGCTACAGCCCTAGCCCTCTGCTGGTTCGAGGTTAGCTGAAGACCTGGTGACTGTGAAACCACGATGCTGACTTGTCTCAGACCATCGATGTCAACACTAGCGGTGCATTGTATCACCATCTGGAAGCGAGCAAATTCATGTTTCAAACGGTCAAACGAAACCTCAAGGATCATGATCCGAGCTTATTTGGCTTCTTGGCAGAACAATACGCTTACCTCGCCACTGTCTCCAACATAACATTGCGCTCTGCTCGTTTCGATCCCGAGATGAATCAAACCTTATCGCTGCCTTCACTGGGACTTTTGAATAAAGGTTCCAATTTCTACGGATGCCTTTTTGGCTGCTCTCACCTTGTGTATGAAACAATTCCTATGATATGCGACCTGGCCAAGTCACGAATCAAAGAGGGCATTACACCTTCACAGACATCATACCAGGAATACGAATACATCCTCGGAGAGCTGAAAGCTTGGCAACCAACACAAAGATATTTCTCCAAGGACTATGAATATACAGGTCAGCTTTATCGTGAAGCCTGTCTTGTTTTTCTCGAGTCCTCCTTCCAAGGGCCTGATACACCCAGCTTGGAGCTCTATGCGGCAGTCGAACCTTTTCTAGCTTGCTTCTTGGAGGTTTTTGCTAAGATTTCATATGAGTCTCCATCCTGGACGACCGTCATGTGGCCCATATTGACAGCCGGGTCACACATGAGGTGCCCGAAACAGCGAGATCAACTTTCAGACATTATATTGAACTCGACCTTTGACATGAGGGCTGTTGATAACACGTTACATCCACTCAAGCTACTTTGGGAAAAGATGGCTTTTGATGATAGCTATTATGGATCTTACGGGCTGGAAAAAGTGTTGAAAGAATGCGGGATTACCATGTGTGTAGGGTGATGTTTAAAATGAGTCTGTCTACTACCTTACAACTAATCTCCTGATCTGGCTATAAACTTGACGACTGATTAATCTGTGTGAACTGACTTAGTACAAGTCGCGGAATGACTTCTCTCCCCGCAAGTAGTCCAGCGGATGCATAGCATCAACCCATCCCAGAAACGGAGGACTCAGTCCATAGCCCATAAGCTCCAACGTATCATCATCATAGGTCTCCAGCATCCTTTGAGCCGGCGCAACAAGATACTGATTCTCTTCCTGCCTCAAGAAGCTTTTGGTATAGAAGCAGCTGTACATCAGCCTTTCCTCATCAGTGGTGGTGTTGGCCGACCCTCCATGATAACAACTCGAGAGAAACAAGAACGCATCTCCAGGCTGCAGCTGAGCGTAGAATGATAGCTTCTCGTCAGGCGGCGTCGCAGGATCCCAGAGGTGAGACCCAGGGATGAAGCGGGTCGCACCATTTGCGCGAGTCGTCTTCTTTCCAGCAACAAAGAAGCCAAGCCCTGTATCGTCACCGATCTTGTACTCAGATGCCATGCGGCGCTTGACGGCGTGATGATGGATCATGTCATCCCTATGAAGGTCTTGATCTCTGGCTCCTGGAGCAATGCTGAAGATGACGGTGTTATTCAGCTGAGGCTTGCTAACGAAAGTCTTCCACTCAGATCCAATCCAACAGCTATGCGTGGATGTAAGAAGGTTGTTGGCTACTGCTCGAGCAAGAGGGTTCATGGCAATGGTCTTCATGTAGATGGCTGACTTGCCAGCCAATCCCATTACCCGCTTTGTCTCTTTGGGGAAGAACTCTCCAGTCCACTCTCCATCTGTTTGTATGAACTTTCTGGTATCTTTCTCTATCACAGCAAGATCCTCCGTAGAAACAGCGGTTCGAATAACGCAGCCACCTGCCTCGATAATGGCTTGGGTAACAGCTGCAGGGTCGGCAGTCGCAATGTCAAAGACTTTGACTATTGGGACGGGGCGAGATCGGTCATCTCCGTACTTTGAAACAGGGACGCGGTCCACTCGAGATGAAAGGTCTTCACTGACTGAAGGTGCCATGATAGACTGGGATTGCTTTGAAGTAATGTGAAATGGTTTCTCTGAGTCTTGATGCGACAGTTTTGTTATTAATAGCGAAACAAGTGATCCTAATGATCCTTTTATATGCAAGGATCACAGACATCATACTGATTTATCATGTTATATCATGGCCCTGTGATCGTGCAATATCATGTCACAAATGTCGCATCTTTCGCCGGGACGGCTGCCAAACCGCAAACAATGATAGCCAATCCTTTGTCAGTTACTCACCACCGGGGCCATTCTCTTATCGAAAGATAAGCGCGTCTTTTTGGCCATTTCAAGCTTCCCAGATGAGGATTGGTGGCTGACATTGGCTTGGGAATTGCTTATCAGCTTCCACTAATGCGGAGCAAGATAAGCGCGTATCAGTGTAATAGAACCATTGCAGCGCCTCCCTCTGGGTTATTAGTGCCAGATTATACGGGAATGGCTATCATCAGGCATTTCATTGGTTCGTTATCCCTTCATTTGGAAAACTATCGGGATTCTGGCTCCCTGTGTCTGGAGGGGATCGCACTCGACTCATCCAGATCACAACAACACCAAAGCCACGGAGTAGATAAGCGCGTGTTTTTTTTAAGGCTAACAACCCTGAACTAAAACAAAGTCTGTAAGTGCACATCAGTCGTTTTTGGCTTCAAGACGCGCATATCTCTGGGCAGATATCAGTGAAATACGCTACTGCTAAGAAAGGCGAAACACCGATTAATAAAACCTTCCATTGTTCCTGTCAATGATGAGAAATTTCGATTTAATTAACAAGAGGGTTAGAAACTCTGTTGCTTGATCTATCGATAAAAAGTCTCACTTTGCTTCTTGCAACATGTCAAATGGTAAGTGGTGAAGATCGAATGATCTATCCAAGTCACCCTTCACTTAGCAGTCCCTAACACCTAAATACAGAAAATCACAAACCAGGATCGTCGACTGATGTTTCCGCAGCCGATACATCTCCAGTTCGCCGCGACATCGGCCCTCTCCGCATAATCGCGATCGGTTTCAATATCCCTAACAGTTGGGTCGCCATCGCAGCAAGTCTATCCACCGCTCTCGCAGCCGGCGGCACAGTTAGTCTCATCTACGGAACGTTCGTCTCATGTGCCTTCTATGCCTGCGCTGCAGTGACGCTCGCCGAACTAGCCAGTGTCTACCCCACTGCTGGAGGCCAGTATCATTTCACCAGCATCTTGGCTCCTGAAAGGTACAACCGCCAGTTTTCGTATGTCTGCGGTATGATATCAACGCTGTCGTGGACTATTAATGCTGCAAGCGTGGCCCTTATCGGGAGTCAGTTGCTCGTTTCTTTTCCTCAGTTCTTTAACGGCTATGAACCGGAGCGATGGCATTTGTTTCTCATCTATCAAGGACTGAACTTGTTTTCACTCTTTTATAATTTGTTTCTTCTCAAGCGTACAAACTGGATCCACGATTGCGCATGTATGTCAATGCTCGTCAACGGTATATCCTCTTTCTAACAGAGTCATGCAGTTATCCTCACTCTATCAACTTTCTTCGTCACATGCATAACATGTTTATCTCGAAGCGAAAAACAATCTTCAGAGTGGGTATGGACAAATTTCGAGACCACGACTGGTTGGAATGATGGTGTTGCATTCATGACCAGCTTGGTAACGCCCTGCTATATGTACGGCGGTCTGGACGCTGCCCTGCATCTTGCTGAGGAGACGTTGAATGCATCGCAGACGGTCCCGCGAGCTCTTATGGCAACAATAGGCATTGGTTTTCTCACGGCGTTTACATTCGCCGTCTCCATGGCGTATTGCATCTCTGATCTGGAAAGCCTCCTTACTGCTACGTAAATATATCTATCAGCTGCGGAGATTTATGACTGACCTTAACAGAATGCCCATTTTTCAGCTTTGGCGTACCGCAACGCGCTCAGATGCCGCTGGAGTAACTTTCCTCGTTTCCCTAACTATCATCGTTATCTTTGTCCTCATCGCCATCCAGCAAACGACATCTCGCCTGATATGGGCATTCGCCAGAGACCATGGCCTCTACCTCTCACACCATTTCTCTCAACTTTCACCAAAGCTTAGGGGTATTCCTACCAATGCACTTATCCTCAACACTGTGCTGGTGTTCTTTTGTGGGTGCTTGTTTTTGGCTTCGACTGCAGCCTTCAATGCTCTTGTTGGCTCATTCCTCCTCTTGCAAATGATATCATTTGCTTTACCAGCTGCCCTACTTATCTACCAGAAGCGTAGCTCAACCTTTCTTCCCCGATCCCGTAGCTTTCGAGTTCCGGATCCTCTTGGGTGGATTTGCAACTTTGGAACTATTGTTGCGGCTGTTACAGAACTTGTGTTCTTTGTGTTTCCTCTCTCCCTCACCGTATCAGCGCTTTCCATGAGTAAGTCCCTTGGTGGTACCTAATACGCTTTTGGATGGTATACTAACAGTAGAAAAGACTACGCCAGTGTCGTTCTGTTAATTCTCTTGTTGCTCTCGGTGGTAAATTGGTTCATGTTTGCGAAACAACATTACCAAGGTCCCCGGGTTGAGCTTATTCTAAACCAGAGCATATCTGCAGCCCCATCTTTCGAAGAAGCTCAAGCAGTCGGAAATTTAGGCAAATATACTACAGGCAAAGATAAATGTACCATACCTTAAGAGATAATAAGGTTTAAAAACCTCAATATGAATAAAGAGTCAGTGTCTGGTTTAGAGCAAGGTATTGGCTTAGAGTTAATTAAATAATTCCTCTCAGTTTAAATCAATATTAAATCCTAAGGTAGGAAGACTGTAATATGTGTGGCGCTTGGTAGAGATGGTCTAATTTCCAGATAGGCAGTTAACCCGGCTGTCGCGGGAAGTTCCGGGGCCAATGGCACGGATCAGAGATCGCAGCTGCTTACAGTGCAGTACCCCTCTTTGCAAGCTCGGCACTTTATCATTTACAATTTTCCTTCGTATTCCTTGCACAGTTCATTAAAAGAGGGCCTGTGGGTCAGTATAGTTTATGCGTCAAAGATATTGAAAGCCCAGAATGTATTCGCAGTCGATAGGCACCGAGTCCTTCCGTCTCGTCTCTGTTACCATTGACTCCAATCGGCAACCCTCTCTGACCCTCAAGAAACATGAGATTTCCAGTCCTACCAGGCCGGAATACTACGCACTCTCCTATACGTGGAACCCCCCTTATATGGCCGATCCAGCATACTACGAAGACACAGACGTGCGCTACATTCTCCTCAACGGGTCCGAATTTGCTGTCAAGCCTAATCTTTACGATGCTCTCTTCCAGCTCCACCATTCTTATCCCCAGATGCTATTCTGGATTGACGCCCTTTGCATCAACCAAAACGATTTAAACGAGCGCAAACTTCAAGTGGGCATCATGGACCAAATCTTCGGAGGTGCCAGTCGTGTGGCTGTCTGGCTGGGGAAGCCCTTTGCTAAGCTTGAGCTAGGGCTTCAAGTTGCAGAACGCATAGCTGTCATCGCTTCTACAGCTTGCAAAGCCATCGTTCTGGAGCAGAAGTATCCCCATACCCATCACTTGGAGGAAATGAAAGAAGCCTATGGACTTGACCCGCTGAGTTTCGACGAGGCCGATGCCCTAGTTACGCTCTTCAGTTGCCGCTGGTTTGGGAGACAGTGGGTTATTCAGGAAGTGGCCCTAGCGGGAGAGATCGATATCATATGCAATGAAATGAGCGTCCCATTTGATAAAATCGGGTCGACAGCGTTGTTCCTGCATCTAAGCGGCCTGCTTGTGGGAATTGGCAACTTGCTGGTCGAGGGCGGGAGAGACATGCGTTTGTTGGAAGACATGCACCTCATGCAGACCGGGAGAACTCAAATAGTCCGTGAATGGTGTAAAGGCGATCGCAGTGAGTGGAGGGATGTTTTACCTCTGGTCGACTTTACAGCTGGAATTGTCGAGAATGCTCTAGCTGTCGGTCAAAGTAAGGAGGACATAGTCGGCGTTGTTCTTCTAAAGCTGCTCATGTGGCTGGTCGGTTTCGATTGCGGAGACCGTCGAGATACTATATACGGACTGGCTGGTATAATCAGTCACGTCGTCAGCATTCACGGTCTCGACAGCATTCCCCAGAGACTCCAGCCGGATTATCGTCTCGATACAGCCACTGTGCTCCATAATGCCGCGACGGAGATTCTACATGCGACTGGGAGTCTGGCTCTTCTGGGTGTTGTCAAGGATCCGGCTCTACGTGAGACCGAAGGCCTACCGTCCTGGGTCCCAGATTATCCCCCAAGAATGGTGTTGAATCCAATGGCTGGGCCAAACTTCAAGTCTCTGGGTAAGTTTGACGCATCGAAATCTATAAACACAGCCAGGTATGGTGTCGATTTCTATGTAGATGACAAGGTCCTGCGTACTCGTGGGTTCCTCCTGGGTCATGTTAAAGCCATGGGCGAGTCTTTGAAACCCATGGTCTCTGGTGGCAACTTCGCTCAGTGCGCTGCGATGCTAGTCTATGCAGAGGAGACATACCGATTCACGAACCAGCCCTTCGCGGAAGCATTCTGGCGAACATTAGTGTTTGACCAGGACCTATCCGACCGACCAGCCAAACTTCCCACGACCAAGCATTTCCAAGACATGGTACTCATGCTGATGGCTAAAAGAATCAGCGATGAGTTCAAATCTGGAGGATCGGTAGGTGTCGAAGCCTTTCTACAGACTTTGGAGGCTATGGACACGCTGGAAGCCAAACATCCAAAACAAAGCCCCTTCCCCACGACTAGGCTCCTAGCCTCATTCTGCAGTGGGTTTGGCTTCCTTCCTGAAAATGGAGACGATAAATTATGGTCATCGGAACAGCAGATGGCTTGGGTGGAGTCAAAGAAGAAGAATATGGTCTTTATGTTCTCCTTGCTAAGTACTACTCTATTCAACCGGCGACCAGCGATAACAGATGGAGGGCATCTTGCTTGTGTTTTTGACTCTACGATGATAGGCGACGAGATCTGGGTTGTCTCTGGGTGTCCCACTCCGCTAGTAATGCGAAGTAAGGGTCAACAGTACAGTTTGATCGGCGAGACTTATGTTCATGGTATCATGTATGGGGAGGCTATTCGGGATGATAATAATTGGGTCCATCTGGAAATTGTATAATCCGCAATCAAGGATTATCGGCAGAATGAAATTCAGTCCAGAACATGTAATGCCCATAAAATGCAGGGCTCTCATAGGCGTAGTAGTTATTCACTGTTGATTCAATCTGGCACTAGCGATGGTCACCACTGACACTATTGAGTACTAGTGATTGAGGTGTAAATTAAGAGTGACAACTCAATACAATAAAAGGCTATGCAGCCCTAAATTAAAGATTAGACATTTAATCACTTTCTCTACAGTCTTTACCATACAGAGTTCATTGCAATGAGGGCGACGCGCTTTTCTCTTACATTCGTTGCGCTTACGCTTTGCGGCAGTGGGCACGCTGGCCCATGCAAGCCAAACCTCTCGTCTACAGCTCTTGTTGGTACCACTTCCACTGAAGCAACGATTCCAGGCTCCACGGAGACCTCGATAGCCACTCCTAGCGACCAGTGTTCGACTACCGATATTTCTTCTATCGTTTCCCAATCTGTTTCTTCGACCGCCACTTCTGAACTCGAGTCTTCGACGACCGATGTGTCTTCTGCCATTTCCGAATCTATTGCCTCTACAGCCACGACGACAACGGATTCCCAATTTTCTTCCACGACCGAACTTTCCACTTCCTTCATCACTACAGAGACAGCGACTGCTTCAGCTGAACTCTCCTCGGCCGGGAGTCTCACTACCACGACTGCAGAGGCGACCACTTCTGACGCTCCTACAACCACCACCAAGACTGAGGAATCTGCTCCCTCTGGGTTCTTTGCAAACCCCTCGTTTGAGGTTCCAAACTCTCTGGGAGTCTACGATGGATCGCCATGGACTTTGCAAGACAGCGACTTTCCATTCTCAGTTAGTATCAAATCCGGACTTGGCCATACAGGCTCCCACTCAGCGTACGTATCCCCTACCATACAAGAACAGTCTCCTTGAAAGACATACTGACGTCACCAACGCAGATATTGGTCGGTCACAAGCACCGATACAAGTGGACGCATCCAGCAGATGGCCGCCTTGGAGGCAAACCAGATGTACTCGCTATCATTCTGGTGGTACATCGATAACGACGTGCAACCACAGGGTCTCAATAGATGCTCTGTATCTATTTTACAAAGAAGTGGACAATCAAATCTTATCCCTAGCACCCTGGACCTCCCGACGACGATACCTCTCAAGACCTAGACGGAATATGACATAAGCTTCAACTCTCAGACCCTTGCTCCAGCAATGATGACATTTATTGTCAGTTGTTCGGGCAGTGCTGGTACTGGACTAAAATTGGCTATTGACGACATCAACCTGGTAAAGCAGTCTTAGTAACAGGAACATGTTATGATGAAGAGTTTGTAATTGCAATACGAGTTGGATATTATGCCAGACAGCTCTCTTTTGAGATGAGATAGTTTACCTGTATTTTTTCTTCGTTTTTACTAAGATCTTCGGCTTGAACTACCTATAATTTATCGTCACTGGCTGCTTAGCGAGACCACCTTAGACATATTCAAATTATTCGATTTATTCATCTGCTAATTATCTGAAAATACTACTCACGATAGCACTGGCTCGATAACCCTGGCCTCCACAAGCACATTCTCATTATTTGGGTCGATAGTTCCAATTGTTTGCCGCATTGATGCAGACTGATGAAAGTTGATAGCTTGCATATCGCATGATTAAAAATCTAGATTCAAAGCAGGCATACACAAAACAAGGAATATCAAAAGCCCTATCCAGCTGGCCTCAAGTGCGGGTTTCCTCTAAGGTTACCCTCTATAGACCAGCCTAGCCATTGTAGCGTTCCGGAGTCCTGCACCTTACATGCCAATAGTAACAGGATATGTGAGTCAGATGCCATGGGAGCGGTCTAGTCTGTTCTTCCTTGTCACTTGCAAAACAATGGCTGGTTTGTGGCTACCCAAGAGCCAGTTTGTGGAATATAGCTCAGCGCCCATGCCGACGATCTTTGTTTCTTGAAAAAGTATCTAACTTGATTCGGCGATTCTTCCGCCATCCTGCGTTTGGGTTTTACCAAAAGTCATCTGAGAAATCAACAAGATAATATTAGAATAGAGATGTAACCGTTATTTGACAGGATACATGCCGTCCAGGAACCAAATCATGCTTTAATTGGTCAAATTGTTTCAAGTACCAGATGAATGTTCACGCTCAGTAATACTTGCACAGAGACAAGCCTCTTTATTAATGTAATTATAGACTACACATTATCTCAACCGTCATTGTGACATTCCGTACAGTAGTCGATGTGAATCTTGCACGAGTTGGACAAGTCAATATTGCCACAACGTGTCAATCCATCCTGCTGTCGTCGCCTATCACAAAATTAGCATGTATCCTTCACACATGACTTGAGTCAACTTACAGATCCTTAATGTCCTTGCCCTTCATTCCAATACCATAGTCATCACAAGAGAACTGAACCGTACAACCAGCCTTTCCAAACGTAAGCACCTTGAGAATACTTCCCATTCGCTCATAACGAGAAACATAGTCAGTATACAAGGTATCATCCTCAAACTTGTTCAGCGCAGCTTCACAAGCTCCAGCAACAGCGTTGCGAACGTTCTTATCACCACTGCTGCAGATACTTGATCCGTCGCCGTTCCAGTTCGTAGCGGTGGGGAGAGGAGTCGACACAGTGGATGCTTCGCCGAGACCGACGGTGGCAGTTACTTTGATGGTGTCAACAGCGAAGTAGCTAAGCGAGTAGGACTCGTAAACGAGAACAGTACCAGCGTCGGTGCGGGTGAAACGCTCTTTGAAGACAGTGGGTTCGGGGGCAGGAGGGGGTGTTGTGTACAAGCTCATAGGGAACTCAGTGTAGTCTGCGCACTGGCCTGAGATCATGGGCGCTGTGACGGCGTATCGCTCGCCATCGCTGGTGGTCTCGCAGTTACAGTAGGGAGTCTCGACGCGAGGGCCGCCGCGGGGAATGCAGGGGTAGTAAGTGCGCATCGTGGTGGTTGCAGTAGTAGAGGTGATCATGTCAGAAGATGTGAGCTGGGTTGTAGTCCCGTCGGAAGTTGTGCCAGAAGACTCGTTGGAGGACTCTGTGTTGCGGGTAGTCGTGATGAGGGTGCTGGGGATGGTAGTGGTTCGCTCAGTGGTAGCTTCTTGAGAAGTCTCCTCCGTCTTGGTGTCGCTGGTAGTCTCAGGTTCAGTGGAAGTAGCCTCGCCAGTGGTCTCAGTGCCAGTAGACGAAGCAGTAGGCTGCTCGGTGGTAGTAGCTCCAACATCCAGTCCCTCGTCGAAAGCATCCTCAACAGCTTCGACAGTCTCCTCATCGGGCTCAGAGTCAAAGTCATCAGGGATATCACTCTCCAGCTCTTCAATATCAAGCTCCTCACCCTCCTCGGCCTCAGCAGACACAGTCTCGGTGGCAGTGGCCTGTGTGCCAGTTGCGCAACTAGCGACGGTAGGGCAGTCACCAAATTCGGTGTGAGTAACCGTTCCATCAGTGGTGTAGTACGAGATAGTCCTGGTACAATCCTCGATCTCAACAGCGGAGCAAGCCTCAGTAGTAGTGGTGGCCTCAGTGGTCTTGGCGGTGGTCTCAGCTGTTGAGGGCTCAGCAGTCGACTTCTCCTCCTCCTTGGTAGACTGATCTTCATCTTCCTTCTTAGTCTCGTTCTTGTCATCCTCGCCATCTCCCTCGCCACCACCTCCAGGAGTACCACCGCCAGCTCCAACGGGGTTAGTACCAGGAGGAGGGGGCAGGATACCAGCTGGGAGGTTACCAGAAGGCTTCCAGAACCAACCACCAGGGAATATGACAATAGCAGCACCACCATCATCAGTAGTAGTGGTGGTACCAGTGAAGTCGGAGAAGTCCTTGTCCTGCTCAGGGAGATAAGTAACTACAGCACCGTTGGAACCAGTGACGATACCATCCTCAGTGGTGGTAGGCTTGGGAGGAGCGGTAGTCTTCTCAGGCTCATTGGGAGCACCGGTCTGGCCAGGCTCGTTCTTCGACGTTGGTACGTTTGAGCCAGCGTCCTCCGTGGTGGGCTTTGGACCAGGAGCCTGAGTGGTAGGCTTCTCAACCTCCTTGGACTCAGTGGTAGGCTCGGGCTCTGCCTTCTCCTCGGTCGTGGGCTCAGCCTTATCAGTGGTGGACTCGACAGGGACTTGAGCCTCCTCAGAAGTGGAAACCTCAGGAGCCTTCACCTCGGTAGTAGACTCGATGACTGGAGCAGGAGCAGAGTCAGTCGAGACCTCGGGTGCTTCATCGGTTGTAGGCTGAGCAGCTGCCGAGGTTTCAGTGGTGGCGTCTGGGATGGGGAGCTGAGTGGTGGGCTCAGTCGCCTGGGTGGTAGGCTCGCCGATCTCAGTCAACCCGGTAGATAGAACAGGCGGCTGGATATCAGTTGCAGCATCAGTGGAAACTGTAGTAGCCTCAAGAGGAACACCAGAAGGTTCGGTCGAGTTCAGGTCCACAGGTGCACCGCCAGTCTGAGTAGAAACAAGCGGGGGTTGGATATCAGTGGCGTCAGTAGTAGCCTCAGTTGCAACACTTGGGAGCTCTGTTGTGGATTGGTCAACGGGGGCGACGTTGGTGGACTGGGTTCCAGGCTCAGTCTTTTGTGTGATGGGGTTGGGAAACACGGGATGACCAGTGGCGGTGTTGACGGGGATCTCATTGTTGGTGGTAGCAGTATCAGGCAACTGCTCGGGCTGAGAAGATGTCTCAATACCAGCACCAGCAGACTCAGATGTTCCAACTGGTGGAGCAACGTTTGTCGTAGGCTCTACAACCTGGCTGCTCTCGTCGCTTGAAACAGGAGCAACGTTGATCTGAGTTGTCTCCTCATCCACAGAAGTGGTAGGAATATGTACTTGAGCTTCGGAAGTAGCAGACGAAGAAGCTTGGTCAACAACAGCTTCTGAAGTGGTTGTCTCGGGCAGAGCAACTTCAGTTGAAGCCGCAACGGAGCCCAAGTCCGTCGAAGTCTCAGTACCTGTCGTCGTAGAAAAGTCCTGCGCAGAAACCCCCGACAACGACGTCGCAAGACACAGCGCAAGAACGCGCAACTTCCAAGGCTGCTGCATTATTGTAAAGAACGTGGCAAAAAAGAGTGAATGGCTATACCAGCATGAATGAATGAATGAGTATAATCCAAAACGAATGAAAGAATGTCCGTAGAGAAGGCAAGATGCAGTGACAGAGGGGAGGGCTTTTCATGAAATGAATGTACCATGAGGATATACCCGCCATGGCTGGCAGTGGAGCTTAATCTATCGATCCTTGAAACAAGTCAGCTTCATTAACTTACTTGAAACGTTGTGGAGCTGCTGATGCTCAGCCTTGTTGGGAGACTTGGGGCCGTGCATTGATGAGAATGCAACGGGAAGGACTCGGTGAAATTGAGTTGGATCTTGAACCTGGTAAGCCAAGGCTGATTGTCGATATCACTGTTTCATTGAGAATTTTATCTCGGAGCTACGTTATGCTTATTGGGTGTTGTACGGCTTTGCTGTTATGGACATGGTGAGATGGAGCGCGCATGTTGATCCATCCGAGAAAGCAATCCTTCGCCTATTACTTCCTACCGAGTCAATCAGTGCATCTCATTGAAGTACAGTGATTCTTTTATTTACCATGAATACAGATCTATGGCTTGCGCAATCTTGTACTGTCATTTGCGCCATCTCGGCTACGTCAAATAACCATAAATCCTTCGCTCACAGTGGCGCACCCTAAAATCTCAGCACACATCTCCCATGTCTTGGTATGCGAAAATAAATGCCGACAATTGCCTTGTGAGGCACAGCCAAAGGATCGACAATAAGCGAAATACACAGCAGCACGGAAGGTGGGGAGTCTTATTCTTCGTCCACTGACTGTTTGTTCATCACCAATTATTATGGAGTTTTATATTAAATTTAAGGGAGCTGAAGCTGCACCAACACATCGTCCGGCCGGGCCGATACTCAATGGTCTGTTCGTTCTTTAGTAAAATCTCTGAGACTCGTCAATCAGCGTAGGATCAAAGGATGAAACCCCCAGGACTGATTTGTGGGGGTGTCATCTTGGATAGTGGAGGCGTAGCTTATCCCAATTTACTGCAGGGGCTACATGGAGATAAACATTCAAGGATGAGACACTCTCTACCATTTCGTTAAAATTTAATATACATACATACATTATCATTCGTTTTGGTTGTCCTTCAGTCATTCGCTCTTTGTCGCGTTCTTCCTAGGCGCAGTCACTCGTTTGAACAGTCACTCTTTACAGTACCCCATTACTTTTTGTCCATTATGCGTCTCTCCAGCTTATTGCTGGCCGCTGGTCTTTCCAGCTCTGCACTCGCAGTCGAAGCATCACTAGATCCATGGGAGATCGACCCGAGCTGCAATGGCTTCGAGAACGACATCAAAGATGCTCTGACGCAGTCAATTGATCTTGCTGAGGCTGCGAGAACCAGTCTTGAGTTTCTCCTTGCAAAGATGCCGGACAGAAACTCTGATCCTGACGGTGCTGTTAAGTGGGCGCGCATTAATGCTGCTGCTTTTAGCATATTTGGATTCATGGGTAACCCCAAGGGCCACGATGCTGAGACGCAGAAGTACATTGAGGATCTGAGAGGTTTGCACTAATCATCTCGGATAATTAACTGTCGTTGCTAACGTTGACAAGACATTTACGCCAAGACGGCCAACACTCTTCCCTCGTCTCAAAACAACCCTGCCAAAGGCTTCAGCCCAATCCTCTCCCAGAAACCCAACGCCAAGCCCTTGATCGTCTGTGGTGACGATGTCTTCCAGTGGTACGACGTGGACCAAGAGCCCGAGCCCGGTGTTGGCAGGGTTAGAGACCAGCCAGCTGTAAGCCGCTACATCCAGAACGGCGGTCAAATCGCAGGTGCATTCTATTACGCCAACCGTTGGGACTTTAGACAGACCGAAGCAGCTTCTGTCGGACACTGCATCGGCAACCGAGAGGCTCTTATCTCGTCCAGAGATGATATCTTGATTATCTGTCCCAAGATGACGTCTGATGCTGGAAAGGCGCGTACTACGCCTCGGCAGTACAAGACTTCTGCTGCGTTGGGTGATCATATCATGACGAAATGGGTGTCTAACCCCACCCAGCTTTACCACGAGCTCATGCATTGGTTCGGTGGTGTTCAGGGCAGCAACCTACAGCACAGTGAGTTACGCTACGTATTCTACCTTGGTCCTAGCCTAACGTTGTATAGTCATCCAGGATCAAGTCGCTGTTAATGATAAGGGCTTCTTGAGATACAAGCACAAGGTCACAGGCGAGGTCGAATACTACACCCGTCCTCCTTCGCAGCAAGAACTCGATCAGAAGCAGCAGAGAAAGCAGGCAACTTGTAAGTTAAGCAAAGACTACTTTAGAAAGTATGCTAATTATTTTAAGACGGCCTTCGCTATATTATGAACTTGGCGCGTACTTATAAAGACAAGAATGGCAACAAAAGCCCTTATTCTGGTCCCAAGCTGGCTACTAAGAATGCTGACTCGTTGGCACTCTTTTCCTTCATGATGTAAGTGAATCGAACGACTTGGTCATCATTCCAGTTTCTAACGGAGACTTTTAGGTACCTAGATCAATTTGACTGGTCCAGGGACGGTGAGGCTCGAGATTTTACCCGCCTCAAACAGAAGTTGGGGTTGCCTTAGTTACTGCCAAGAGTTAGCCAAGTTGGATAGAATATGATGTATCGCGTGAATATTAATGCAAGATAATCTGAACTCTTGGAACAACTGTCACTTTCTTGACGTATTTATCTTGTTGAACTTTCGAGTGATTCGCACTACAGGATATTGCATTGCGCTAGCCGATAGTAAGTTGGCGGTACATACCCTACCTCAAGCAGACAATAACAACAAAAGGCATAGAAAAGTCCAACAGCAGATTTATAATCTTATGTAGATCGATAATTGCACTTCCTCACGCGAGAATTAGGTGAATTCTCCATCTTTTGCGGCGGAACCTGAAACAACCATAATTTGCTTGCCTTTCACGTGACTACAGGTTAACTAATCTCATTCGCCTACTTCTCTCACTCACTCATTCTCAACATCTCACTCCAACATGGCGCCTTCAAGTCCAATACCTCACCCAGTCGATTTCCCATCACCAGACTTTTCCTTCAGTAGAGGCAACTCACCAGGCTCTCACTGTATTCTCCCCGTCACTTGTTTCGTTTCGACATGTGCTGATATTTGAACAGCTCCCGGTCCAGCTCATTCACCATACTTTGGACCAGATCGCGACTGGCGAGATTATAGACACTTGATCCCAACGCTGCCATCTACGCGAACTCGTGCACTTACACCGCCGGGCTTCGGTGATGATGAGGATAAGAGTCTGCAGCGACCAGCTGCGACCTTCCAGCAATCGCTCTGGTTCAAGGTGCCTGCTAATCTGAGACGCGATATTCTGAGATTGGCATTTGGAGATAGACGTCTTCATATGCATCTCGCCTTTGACCCTTCTGTTTGTAACACAGACCTTGAACTGGGTGAGCTCAGTGCTCTAGATGAACGAGACGATCTAGGACATCCACAGAGAAAAGTTTGGTCATGGAATGGATGCATCTGCGTTCGAAAGTACGACCCAACGCTAGGGCCCATGACGCGCGGAGGCCTCAATCCAGGTCCTTGGATCGATCGCTGCTGTGATCCGATCAATGTCCCAAAACCACCGCCTGAAAATATCGGCATCATGGGTTGGCTGCAGTCCTGTCGGCAAAAGTACGTCATCATTCCCTATCCATCGATTGGCACTGACTGACACTGCGAGAAGCTACGCAGAGGCAATTGATCTTCTCTACTCGACAAACACCATTATTATCTCGGGCGAAGCAACAATCACTGAACTCCCATCGCTCATACCCTCCCACCATCTCGCCAAGATAACATCTCTCGTGATCAAAGCCCCCATTACCAAAGACAACGTCCTCGAGGATGTCACAAACCTCATCCTTCCCAGATCCCGATTCCTAAACCTCAAGCGTCTCTACGTCTCAGTAGAATGGTGCGGCGCAGGTATCTACCATCCAGACCCAGATGAACTAATCGCGTCCTTCGATACCCTGGCGCGAACAATCAAAGACTGCTCCTTCGCTATCCCCATGGAGTGGTTCTCGCGTATCTCGTGGGGTCAGATGCGGAGCGCAACTACAGGCCGACAAATCACCTACAGCCAGTTTTGGCGGACGCTCGGAAATGCCGAGGGAGATGAGGATGGGTATGAGGGCGGGCTTGATGTCGTACAGCTACCTTATGCTGATAGCTATCCGAGGCCTCCGTATCATCTGGAGAGTCCTGGTGCTGGGTATTGGATTCTGGAGGCGAGTGAGATGTCGTTGAGTACGCATTATGATTTTCTAACTGGACATTACAATGATGACTGAAGCAGCTGAAGATACAACCTGTTGAGGTATAGAAGGATCTACAGTTATCTGACCACCGAATAACGGATACTTTTATCAAAGTAGCCCTGTGAAAGTGATGTGTTAACATTCTGTAATCCTAGTCGTGGATAGTGTATCCTGCAGGCGAGTGAACGCCCGTTGAGTGAAGTTTACAATGATTGATCGGCGGTATGCTTCCGACTAAAGCAGTCACTTGAAACTAAGAATTGTGGCTTGGCATCAGCTGACATCAAAACATCACTGGCATCATCCTATGAAAAGCGATGTATCAATGGTCTGTATTTCCGATACACCCTCAACCTCTCGCTTCTATATCCGAGGTGTCCACCTGCAACCATAAAGTTCGTCTGACTGATCGAACAGTAAGCATAGATTACGTAGATCGTGGATCCCAAATTCCCACTTATTTCCTGGCTTTAGTTGACCTAACGCTAGGTAGCTAAGCCTCGGGCCAACTGCCGCCGATGGGGTAGTCTAGCCAAGGAGCGGGGTGAAGTGCACTACCTATTATTTGGTCGGCAAGTGCACCTTATCTACTGATTTATATAAACACTGCCTCAACCGTTTCCGCCATTCCCGGATCTCCTTCGCCTCTACGTTCAGAATCAACCACTGCTCACCTCATCTATCAGTCTTCATCATGGCGCCATCAGAGGATTACCAAAACATCTTTCACTGGGCTGAGACCCAAAAGGATGGGAGTATCCCTTCCTTTGCGACTCGAAAGAATGATCCGTATACGTACCTCTCTGGCTTCAATAACCACCATGAATCAGAGGCTATTCCTGGGACTATTCCCCAGGGACAGAATAGTCCGCGATGTGTCAGATTCGGGCTTTATGCTGAGCAGATGACCACGTCGTTTGGTGCTTCTCGCCAAGCTAACAAGAATTCGTGGCTGTACCGTGCGAGACCTGCTGTTGCTCACCAGGGATTCGTAAGTGTCAACGCCTCTGGGAAATACTGTTACTGACGTGGGTAGACGGATATGCCCAAGGTTGAAGGGACGGAGAGCTGCTTTCTGCCTCTCAACCCCGCCGTCAGAATCTCACCAACTCAATTAGCATGGGTACGTGAGCCGACAACCTAACTCTATTACTATCGGCGGCTAACACTCCAAGCTCCCGTTTGACATCTCCGAAGGCACCGACTTCATCTCTGGCCTCCGCACTATCGCCGGCTCAGGTACATCCCCCACCCTTCCCCATCCAACAACACTGACATGCCCCAGGCGACCCTACCCTCCGCGAAGGTCTCGCAACACACATCTTCTCCGCCACAAAGAGCATGGAGAAGCGCGCCTTTGTAAACTCGGACGGCGACTTTCTCATCATCGCACAGCAAGGTAATCTCGACATCCAAACTGAATTCGGCAATCTCTACGTCCAGCCCGGTGAGATCTGCGTCATCCAGCGCGGTCAACGCTTCAAGGTCGCTGTCGAAGGACCAACCAGGGGCTATATCCTCGAAGTCTGGGGCTCGCACTTTGACCTTCCTGAGCTGGGACCTCTAGGCTCAAACGGCCTTGCTAACGCGAGGGACTTTTTGTACCCCAAGGCTAATTACACTGTTACGCGTGATGATCCGTGGGAGATCGTGTATAAGCTCGGCGGTCGCTTCTTCAAGAGCACGCAGAACCACTGCCCGTTTGACGTTGTCGCTTGGCATGGGAACTACGCGCCTTACAAGTATGATCTCACCAAGTTTGTCAATGTTGGGTCTATCTCTGTTGATCATATTGATCCGTCCATCTTTTGCGTTTTGACAGCTGCTTCGCGCGATGCGAATGCGCCGTTGGCGGACTTTCTCATCTTTTCGCCCCGGTGGGATGTCGCGTCGCATACGTACCGACCACCGTATTATCATCGCAATGCAGCTTCGGAGCTGATGGGGCTTATTTACGGGGAGTATGCGGGACGGTCTGATGAGTTTCAGCCTGGTGGTGTATCTTTTGAGTGCGGCTGGGTTCCTCACGGTGTAGCCTACGAGGTAAATCCCTTCACATCAACTCCCATCACTCTCATAATAACGTCTTTCAGGAATTCAAAGCAGCATCCGCTCAACCCCCGCCGCAGATGCAAATCTCCAAGGGCGCAGTGGCATTCATGTTTGAGAGCTGTAGACAACTGACCATCACAGACTGGGCGTGGAACAGCAACAAGAAGCACGAGCACGAGCCCAAGATGTGGGATAACCTGGTTGACAACTTTTCCGAGCACCTTGATGAGATTAATGAGATCTTGGGGAAGAAGACCCTGTAAAAGCCGTGGGGGGAGAATGTCACGGTAGAAAGTCAATTGCAAATGAATTGTTTTGATTGGGTTCGGCAATTTTTTTAAAGCATGAAATTGATCCACTGTTTTTGGGGGGAGTGCAGAAGCTTAAGGCTTCCTCGGCCTCCGAGGTTGACAATATTAGCAGATTGCTAGTGTAGATTTATAGTGAGACGTGCTTATATTATTTTGGTGTGTTTTTCGCGTCCGTATTCGTATGGGGAGCAGGACTGTACTCCACTAAGTAAATGCGTCATCCAATCACTGATGAGATGTTTCGGGTATCTTTAATCGCTGTGGACCGGGTTGAGCTCTTCCGTTGACTTGAGAATGGGTCGATATCAATTGATGCCATTTCTGCATCAATAAAAGCATCAACATCGTCACTTTCACTCACTGACCAAATACTCCAAACCAACACTCTCACTAAATTACTCACTCATTATTCTCAACTGTCCCTCAAAATGAAGGCCCTAAAAACACCAGAATACGAATTCGGCGGCCCGTAAGCACCCTCCCTCACCCTCCCCCCTTCATCACTAACTCCCACCAGCATCGGCGCCACAGGCATCGTCTTTGGTCTTCCAATCCTCATGCAGCTTCTCTATCTCGGCTGCAACGACGTCTCAGGCTGTCCCGCGCCAGCTCTTCTTGACCCCAAAACATTGACGTGGCAGAAATTCAAGGAGCAAACGCCCTGGCCGAAAGAGGGCATTTGGGGATTCATGAGCTGGGAGGTCACGGGGTGGCTGCTTGCTTATTATTTGCTGAGTCTGGTGCTTTATCGCGTTTTGCCGGCGCAGGAGGTCTATGGGACGAAATTGAGGGAGTCGGGAAAGGCCCTCAAGTATCGCTTCAATTGTAGGTGTTTCCTTAGAATGCATTGCTTAAGGAGTGAAGCTGACAAAATTGTAGCCTTTTCCTCAAGTGTTATACAGTTGGTAGCATGTGCTGTTGGGACTTACATCTATGGCGCTGAATTTCCAGTCTGGACCTTCATGACCACCAACTATCTCCAACTCCTCACTACCAGCACCGTCCTGACCTTTATCGTCTCACTCTACGTCTACATCGGCAGCTTCTCCGTCAAGAAGGGCAACCCCGAACTACGCGAGTTAGCTAGAGGCGGACATACCGGCCGCATCATCTACGACTTCTTCATCGGCCGTGAACTTAACCCTCGCGTCACACTTCCTATTTTCGGTGAGATCGACATCAAGTCTTGGTTAGAGATGCGCACTGCTCTTACAGGCTGGATCTTGTTCAACTGTGCCTTTATCGCTCAGCAGTATCGCAACTACGGCTATGTTTCTGACAGTATACTGGTCATCGCTACGGTGCAAGCTTACTACGTGCTTGAGGGTCAGTACTCAGAGCTTGGACTGCTGGGTATGATGGACATCACACAAGATGGCCTTGGATTTATGCTTACCTGGGGCAACATGGTCTGGGTCCCCTTCCTATACTCGACTCAGAGCCGCTACCTCTCTGTCTATCCTGTTCATCTGGGGCCTATAGGTGTTTCCGCTATTGCCACTGTCTTTGCAATCGGGCTGTATATCTTCCGATCCTCCAACAACCAAAAGGCTCTCTTCCGCAAAAATCCCAACCACCCTGCTTTCGCAAACATGACCTTCATCCAGACCAAGCGTGGAACCAAGCTTTTGACCGGCGGCTGGTGGGGAATGGCTCGTCACATCAACTATTTTGGCGATTGGCTTCAGTCTCTTCCTTTCTCGCTGCCTACCAAGTTCGCTGGATACGTGATTCTGCCAGCTGGTAGTGCTGTAGCTGGAACCGAGGTCGTCAAGATGCTGGATGGTCGTTTGGTGACTCCGGATGGCGCTGCACCTTGGGGTATGCTGTTTACGTACTTTTACTCGGCATGGTTTGGGTTCCTGCTTATTCACCGGGAGAGAAGAGATGATGCTGCTTGCATTGAGAAGTATGGCAAGGACTGGGATGAGTATAAGAACAAGGTTAGATACAGGATCTTGCCAGGTGTGTATTAGAGCCTATAATTATAATGGCGAGCAAGGATAATGTCTTTAAGTCAATAGGTCTATATTAAATCTCTTAATTTCCCAACAGTACAAATCTATAGCACAGCATATACACTTCATAGCGCATTCTAGTTCTTGTCTAGAGATCGATATTTCCAGATGAAACTAGGATAGATACGTAATAATTACATGTTCTATAAGATTGTCCAGGGTATGTGACGCGTCTGCACGCGAAAATTAAACCCCGCATGATAAGACGCGTCGTCGATTAGTGCCGAAAGATGTGTTAGTCAGCCATGTGCTCTTATCTTATCAGTGACCAACCTTATCTTATCACCATTCGAGGAGCTGAAGCCCAACCTGAGATTCACAGTCTCAAACCCTAAATCGCAAATTATCAGCAAGTGTCTCAATTCCCATGGCTCCAATTGTGCCACAGTGCCAGGTAAGGACATAGAATTCTCTGCTATGTAATTAACGAGGCTCACGTACTTAATGACAGGCACTGCGATTCGCTGATCAGTAGCGATGCACAGAAGAGGCCACTCACGCAAATGAGCTGTTCTGCCTCTTGCATGCAAGACAAGCCCACGGCCTATACATTGGCTACAAGAGGCGAAATGCTCAGCTTGATGCTCTCGATAAAGATCCGCCTGCTTATCTAGCAGAGACACATGTCCCGCTAGCCAACGATGACTTTAGCGGTGTCAGCGACAGTAAAGAGATGGAGGAAGTTGTTGATCATCTCCACGTCAAATGGAACACCCTCAACCGAGTCATTGAAGCTCGCAGAAAGCATCACGCTCATTTCTACTCAATCAGCTACGACTATGGCCACCAGGCATATATCGACAAGCTCGTCAGTCATCGTCACATCGTCCTTCTGGCCCTTGGTCGAGCCCGGAAGCGACTTATGGCTATTCTGTACAAGAAAGAGCAATGGTACTCATGGGTGCGCGATGCCCAAGACGACGAAGAAGCAAACCGCGAGAAAGAGCAGAAGAAACTCAAACAGGAAGCCGCTCTGTTCAAGCGTCACATGAAGCAGATGGAAGCTAGAATGGAATTAATGCGCAAGAGGGAGGAGCAGAAACTTCAAGATGCCTTCCTTGAAGAAGCATACCGAGAGCGCATGGCTATGAACGAAGACGCAGATGACGAGGCCTGGGATCCTATTGAGGATATGGAGGATGAGCAGAGACACCGATACATTGACTTGATCAAGCACTTCTTGTGGATGGAAGTTGAAGTCGATGAAGCTACTGCTGAGTAGCCCGTTTCAACTGATGCATCGTCGAGCAAACCTGCAGAAGAACCTGCACCCGCCGAGGAGGTCCCCACGCCTACCAAGAAGCTGAAGAACAAGAAGAAGAATAAAGGGAAGAGTAATGCTGCTGCCAACAGCTCACCACTGGAAGAACTTCAGAATCTTCTTGGACAAAAGAAGCTCCTTGCCATGCAGGCCAGCGGCAAGCATAGCACCGAGACTGAGCTCAAGGAGCCAGATAAGAAGAACATCGAGACTGAAGAAGAGATGAGAAAGCGACTGAGTCAGGGCGTCAAGAAGAACCTGGACAACATCTCTGGCATGCAACTCGTCGGTACCATCGAAAACCCCCATGAGACATGGGACAAGACTGCTCAAATGGAAGACGACGAGATTGACGAATTAATCCGAGACATTCGGGAGATCAAACTTCTCCTCTTCTGCCGTCTCGTCCTCTTACAGGCATCTCTCCTCCCCGCTGCCCTCCGAGCCACAAGTGTCCAAGAATTCCTCGATGACACTTCCGTCACAGAAGCTGATCTCCGAGATCTCTGCCTCAAGGTCGCTGAACCAACTCTGCAAGACATTCGCGACGCATGTGCCGATTTCGCCCGTGGCGACAAAGCAGACGATGACCTCCCCGTCCAAGACGTAGACGACGACGATGACGATGAAACTATGGAGGAGCTTTTGCAAGGTGATAAGCGATATCATCATCTTCACACTGATGATTGGTTTAAAGAACGAGTGATCAAAGAAGTCGAAAGCCATCGATTTAAGAAAAAGGCCAAGAAATCGAAGCGTCAGAGAAAGACAAAGGTTACCATCTGTGGGAAGAGTATCTGGAATCATGCTAGTGAAAATGCCATGTCTCGCGATGGATGGCTCCAATTCTCCGTCATGGCCAAGGACTGCGATCTAAAGCATGCTATCCAACTTTGCAGAAACTGGTCCGAGTTCTCCGATCTTAACCTGCTCACGTTGTGGCAGTACTTCCCAGCATCGAACTGGACGTCCTGGGGCCAAGACCGTTTCATGCAGCAGCTCCAACAGCTAGGGTTCTTCCCCTACTTCACAGACTTTGATGCAGACAAGTATAGTCACCATCATCAAATCGGCGGACGAAGCCAAGGTCGTCGGCAGCATGATATCGTTGAGACGAGGAACATTCTCGTTGGAAACATGAAGCGGAATGATCCTGTTACCAGACGCTTTTTGCAGTATCTTCTTATGCGGAGGGGAGAGCTTCTTGTCATGGTGCGGGATGGTAAGACTGGGCGTGTCATCACTGCGCCGGATGATGAGCAACTCTGGACATATCGGAAGAAACAAGGGCTTGGAAGGGCTTCGAAGAATGATTGGTTTAATATTCTAGAGGTTGGGCCTGACTTTATGAAGTTGACGGATATTCTGAGAGAGTGGAGGTTTGGGTTTGATGATTACTATGATGTGTTTATCTGGGACTTTGTACCCGGCGAGCCACACATGGACCTCTACAACATTGTCGTCATGGTAAGCCCCCCAATCCACAGCTTGTTCACTATCTCTGACTCTGGCTAGGAACTTCGTAATGCCTGGCGTATGAGAACACCTCGCGACATGTACGTCCACATGGAATCTCTCCTCCGCAGCCTCCACCGCAACGAAAAGACCATGCGCACCCGCCAGATCAAACCCGGCGAGGACCTCAAAAGCCTTTGGGACACCATCGCAGACGAAAGATCAGAATTCCGACTCTTCGACGTGAGCAACAAAAAAGTCACCATGCGCAAAGACACCGAACTCGCTGAATCACCATACATGTTCTACAACAAAGCCAACGAAGTCGAAGACGCTATTCTATTCCCTGACGAACTCACCTCTGACAGAAAGAGTGTTGCGTTCCGGGAGATTAGGAATGGTGTTGCGAGTATCGAGGATGGCATTCTGCCTAGTACGGCTAGACACTTTGTCAAAGGGCTGGAGGCTATCAATAAGGGGAAAGATCCAATGAAGGCGATGCGTATGGCGAAGCATGATGATGAGAATAATATTTGGGGACTACCTAAGGTCTGGGAGACGGCGCTTTTGCAGGCGAGGAGTAATAAGTTGAAGAAATCGCAAAAGGCACTTCTTCAGCGGACGGGGCTGTTGAATTCGTATAAGACGCTGTCGTATGATCGACGGCTTGAGGAGTCTGATCCTATGGAGATGATGGAGCGAGACAGGGCTTTTAGTAAGTATTTCACTTGGCCAATATGATCGAGACTAACAAGAACAGGCTTCAAGGAGTCTTTCCACGCTGGAGATCTCGAGCCAGGGTATAACGCCAAATACAACCTCCTCCAAGAAACACTCCGCGCTATGTTCAAGACGCCTCACGTAGGATCAACAGATTGGATCTTTTTCATAGCCGAGATTCTCGAATGGCTTGACCTTCGCGGCGATTACGACGACTACGTCCAGGATCCGCAGTATCCCTGGCCACATAGCTTCATCGTGCAAGACATCGTCCAAGCCTTCGCCATGATCGCTATGTTCTTCCCAAACTCGGATGTAGCAAAGTTACCAACCATGTTTGTCAACTCAAACCAGTGCGACGAGTTCAGAAAATCAGGAGTCTTTGATCCCAGGGAACGAAGCAAAGTGCGGCCTGATTGAAGGACCAGAACGAGCTATAAATTTAGGGAGAAGGAGTTCTGGAAGGAGTGGAAGGAGTTTTATAAGACGGAGAGATACTTTGGGGATGTGTACCCCATGGAATGGAGTCTCGCAGTCCGTCCTATCATTGCTCATTGTTCGTCATCCCTCGCTGCTATAAGGCATTACTAACGAGTAACAGTGTATCAAGCTGGTGTTATAGGCCCAGCGTACATGCAGAACCATCCTGAAGTTGTTCTCGGCATGGTAACAGCCAACACCGAACCCCATCGCCCCGACAAACTCGACCTCTTCATCAACTACCAAGACCAATACGGCAACTTCCCCATGAAATACCCCCCCAGCTTCGTCGACCCCTCCAAATGGCCCGAAGTCATCCCTACCGCCCGCACATTCTCCGCAAAGCATCCCACCGCTCGTTTCGCCCTTTTACGTCTCTGGTCCGCACCGCACTACTACCCCTTCATGGTAGGCATGTTCAACCGCAGAAACACAAGCTTCCTCGATAGTCGCGGCCGATCGTGGGAGTGGAAGTTTGTCCCGAAGGATATGCCTGGTAGTGAATTCAGTGCGCACCACACCACGGGGAAGAGGCTGGATGTGCTGAAGGATAAGTTTGGGGATAGGGTTGTGCATAGGGGGGATTTGATATTGGTTATGGGGGTGGATGAGGATGATTTGTTGAGGTTTTGTACGCCTGTTACGTTTGCGATGCAGACGAAGCCGTGGTTGAGGGAGATTGATCTCTGGAAGAGCTTTATCAACGTGGACTTTGAGTTTCTGCTGGACTTGGAGTCTTTCTGGTTGGATTAGAAGAGTCTGAGTGCTGCTGGGAAGAATAGAAGCGGCGTAGGGACTGCATCAAGGTCCTTGCCGATAAATAAGTTACTACTGAACCCTATTTGCTCACCACACCTATAAGAAGTAATCATACAAGGATTACAGACCATACCTACTTAGCTGTAACGCTGGTAAGAACTTAATTATACGTAAAAGCCAATTAGTAGGTAAGAATAGTCTTTAATGCAACCCTATTATGGTTCTGATAATTATAAGAATTCTTTATTAGCGGGATTTCTTTATATCTGTACACTTGAACTTCCCTACTCGTATTGCAACAAGCTATGCTAATTAACTAACCTGATCTTGAACGTTTATATAGTCCTAGGAGCAATTTTAAATTGAGATAATTAAACGACCTGTCTTCTCTCTTCGTGCAACAACTTCTTTTAAATTCATTTTAATCTGGCCTCATCTCCAATGAAGTTCACTTATTATACCCTTTTACCCATCCTCCTCCTCGCCACTTCCACTCATGCAGGATATTGTGGTCCAAGGGCAAAGGTATACAAGGTTGATTCTGATCCAAACTGGCATGAGGATGCCCTCTACTGCGACAATGGCTTCGGCAATGTGCAATGTCCCTATGGCGATGCACCTCACGACGAACAACAACATTACCCTGTTGTCGAAACTCAGAAATGCGCGACTACGGTGAGATATATCTAGAGAGATCATCCAGTTTGTAAAACACATACTAAGATAGATTCAGTACACGTGCTGTCGTTGGGAATTGAGTCCTATGCGAATAAATATTTTGGATCAGTTGATTAGCCGTCGCCCATCAGTGTTGATGGAGGCCAAGGTTGGGGAATCAGCCCTCGCTCAGTAGCATGTCTGCTTAGGGTAGCAAGGATTCAGCACAGGAATGGGAATGGGACTTCGTTTGCTAGGCTTTCGTCTCCGAATTGGATGGTGGCAATGGATGCACTGAGAGCAGAACTGTCATGGCCCTAATTACAATTTGGAACCGCCCGCGTCCACCTTCATCATCACACTCTTGACCTCCAAGAAGTTATCCATACTATAAAGCCATCCCTCTCTTCCCTGACCCGAAGTCTTGTATCCTCCAAAAGGAAGATCTCTTGCAGTCGTGGGGCTGGTGCAGTTGATCCCGACATAGCCCGAGTTGAGCTGTTGAGTGACCCTCATAGCTCGATCAATATTCTTTGTGTAAACCGCTGCATACAGACCATACTCTGTATCATTCGCCTTCTGAATAGCCTCTTCTTCCGTTTTGATGACGTTGATATTCACCACCGGCCCAAAGATCTCCTCTTTCATGATCTTGGCGTCTTCAGCTGTGTCCAGAAAGATCGTCGGTTCAATGAAGAAGCCTCCCGTCTTGTCATAGCTCCCTTTTCCACCTTGAACGAGCTTTCCTGACTTTTTACCCTCATCTATATAAGACAGAACAGTCTCGTACTGAGTCTTGTCTGCTTGCGGACCGTGATCAACACCCTTTTGCGTTGGATCACCTGGTTTCGCAGCTGCAAGTACCTTCTTACTAGCTTCAATAAACGTCTCAGCAATGGTATCTTGCACGTAAACGCGAGAATTTGCCATGCAGACCTGTCCACTGTTCCACTGGATACTGCGCATAGTGTCTTTAGCCGCCTGTTCAATATCCGCATCATCGAAGATAATAACAGGCGATTTGCCACCGAGTTCAAGAATGACCTTCTTCAGGTTGGACTTGGCAGCTGCTTCCTGAATCGCCCGTCCTGTTCGTCCCGAGCCAGTGAACGAAATCGCGCGTACGTCCATGTGTGACGAGAGGGCGGCTCCTGAGGGGTTACCATGGCCCGATATGACGTTGAAGACTCCGGGTGGAAAACCCGCTTTATTGATCAGCTGGGCCAACTTGGCTGCGCCGAGCGGCGCTTTCTCGCTCGACTTGAGCACGACTGTGTTTCCGGTGATCAGCGCGGGGGCAGTTTTCCCCGCGAAGAAGAGGAGAGCGGCGTTCCAGGGAATAATAGCACCGACAACACCGAATGGCTGGCGAAGAGTCATGGTCACATAGCCTGGCGTGTTGAGACTCGCCTGGCCTTGGATATGAGGCCAAGCCTCAGCGTAGTACTCATAGCTCCCAGTAGCGGCGTACCCCTCAAAGAACTCGGGTAGTGGACGACCCATTGATTTGGCCTCGAGTAAAGCCAGTTCGTCATTATGTTGTCTGATCAGACCCGCGAGTTTCTTCATGTAGCCGCCGCGCTTGGCGGGATCTAAAGCAGACCATGCGGGGAACGCACGCTGAGCAGCTGCGACCGCGTTGTTGACATCGTCTTTTGTGGCTTCGGGGACTTGATAAAGACAGTTTTAGCCGATAATCAAAGCGGGGATTGTTTGTGTCTTACCGTCTGCGACTTTATCGCCTGTCGCTGGGTTAAAGAGGGGAAAGGTGTTGCCATCAGAAGCGCCGACCAACTGATATCGTCAGTTCACTTTAATCAATGAGCGGGGAATTGGCTTGTACTTGGCCGTCAATCAGCATCAGAGGCTTGATTGCCTCGCTTCCATTCGTGGAGCCCATTTTGAATGATGAGTATTTGGTCTTTGTGTGAGTTTGAGTACTGAGGAATGTCTCAATTTATCAATGACGCGATTGGTTTCACATGACATCAATCATGAACTTGATAGGCAAAACATCCGAAGGAGTTTATGCGCCACCCCCGCAATAGTTCGGGAGGGGGAACAGCCGTCAAAGACTGCAGCCGAGACGGGGCGCTATCAACGGCCCGAGATGATGATCGTGGTGGAGTGGATCTGGCAGAGTACGAGCTGATGTTTATATGACTCTGTGTATGATGCATAATAATAAGTCTATGATCTCTATCTGATATCAGCCTTTGAAATTGTGGACGTGCATACAGTTTGTTCTTGTCGCCACCTAAAGTTACTCTACAGGAAGCCATTGACAGGCCAATTCCTTGATCTGAGCAGGGAAATGGTTTTCCGGCACCTGCACACTTTCTCTACCACTGAACCAAGCGTAAAATGCCCGAAGACTAGCTAGCTCAGGGTCTGCCAGAAGATCCAGAGAGTAGAGGTCTTTGGCAAAATGAAGAGTGGAGTATAAAACGCAATCAGCGATAGTGACCTGTCCATCTCCACCATCAAAGCGAGTATCCCCCTCATAGTATTTCTCCAGCAATTTAAGATTCTTCTGGCAGTATTCAAGAGCAAGTTTCGCAGTAATTGCATGCGTCTCCTCAAGCATGTTGAACAGCGCCGTCCCCTTGTGGCACGCAAACCCAAACTGACTGGTGACTTCATCCGCAAGACCCAGAACTTCTCTGACGCGTGCTTTCTCCTCCGCAGTCCGTCCGCGCATACTGCTGCCAGCATCATTCGCAAGTTCAATTTGCCATGGTTGCTGCGGGTTATCGCAAATGTCTTCCAAGTACTCGAGAATGGCGATTGACTGCTTGATGAACTTTCCATCAGAAAGACGCAAAACTGGCACTGTGCCTTGAGGTTTTCCGGGCGCTGTTAAACTGTTGCTACTGGGCGAGACGGTCACCTCTGTGATTTTGATGAGTGGTGATTTGAGGAGGTTCTTCTCGGCGAGATAGATTAGGACGCGGCGGGGATACATTCCCCATGAGAGGGAAAAGAGTTCGAGAGGGGTTGACATTGTGAGTGTAATTGATAGATTTATCGGGTGATTGAATGAGCTGTGGCAATAAGATTGACTCAATAGGGACTTTTATATGTCTTTGGTGAGGAGACTTTGCGGATTGTTTAGCTGACGTGAAGTCTCCGATAGGTCGGCCAGTTTTGTGTCGGGATCTTTAAAGTGACCGGTGGCTACTGCTATGAAATTTGAGCTGGGATATGGCCGAGAAAGGATCCAGTGAGGGAATTGAAAACACTGAAGCCAGGAGAAAGATGTCAAGGAGATGCTGCTATCACTCGACGGGGTAGTTATGTTAGCAAAGTATTAACAAAAGCACGTCAAAATATCAACAGGCTCATTATTCGTCTATATTTTTAGTATAATTAGCTCAAAGTCCGAGGAACACATCTCGATCAGATATGATCTCAGTCTCATGGTCTTCTCTGCTGGCTTGGTGCCATCTATTGAGCTGAGATCAGAGCCACGTCGACTGAGGCATATCTCCTTCGAGTACATCGTAATGTTTCAATCAGTGTTTCTAAATTACAAGATGTGAAGGGCCTACTGAGAGAGATTCCTGGGAATGGTGATGTCAACGATCCCGTATGTTGCATGTGGAGTTAACATTTCGTGTCGTCAACCTTGGCGTTCTAAACAAAACATCTTAGCATTTGGAGTCGATGGTGCAATCGAGCAGCCCACAAGCCATGTTGGGAAAACGCAAATCCGTATGATTCTACCCTGTCCATTTGTCTATAAATTAAGCACTTCCTCCCTCATCCAAACTCCTTTCGAAAGACACCACATCCTGCTCCCACGTCAGAGGGGGCATTCCACCCTATTACCCTTCCTCTCTACCCCTGATCTTCCAAAATGGCTCCTTCATGCCTTTCCAGACTCCTCCTCGTCCTCCTAGTGGGAGCCACCCACGTCGTGGCTCATCCCTTGAACATGGACAGCCCATCCCCCGTCGTCGTTGCGAGATCACCATGTAGAACAGGCAGACACTACAATAACAAGTACAAGAACAAGGACATCGAGGGTAATGTCACCTGGAAGGCGGTCATAGAAGAAATGTACGAGAACGAGAACAAGTACAAGCACGGTGATCACGACGATAAGGAGCCTACAGACGAAGCGTACGAGGATAAATGGAAAGACGCGTGGAAGGACGCGTTGGAGAAGTACAAGAACAAGAACGAGAGCAAGCACAAGCACGGGAATCAAGATGATGAGGAGCCCTCAAACAAAACGTACAAGGACAAGCACGGGAATCACGACGACGAGGAGCCCAAAGACGGAGCGTACAGTCACAAGAACAAGAACAAGAACAAGCACGGTGATCAAGACGATGAGGAGCCCTCAGACAAAACGTACAAGGACAAGTACAAGGATAAGTGGAAGGACGCGTGGGAGAAGTTCAAGAACGAGCAAAAGAACAAGTACAAGCACCATGGTGACAAGTACGCATCAAAATACAGGCCTGAAGAGAATGGAGCCAAAGAATCGACAAAGACCGAATACCCAGAGGAGGTTTCTTCAAAGGATGACAAGAAGACCGAAACAACCCACAAAGGCAAGAAGTACAAGTTTAGTGAAAATAAGAATAGCAAAGACGACCAGGAGGACTTGAAAGACTCAGCTCAAAAGAGTAAGAAGCATGAAATCGACGAGGACAGCGAGTCTGAAGTCGAATCGAAGGTGCCATCTTCCGTCAAAAATCCTAAGAACGGGAAAAGAAACGACAAAGAGGAGACTCGCCAGGTCCTCAAAAACAAAAGAGATGGAAAGTCCAAGCATGGTCAGGGCAGCAAATACCCGAGGAGGAAAGGCAAAAAGAAGAACACAAGCAAATCAGGCGGGCGTACGCTGTCTTTGATAGATGTTTTGACCGGGGGGAAAGGGAGGCTTCTATTTAAGCTAATCGAGAATGAGAAGAAGCCCAAGTCCAGGCCCAAGGGCCTCCCAGTACCTTGGCCAGGCTTCTCCGCCAAGCATCACAAGACCGGACTAGCTCCTACCGAAGAGAAAGGAGTTGAGCAAAAGGCAAAGATTTCGCGAAGATGCGGCATCCTACCATTTTGGGCTTGGCTACTTATTGGAGACAAGATCGGAAGGAACAGGGAGGCAAAGAAGAAAAATAAGGAGATAAAGGCATTGGAAGAAGCTAAGAAGAAACCGGACCCATGGAAACCGAATAAACTGCCCGGGCGCCCCGGCATCCTGGCTCCGACTTGGGTTACAGGCCCCCCGAGTAAGATGGAGAAGCTCAAAGAAAAATTTCAAAAAGCGCAAAAGGAAAAGCAGAAAAAGCCCTCGAGCAAGTTGATACCCAACTTTGATGGTAAAACCAGCAAGGTTCCCGTTAAAAAGCCCATCAAGGAGAAGGAAAATGTGAAAGAGAAGGTTTCTGCACCCAGCAGCAAAGAGTCAGATTCTTCCGAGACGAAGCAAAAGAAGACCAAGGAGAACAAACAGATGTAAAAGGTACGAACCCAACACGGCTTCGGTATATTTCCTCGACAAGTATGCTAATTAGGAATCAGGGGAAGAATCTGATAAGGCGTTTCTGGGGGGCTATTAATGCATTTATATGATTATGGATGGGAAATGACTTGGGAACCGAAGTATCAGTGGATGAAAAAACACGATTCGGACCAACATTGCGATTGCGAGACGTATAAGAAAGACAGAGGTAACGGGGATTGAACGATCACTGGGGCAGCACGTGGGACACCCAAGGATCAAACACAATCAAGTTACTACAAGTTCAATCAGCTCTTGGTCTACATTCCTCTTGCAAGCTCTCGACCCGACAAGGCTCTCGGTGGTGGGGGAAGAAAAAAGGACAGTTGGATCTCTCGGGTCTAGATTGCGCTGGACTCTAGCCTTGGTTTGGTAGTTGATCTTCGATAGCTGGCGCCACAGCATACCAATACAATCGACTGTCTTTGAAGAATTCTCCATTTGTGAAATAAACTCCAGTGGCTTCATGACCGGAAGCGTATTAGTGCATGTGTGATGTGTAATACTGCAGAAGTTTGTGAAGCTGAAAACAGTGACTTTTATTGGGTTTGTTGGAGTATGAGTTATAACACCATCCCAAAATTAATGAGAGTGTTAGTCCCGCGTACCATACTTGGTTAATAAACAGTATTCATGCAAGCCGCTCTGATATAATATTCCCCGTGTACGTATTCTACTCATCCAATGACTCCCTCGCACGAGTACGAACCCGAGCCAATTCAATCTCATAAGCCTTATTCTTAGCATCCTCATGTGAATCTGACGAGCCAGCACAAGATTCCAAGTCAAAATCTCGCGATGAATGTGATAAACGTCTGATAGGTCGACTGGGCGAAATACCCGATTGATCCTGGGTAAGTCTCGCTGCTTCTGGTTTTTGGATGGAGTCGGTGGTGTAACGACTGCTTTGGCTTGTTCCCTTTCCTCGGATGCTGTTGAATGCGCGTGAGTTGGCAGCGAGGTTGAAGTAGGGTCGTAATGAGGGGAGACAGGCGATGACCAGACCGAGATATAGATCCAAGGTGTTCCAGAAGTCTACATGTATGTCAGTGTGTGTTTATGTGAGTCTGGATGAGATACTTACGGGCTTCGACGATTGAAACCTTGCGGTGGGCTCCGGCGATAAATAGTTCATGGAAGCGGACGATACTAATGATCATGTTGATGATGCCGAGAAGAAAGGTCAAGTAGACACCAACTCGCAGCCATCCTTTGATCATGAGATCAGGCACGATGAGCCAAGGAAGAATGAAGACTGAGTATGTTTAGCTTAGGTCATGTCATCAGGATGAAGCGGTTACTGAATACATCGCCAGCAAAGTGCAGCGCCCACGAAGTCTTCAAAAACATCATTGCAGCATCATGTGGACATTTGTTGTCAGGTTCCAGTGACCTATCAATGTTAGCAACTTGCATAATTCTGCTGCTGACGGTGACTAACCAGAATCTAGTGACCGGGATACAGACACAAAACGGAAGAGCCATGGTGATAATATAAGATAGCGCAACATAGAAACCAGTCGCCCACAAAAACATCCTTCTCTTGCGCATATGAACAGGAATGACCTGGCGGTAAACAGCCAGCAGAGCAGCTTTGCAGAGGTAAAACGCCGTGAAGAAAGGCAAAGCACAGACCCAAAGCAACTACCCAAGTGTTAGTCCTTGACCTGAACAGCAGCAATTATTCCATACCTTGAGAACAAACTCTTTGTCCTTGCGAGTTGCATCATAATCCTTCAAAGTGCCGTCGACCCATGGTTCCATGACGCCCATGTGAACATATGTGACACAGAACGACGCCACGGTTATACCAGCTGCCCATGCTAGAATCATCCATATGTCGCTGTCGATGAGTCTTCGTTTTTGGATGATGAGTCGGAGGTAGATTCGCGCGATGATGACGATGGTTGATAAGGCGATGAGTGTCCATTCTGTGATCTATACTTGTTAGCTATTGAATTAGACTGTAACGATAATACTGACCAGAAGGGTTGACGGTCCTATCGCCATGACTGCGGTATGACTGTGTCCACGATCTAGTATGAGAGTGTCGTGTTGGTTAATACTGTACGCACGTACAAGTGACGCTATATGTAAGACATGGGAAGAATCAACCACCAAATGCATCAGTCCACGGATGTGATGACACCCTCTCTAAATACCATGCTCGCTCTTTCGCGAGGGAGAAAAATAAAGTTTGCCTTCCGTTTTCATAAGCGAACCGGAATCTCTTAGCGGACGGGACGTGGCGCATTCCGTATGCAAGGGCTCGAAGCAGATCTGAGCAACCACAAAGCCAAAATAACTGGGTAGTGAGACCACAAGAGTCGAGCCTGTTGTTGGTGATGGACGGTGCTGGTATGTTATGTAAAGTCAGTTGGGTGTAGCGACTTGGTATGATGATGAAGGCCTCATAACGCTTACGCGGATATGCTCGCTTACTTGGTGAGGCTGGGAATGGAAGGTTGAGGTCAACACGTGGCAAAGCCATCATTGAGCAAACAGATTGTTGGGAGGGATGATGAGGTGGGTTATTGTATGTCGGCTGCGAATTGAGGGTTTAACGGTGTCTATTGTAGACCTGCTATACTGAAGCAGTAAGTTTTTGAGGACAACATTAGGTCTAGCACCCGTTCCAACGTTTGGAGACATGATTAGTAAATATCTGACTTAATAGTGCTTATGTAGATCCAGCGTCAAGACCAGGTGATGGGGTAGTACACTCATGTGCAACAGCGTTGCTCAACGCCCTGGTCATTACACACAATAGCCATTATTGTGAGCTTAAATCAGATCATAATTCTTATTCACCTCTCAAATCACCCGACAATAAGAGAACCTCGCTCTGCAAACTCATGCCAACTACCTGCTCCCGAAGCAAAGGCCGTTGGTCCGAGGCATGCAACATGAGCAAAGACGTTATATATGACCATTGTAAGCGTCATCTCACACCAAATACTCAACGGATCTACGGCAGCAGCGTTATAGACAATGGTGCCCTTGCCAATGCCCAATGTCAGTGGCGCCGACGAAAATGTCGCTGATCTGCATCACGTCAAGCGACTCGCTGATCGACCAACTCTATTCAAAAAAAGCTGCATTTCGCCAAGACTCCAAAGTCCAATCGTCGCCAGGCCGAGGTTTGAGACAAGTTCAATTGCATAACAGTATTGCCCTTGCTTGACGGTGAGCATCTCTCCAGGACTTGAGGGAATCGATGGTGACCTCATATGATCGGCATCATCACAGAGAATTTAGTGAGGGGAGGCTACTATGTAACGTTCACGCGGAGCCTTCTAAATTATAAAATGGATCATTGTGGAGTCGCATTGTCAATTCACGCGGTGAGCAGGCATACCTGAGATCTTCTGTGCTTAGTTAAATTTATGGAGTAGTTAGCTTGGAAAGTGATACAACGTCGCGTAGAGACCCTAGTAAATCACCCACGGAGAATATCGTGCAAGCGAACGTATATTATACGACATATACCTAGAATTGTATCACGCAAATGTTTCATGTAATGTTTTGAGTCCATGAAACCAAGAATTGTTTCAGTGGGGAACCCTCAGATGATCTGAGTCGCCATGACGCGCTATCAGGGTACGTCTGAGCGAAATCCGAGTCACGAGAGGGCCAAAGCGCTGTCATCCTCTGAGCGCGAATAATGGTTTTCCAAGCTAATTGGATTATTTGCTACGTCAATGCCAAATGTCACGATAGCGTCGAGACGGACTCACATCTCAGTGCCATATTGACGGGCCCAAATCATTAATGGACCAGGGTAGTCCCCAGTCACATGCTCACTCTCTGCAGCGGGATCTTCGTTCGTCACCGGCCAGGTTACAGATCTACTTGAAACCAAAAGACACGCCTCGGAATTACGGATAATCACGACATTCGATGTCGCTCGATTATCAGGCAAGAATCAGTCAAGGCGGTGAAGCCAAACCAAAACAAAAAAGCGAAAATGAGATCTGATATGCAGGTCATTTCAACAAGGATATGGCTCGGCATTGATTCTTCCCAGCCTGTTGGGCCTCTTGGCTAAGCAGAGCAATATCACCAGTGGATATTCCAACAAATTGATCGACGAAACAAAAGACCGCACAGAGCTTCTTCATCGTTACGAATCCCTTACAAACCCACAATCTTTAACCTCGGAACATTCGGTAAAGCCTGTCAGTGCCAACACCGAACCCCACTCCAACCACATGGGCATATTGTGATCGGCAGTTAGCAAAATCCAAGCTCACGTCGCCCGCAACAGGCCTGCGGCAGTTGACGCCTTGTTCTGGTTGGCTGCAGTAAAACAACGATCAGCGGTATTCTTCAGGTCCAGGGTATCATTGCCTCCGCAGATCAGGTCGGAGAGATTACAGTACAGCTTGAGAAAAGAGATGCACGATTAGATCATCGCTCTGCAGGGGCGGATATTGATGATTGGATATGCATTATAAGCTCAAGCTCGTCGATCTCTTACAGTTGTGAGACGGAGTCTGTGAGAGCTGAACTATGAGCCCCTCTCGTGGATTAATATTAATATACTTAACTAGACCTTATGGCCCCCGCGTGAGGGAAAATGTGTTTCTGATGACTCCAAACATATGTTGAATCTGCTTCCGTCGTGAGTGCACAATGTACCTTCGTTGGGCTGACGAGAGTAATCCAACTATGGATACTCGTTCAATGCCGGCGGATAGTTCATCCCGCTCGGTAGAGATTCAAGCCATTCTCATTACCTTCTCCATTCTTTCTACCATCACCGTCGTATTGCGACTCTATGTGCGATACAAGGTTCTTCATTCTCTCGGCTGGGATGATAGAGTTATGGCTGCTGCCCAGGTCCTTACAATTGGAGCTGCAGTGGCTATTGGCTTAGGTATGCTTCGATCAACGCTGTTGAGAAGCGTGAGTGCTGACGAGGATGTAGAGAATAATTATGGGCTTGGCCATCATACTTGGGAGCAGTCGAAGGAGAACTACGTTGCTTACATGAAGGTCAGCTTCACTCTTCCGCGACCTCAACTCATGCTAATATTTACTAGGCATTCTATGCTTCCGTCATTGTATACAATGTCGCCATGTGTCTTGTCAAAATCGGAATTCTTCTTCAATACCGACGAGTCTTTGCCATACCGATCCTACAGGCCTTGACATTCTACGGACTGGTCATCATGGTCGCCTGGACTATCACGATCGCTTTCCTTAATACTCTCATTTGCGTACCGGTCGCCAAGTTCTGGAACTCGACTTTGGGTGGACATTGCACCGACCCTTTGACGGTCTGGTACGTCATGGCTGGCTTCAACCTCGTCACAGACATCACAGTATTCTGCATGCCGTTGCCAGTCATTGGAAGCTTGAAACTTCCGAAGAAACAAAAGATTATGCTGTTGGCCATCTTCAGCATTGGTTTCCTGTAAGTAGCTCAATCGCTTCTGCTGCGCTGTTACTAACACGACCAGGACTTGTGCTATCTCGATTATCCGCATTCGAACACTAAAGACAGCTGCTTCAACAAAAGATCCCAATTGGGATAACGTCGACGCCGCAATATGGTCATTCCTCGAAGTCACACTCGCTATTATTTCGTCATGCCTACCTACCCTCCGACCACTCTTCTCCAAGCTCATGCCCAGGCTTTTTGCCTCGTCATTCAGCCGAAGCAATCGTGCTTCTGGGTATGGCTATACTCGAACACGCAGCAGTCAAAATTTACGAAGTATGTCTCGAAGGCGAACTCAAGACATCAGTCATGACTCCATGGAAGATACATCCACCTTGCGAAAAGATGAAGTACCTCTGCCATCAATTACTCACAAGCACTACCGTACCTACCCCGGTGTTAGTGTCAGTATTAAAGCTGAGCAGGGCCTGAATCATGTTGATGAGGCAGCGTCGCAGAGTCCAATGGAACCAAGCTCACCGAGTCGAGGCATCAAAGCCACGACTGTTGTTACACAAGAGATTGTGGTAGAGAGACGAGCAGACGACGAATGGAGCCACGGCAGACCAAGTGACAGCGATGCAACTCTTCGAGAATGAGATACCTAATACAGAGATGCCATTCCGCCGCTTCTTTATGAGACATGCATATTATTACCCATCCCTTTAATGTAATCTTAATACACTTTTTGTTTATTTTTAGCATTCACCGTATGTTCTAGACTCTCCAAGCTTACCCCAAACTCTCGCTTTTTAGCTGTAATTCTCCGGATTGGGACGTTAGTGCTATGGCGGAAGCCTCGGGCCCTCGGCACGGTTAGCTCAGGTCGACGCTTTCGGGTTCTAGCTCTGGTCTATTGTTGTCATAAGATGGATCGATACGAACCGATAATCGCCCGTATTACCATTAGTAGAACGCCACAAGTCAATGCCGGCTCGTATTGAACTTTAATCTCTTTTCACCGCAATGTCCAAACGTAGGAGGCGAATGTCTAAACGTTTGCCATTCTGTATAAATAGTGGCTGTCGGTCAACTTATTTTCAACATCACTCTCAACTTCTCAAGCACTTTCTCTCTCATCTAAAGACTCTCTCAACTACCAGACTCTCTCATCTCAAAAGATATTTTCTCACTCGCCAAAATGAAGTTCAGCATCCTCACTGCCCTTACCGCCATTGTCGGCAGCGCTGCCGCCGCTGACCAGGCTGTTGTCAAGAACGACTGCTCTGGTACCATCTATGTTCAGTCCTGGCCTTATAACGGCGGTGCTCCTGGACCTCTTGTGACCCTCAAGCCCGGACAGAAGTTCTCTGAGAACCTCCGCTCTACTGGATCTGTTCGTATCCCTCCTTGATTGCTCCTTGCCTGGACATTTAAGCTAATAAAACTCCACAAAGACCGTCAAGATTGCCACCACCAAGACTCTTTCCAACCCTCTCTTCTTCGGCTACTCCTCCACCTCCAAGCCCAACTACGTTTACTACGAGTTCAGCACGTAAGTTCAAGTACTTTGTCACGGTCTTGATGTTATACTAACAGATCTAGTCAATGGGGTAACCCCTTCGCCAACAAGCGCAACATCCTCACCACTGGTAAGGGATGCAAGCAGTTTGACTGCGCTGCTGGCGATGCTTCTTGCTACAGCACCCCCGGCATGAAGAAGGTCTATGGCTGCCCTAGCCCTGCCACTATCACTGCCACCATCTGCGCCAAATAGAGGACACACTAGACAGGACCCTTTGAACGGAGAGGTGCGCTATTGGGGGGAAGGTGAATAGAGAAATGTATAGATCTTATTGGTTAAGTTAGTATTGCATATTGAATAATGGAAACGCTTATCCCGACACGAAATTGGCATTCGCGAGTTACATGTAATGGTGATTACTACGGAGTATGAACCCAAAAGGAATAAATAGTAGATACAAGGGTAAGATGAAAAGTCATGTAACTGGGACGTTTTTCAGGCGTATTACACGGTCGATTTACTTCAAGCACATATCCTATGATATCTATCCCCTTGTTTTGATATAATAGTTGGAATACACTTGATCAATGTTTCTCAAGCTAAAGACTTATTTCCTCTCACAACTTCCAGAATGCATCTGTCTCACAGGAACCAGCCTTAGTCTTGATACATTTACCATCCAAAACCCTTAAGCTTGAGCTCATTCGCCACTTGCTCAGCCACCAGCTGGTTAAGAGCAATTCCAGGGTGGTAATCATTGAACCATAGCTATCGAAATTTCAGTATAAGGAGTCTTCAGTCAATGAAGGTTACTCACGCATGACTTCCCATCACTGTTGTAGCAAGTCGCATCAGGTGCGCCATAAGCCTTAGGGTTGTTAATGGCCTTCTTGAAAGAAACAGATGTATCAACAAGAAGAGTCTTGGCACCAGAGTTGGCTTTCTTGAAAGCGCTGAGCTTTGAAGCCAACTTGCTGTTGTAGAGCTTGATAGCCTTGACGAGAAGAGCGTTCGAATCAGCGCCTTGTTGGATCATCAACGGCGTCAACTCGGTTGCTAGATACATCGTCAGCATGCAAGTCTCAGAACGCTATAGTCCCCAATGACTCACGTGGAACACTAAGAAGCACAAACTTGCGCAGACCAGCATTGTACAGAACCTTCAACAACTCAAAGTATCTCGTAGTAGCCTTCTCAACCACTGCGTCTGCATCTTGCAGATAGAAAGAGTTTCCAACGTCATTAACACCAATCCAAACCCCTGCAATGGTGTTCTGCGCTGTCCACGACGTGCCAGCTGGATGCTTGCCGACAGAGTTGGAGAACTGATTGACTTGGTCTACAAAACTCAAGACAGTGCTTGCATAGGGCTTGACGATGTTGGCATCGACTGTAGCGCCTCCGTACGCAAAGTTGTATGATAGAACGAGGGAGGTGTTTTGCTCTTTGACCATGTCGCCGACCCAGTTTGCTCCACCGGCTGCTGTCCATCCTGGGAATGGGGGGTTGCCGAGGGGGTTTGCGGCGGAGGGCTGTGCGCCGTTGGGGTCGAAGCCAGTCTGGGAATATGAGTCGCCACTAGAACACGTCAATTGTAGTCTTCAGATGTCTTGTTGGCTTGCTCACAAAGTAAACAGGTAGCTGATGCTTGACGCTGCGTGGACTGCAGCGCTCTGAACCAAGATGCTGCCCATGGCAGCAACAAGAAGCTTGGACAGCATGGTATGAGACTCAACACAAAAACACTATAATTTGAATAGTCTGCCAAGACAATTTATCCAAGCTTGTAAGTTTCACATGGCAACCAACGGACTACTTATATCTACTCAAATCCACGTTTCAGATCCAGGACGCAACCTCGTTTCCCCATCCCACAAATCACAAGCTGATCTTGTGACCAAGGAATGTTGACAGAAGATCTTGTTTAAGCATAATGTCTGGAAAGGGATAGACGGAGGTGGTCCGAGGCGGGGTATAACATATTTGGACTGGAGATCGCAGGAGATACCATGATGGCGGCATGCAGATCATACATTGATGCCTTCAGTTGAGAGCTGTAATTGGTACGGAAGAATATTTTCCGTGGACAGATCTGTGCGTTCCCGTCGGTCCGGTCTTGATATCGCTTAGCTCATTAAGTTGCATGACATAGTATAGAGGTTCATTGAAGGAAGAGCGATAATTGTTTCTGCCCGAAAGTCATTACAGCTTCGGTGGTGCATTCGCCGTGTGTAAGGCTCAACTACATAGATTCGTTGGTTAACAGCCCTTTACCTTTGTAAGATCTCGAGTCCACGAGTCAAAATCAATAACTCCAGCAGGTACCTGCGTTTTGGTTTTGGGTACGCCTTTAAAAAGTTAGATATTTTTTTGACTTTCTGTTAGTAAATAATACAGGTTATGGGCCCTGAAAGTTATGCTGAGATATGGTGGCACGTTGTTGGTATGTCAATCAATGTCATCTCAGGTGTTTGATGCCTGCAGGGTAGCTACCTGTCTTCCAAAGCTGTTGTTAAATCGACCTTTAATACTAACCAGGTATCTATCTGTAATCTCGAGTAGTGCGATATCTAGTCTGATAAGATATACATTTTAGCTTCCCTCTAAACACATTTCTGGCAGCTCGCGAAGAACGTGCAGCTCCGTTGCAAGTAAGAGAATAGTGACAGAAAAGGCTTAACTTGAAAGAGGGGCCAGTTGCCGCTAATCTGTTAGTGCTTTCTTTCACCTTGGTGAACCTGGTTGGCACTTTTGAACAAACCACGCAGGGATCCATACACAAATGCGGGGGACTCACCATGCCAACCAATAACCACGCATGAATTTCCAACATCTCGTCTGCCGAAAAGCCGTGATTTATGGAGTCCAACCTATCAGCAAATACAAAAACCCCAACAATGCTCTTTACCACGTGGAAGCGGCCCTCCAACACATTGGCTTTATCGCATCAACCCGAGGCTTTAAGCTGAATACGTTATTATCGGCCGAGTCTTTTTGCCAGGAGCTTATCTTAGTCTGCTTATCACGTTTCATCTTGATTGGGCCAGAGCGTAGATTTACAGGGGTAATGCTTAAGCTAAACTTGTTACTGCTACCGGCGAGAGCCGTCAGATCCGATTGTTGTTAATGTTTCTGGATTTGGTGATGATTTGAGATGACGATCCGGCAGCTGAGTGCCGATCAGATGGGGAGTTCCGCGATGATAGGAAAATTATACATATATATCAAGGTTGCATTTGAACTAAGAGGAGTTGACAGGTGTAAATTCTTTACTGTTCTCATTACCGACTCGCTAGGTACATCATGAAGTCCCTCGCTGCCCCCAGCCTTCTGGCCGCTCTTCTCACGGCACCCGCTCTCTCAAAGCCCGTCGTCGATGAGAAGTATCCCTACAAGGGCCCGGCAGTCCCCGTCGGCGATTGGGTCGATCCTACCGTCAACGGCAACGGAAAAGGATTCCCTCGTCTCGTTGAGCCTCCCGCCGTAAAGCCTGGCTCTTCAAACCCCAGCAACAACGTCAATGTTATTTCGACGTCGTATACTCCTGGCGGCATCAACATTCACTACCAGACGCCTTTTGGACTCGGTGCTGCGCCGGCTGTTCATTGGGGAGCCAGCGCGTCTGAGTTGAAGAATAAAGCTACTGGGTCGACTACTACGTAAGTTCCCGCGTCTTGGCGACATGGGGGTTTACCCGATTTGTCTGCGCGCTGGATCGTCATTGGATCGGCTTACTTACTCTTATCTAGCTACGATCGCACTCCTCCTTGCTCTGCTGTCAAGGCTGTTACGCAGTGTAATCAGTTCTTCCACGATGTTCAGATCAGCGACCTCAAGCCTGGCACGACTTACTACTATCAGATCCCTGCTGCCAACGGCACCACAAAGTCTGATGTCCTTAGCTTCACTACTGCTCGCGAAGCGGGTGACAAGTCAGAGTTCACCATCGCAGTTCTCAACGACATGGGCTATACCAACGCAGCTGGTACTTACAAGTATCTCAACAAGGCTGTTTCCGACGGCGCTGCGTTTGCTTGGCACGGTGGTGATCTGAGCTATGCTGATGATTGGTTCTCTGGCATTCTGCCCTGTGAGGATGACTGGCCTGTTTGCTACAACGGAACTTCAACTGAGCTTCCCGGAGGCGGTCCTATTCCCGATGACTACAAGACTCCCCTTCCCAAGGGCGAGGTCGCTAACCAGGGAAGTCCCCGCGGTGGTGACATGAGCGTTCTGTACGAGTCGAACTGGGATCTTTGGCAACAGTGGCTCAACAGCATCACCCTCAAGATTCCCTACATGGTTATCCCCGGTAACCACGAAGCCACCTGCGCCGAGTTCGACGGCGGCAACAACACACTCTCTGCGTATCTCGACAACGACAAGAGTAATGCCACCCAAGCTAACATGACGCTTAACTACTACTCCTGCCCTCCCTCGCAACGCAACTTCACCGCCTTCCAGAACCGCTTCCACATGGCTGGCGACAAGTCCGGCGGTGTTGGCAACTTTTGGTACTCGTTCGACTACGGTCTTGCGCACTTTGTGTCTATCAACACAGAGACCGATTACGCCAATAGTCCTGATAAGCCGTTTGCTGCGGATCTCAAGGGTGATGAGACGCATCCTTTGGCGAATGAGACTTATGTCACTGATTCCGGTCCTTTTGGTGCTGTGCATGGTTCTTACAACGATACTAAGAACTATGAGCAGTATCAGTGGTTGGCTAAAGATCTTGAGAGCGTTGATCGCTGCAAGACCCCTTGGGTTATTGTCATGGGCCACCGTCCTATGTATAGTTCTGAAGTTGCCAAGTACCAAGTCAACATCCGTGCTGCTTTCGAGGATCTAATGCTGAAGAACAATGTCGATGTCTACATTGCCGGGTAAGCCAACATCTCCACCATCAAGTTTCGTGCACTAATACTCGACAGTCATGTTCACTGGTATGAGCGTCTTCAGCCCATGGGCCACAACGGCACCCTCGACTCTGGCTCCATCATCAACAACAACACCTACAAGACCAACCCCGGCAAGTCAATGGTCCATCTCGTCAACGGAGCCGCAGGCAACATCGAGAGCCACAGCGTTCTCGACGGCGAGCCTCGTCTCAATATGACCATGTTCCTTGACCAGACTCACTTTGGTTTCGCCAAGTTGACTGTCCATAACGAGACTGCGCTCTCTTGGCACTTTATCCACGGTGATGGTGGTGTTGTGGGTGATGAGCTGACTGTCTTGAAGGAGAGTGCTTCGAAGTGCACTGCCGCTGGAAACTCTTCATCTGGAGGTGCGAGCGGTACAAAGGCCCCGGTTGCTACACCTACTAAGGCTACTAGCGCTGGTACCAAGACATTTGTCTCTGGGGCTCTTGGCCTTCTTGTTCTGGCTCTGGCTTTGTAGAGGATAGATATAGATGGTACCTTTGTTCTTAGACATTCATCCTCAAGAGGACTTGTGACACCTAGTCACATAATTGAATTGATTTCTGGTCTTAATTGGGTCGGTCATATGGCCTCGGACCTTGAGCTACGTGAAGTGATGTATTGATAAGAGAGGAACAATAAGACGCAGTATCACTTACCTCTTGGCGCATGCATTACAGTGCCTGTAAGAATTCATGCGTCCGTTTATGTTATCTTTCTATATACCCACTATGCCTCGCCAGCTGTCATGATCTCTTTCGTCACAGCCCAACTACTTTTGGCCCAAGAACTAACGCCGCATACGTCAGATCATCTGTGCAACACGGGATGCGACAAGAACTTCCCCAATGAGGAACACAAAAGGGTGAACATGACGTAGATGGTGCCGGATCAGCTCGGCAGATACTGAGCTAAAATGATCTTGGCAACTTATAAGGGCAAGATTTTCGCTTACGCCTTGCTAGCTGAAAGCTGATGTCTCACCTTGGGCAGATCGATGATGCCCGTCTGACTTGAAAACAGATAATATTTTATGACTGCGCCTCAACAAATTCTCAAATCTTAGTCTCAATTTCTAAACTTTCTCGTGCCGGACGCTGCTGTAAATCAACTGATCCCTTATCCTGCCTTTTGCCGCAAATACTGCCATGGTTATCATCGTCACCGGGGTAAGCGAGCCTATGGCAGCGACGCAGAAATGCAGCTAACCTTATCGAAAGGGCGCCGGGTTCCTCGGCTGCAATTTAATCCAGCTGCTTCTTGAAAAGAACCACGAAGTCGTCGTGATTGATTCACTATGGACTGGATCTCAAAGTACCCTCGATAATTTCCGATCGGACAAGCGAGTGCGATATATTCAGTGCGCTTAGATACTTCCAACACATTATTTCAGTGCTGATATTTAATAGAGCTGATGTACGAGATCCGTTGCCGTGGATAGACAACGTCGAGCAAATCTATCATCTCGCGTGCCCCGCGAGTCCCGTGCATTTTGAGACTCAACCGATCGATATCTTGCAAACTTGCTTCAATGGCGCATCGAATGTCTTGGACTATGCAGTGAAACATAACGCTCGAGTGCTACTCGCCAGCACATCAGGTACGAGTTCTCGCTTTGACAAGTAGCTATAATGCTGACTGGCGGTGGCCTCCAGAAGTCTACGGCGACTCACAAATTGCCTGTCAACGTGAAGATTATCGAGGCAACGTCAACTGCTTCGGCCCACGCGCCTGCTACGACGAAGGTAAGAGAGTCATGGAAGCGCTTGGGTACGCCTATCAAGCCGAACACGGTCTGGAGGTCCGCATTGCACGAATCTTCAACGCTTACGGCCCATTCATGGAGCCAGAAGATGGACGCGCAGTCCCCAACTTTATCATGGCAGCTCTGAAGAGAGAACCAATTACGATATTCGGCGACGGACACGCAACACGATGCTTTCAACACGCCAACGACTGTGTTCGTGGTTTAGAGGCTCTCATGAATAGTGATTATCATGGACCGGTCAATATCGGCAGTGATCTAGAGATGGAGATTAGTGAGATTGCGGATATAATATCTCGCGTTGTGGCGGAGAAAACAGGATATGAGGATCCTGTTGCTGTTCAGTTGTTGCCCAAGAGGGAGGATGATCCTATTAGGCGGAAGCCAGATACGAGTCTTGCTGAGAGGGTTTTGGGCTGGAAGCCTAGGGTTTCGTTGGAGGAGGGAGTAGCTTTGACGGTTGACTGGTTTATTCAAAGAGAGAATGGCATTTCGAGCAGGCTCTAGGGAGATATAAAGCCTCTCGTTTATGAATAATGATATATTTGACTTATGTAGCCTCATTACAAAGTGGCCGCTAGTGTTGTATGACTGTTGGAGTGAGAACATGGATTAACTCTGCCCAGTATCTCAGCGCCGTAAGACCACTCATTAAGCATGTATAGAGTAGCATTTCATCTTAAACTCGTATTTAACCCAAACTCAATTCGCAGTGCCTTACTCTGTACTCCGTGTGTGACATGACATGACATTCTTATTGGAACGGGGGTCGGTCGGAATATCGGATCGGGTGCTTCCACTACTACCCTATATCATTATATTTTGAATCAAACCATTTTGATTCAGCCTTGGGCAAAGAAACAGCTGCCTAACGTAGTAAAGACACTCTCAAAATAGTCACTTGCATATACGAGATAGAGCATTGACTGAGGCATTTAAAATGCTTATCACCTCAATAAACCACTATCAACAAGCCAAGTGGCTTGAGCACAAACACTTTCATTCAGTGCACGGCCATAAGGCTTATTCCCCAGCCCAACATGCCCATCCCACCGAGACCCGAAACACCGGAACGATCGGACGCCCGCCGAGTCAGCGCCAGCCGCTTCACAAATGCCGAACATAATCTCACCACCAGAAAAGGAACGCTACAGAATTGCCGTGATCTGTGCGCTTTAGACTTTAAGGCTATGTAACCCGGACCTATGCGGTCTCACTGGTGGAAATTTGAAACCTAGGGCGTCAAAGGGTAATTAAACTCTATAGTAGGTACTAAATACGCGGTGAAACGCTGACGCGCTCATCTTCTAGAAAATGTGCTTTTAGCTTCTAATTAAACTTAATTGACCAAAAGGGACGGGCGGCACTGCGTTAAGGGCGCATTTAAACCGCCGCACCGCGTCTTTTTTTCTGTATTCTAGCTCATCAACCTCCAACGGTCTTCATTCTTTCGTTTTTCCTTGTTTTGCACATACATACATTCCTTAACCAAAGTCACTCATTTCTCACTTCTCTCATCATGCGCGTTACTACCCTCCTAGGCCTGAGCGCCTACGCCGTCGCCGAGGCGAGCTGTTCGCGCAACATCATCTACTACGACCAGTGGCACACCGCGGATCTGCCCCCCAAGGACATCACCCACAGTGTCACCCACGTCATGATGACCTTTGCCAACTCTTCGCTCTTCACCACTGAGCCTGCTGGCAAGTACGAGCCTTTCCAGCCTCTCAAGCAGGTCCGTGCTCTGTTTGATCACGACGTAAAGGTCTGTATGACTATTGGTGGCTGGGGCGACAATGCGGGTTTCGACGAAGCTCTCAAGACCGACAAGAGCCGTCAGACGTTTGCTCGTGGCGTTGCTTCTAATCTTGATAGACTCGGTTTTGACTGTGTTGGTATGTGTACTAATTATACATGACAGTAATGGAACATTTGCTAATATGTTCAGATATCGATCTGGAGTACCCTGCTGGTAACGGCGCCGACTACAAGCAGGTCGTCAACTCCAAGAAGGCCTACGAGATCAAGGCCTTCCCCAAGCTCCTCAAGGAGATCAAGAAGTTCATCGGCTCCAAGGAACTCTCCATCGCTGTCCCCGGTCTCGAGCGTGACATGATCGCCTATATTCCCAGCGAGACCCCTCTCATCGAAAAGTCCGTCGACTTTGTCAACGTAACCACCCCCTCCCTCTCAGCCCTATGAAAACCACCCACTAACGCATCTTAGGTCATGACCTACGATCTCATGAATCGCCGTGACCACTACACGACCCACCACGTCTCCGTCAAGGGAGCCACCCGTGCCATCGACAAGTATCTCTCCCTCGGTTTCCCCGCCCACAAGCTCGTCCTCGGCATCCCCTTCTACGCCAAGTGGTTCACCACCAAGAGTGGCTACAAGTGCACCAACCCCATCGGCTGCCCTACTGAGCTCCTCGAGGCCGCCGACGGTAGCGACACCGGCAAGTCCGGCTCTACGACTTTCGAGGCTGCCAGCTTTGCCTCTGCTCCCGCCAACGTGACTGCTACTCCTGATGCTACCTGCGGTGCTGGCACTTTCTTCAAGTGCGCCACCGGATCTTGCTGTGGCGCTTCCGGCTGGTGGTAAGTATCTTCTATATTCCTCATATACATCGGCTAACATGTAACAGTGGTGATACCCCTGCTCACTGCGGTACTGGCTGCCAGTTTGGTTACGGAAAGTGTGATGGCATTGATATCTCCGCTTCATTCCAAGAGGCTATGGAGAAGGGCAAGACTGACAAGGTCAACGGAGGACAGTGGTACTGGGATGGCCCCAACCGCATCTTCTGGTCCTGGGACACCCCTGAGCTCATCACTGAGAAGATCAACCTCCTTGCCAAGACCCGCGGTATCAAGAGCGTCATGGCCTGGGCTCTTGCTCAAGACAGCCATGACTGGAGCCACCTCAAGGCTATGCAGCAGGGCTTCGACCGTGTCAACGCTTAGGTACCTGGTAGCTGGGCTCTCGGGGCCAAACCATAGACTCATAGAATAATAGCTGGGGTGTGAGGTCAACAGATTTATCTAGTACTGCAATAAATGAATCTTCCCTGGTGTACTTTACTACTTGCGACTTGCGATATATGTTATTATGTTTTGCAATAATCGTGAATCCTGGATTAATGACTAAATTGATAAGCTGGCAGTGCTAAAGCCCTTATACTGTCCCCCTCAATTAGACCTAGCCTGAGATTTGGACCCGGCTAGTTGATGTGATCTAAGTCCATGATCTCTAGATGTTGTAGGGTCGGCTATATTACTAAATCAGTCGCTGACTCAACTTAGGGACTTTGGTCGAATAACATCCATTGGCGAGCCATCAGTATGCTGTGGAGCCATTAGTGTCATATCGTCAGCCCTAATCCATATTGGCATTGGAGGTGCAACACGTCTGACTTTATACTTATTCCATCAACGTGGGTACAAGCTCATGAGCAGTGCCTATTGGCTCAAGTGCTGTAATCCAACTCGCGTCGGAGTTATGCATTCTCTGTTACTGGAGTAAATACGCAGAAGGAATGTGATCGTCTGACGGGGAGTCTGAGGGATAAATACTAGACTTGGTCGCTGTCTGAGTGATCAACTGCTGGCTCTCCTCAATTACCTTGCATCGATCTCAACTTGTGACCATGAGTTTCCCTGATGAGCAAAAAGTTGACTTCCAGGTACGCATGACTCCCTCTGGGTGGATCTACAGCTCTCTGACTCTCACGGAAGTCTTTTCAGAACGTGATAAGCAACCAGTTAAGCTCCACCGCAGAAACGCGACGCGGTGTCTGCCCTAGTACCGAGGAGCCTCTCTGGGAATCACCAGTATCGACCCAAGATGACGTGGATCGAGCTGTAAGCGCTGCGAAAGCAGCATATCCTGCGTGGCGAAAGCTATCATGGGATGAGCGCGCAAGCTACCTCGTCAAATTTGCAGATGCTATTGAGACGCACTGGCAAGAGTTCATCGACCTTCTAGGCCGTGAAGCTGGCAAACCGCCTCAGGCCGGTGGCTTTGAGCTTATACTTGTCATGGAGCATGTTCGAGAGACGCCGAAGCTGAGGATCAAGGAAGACAAGGCCGAGGATAATGAAGATGTAAGTGTCGCATTATTATTGCTCCAAGACATGGAGACTAATAGTATGTACAGAGAACAGCCGTTGTACGCTATGTCCCTCTCGGAGTCGGCGTCGGCATTGTTCCATGGAACTTCCCCATGTTGCTCGGCATTGGAAAAGCATACCCTGCCATACTGGCCGGCAACACGTTTATATGGAAGCCCTCACCATATACTCCATACTCAGCTCTTAAGCTTGCAGAGATTGGAGCCAAAGTCCTTCCTCCAGGGGTATTCCAAGCTTTGAGCGGCGGTGACGATCTTGGACCCATGTTGACTGCTCATCCTGGTGTAGCAAAGGTGAGTTTTACTGGTTCTACCGAGACTGGCAAGAAAATCATGGCGGCTTGTGCTGCTACATTGAAGCGTGTCACTCTTGAATTAGGCGGGAATGATGCTGCGGTTGTTTGTCAAGATGTCGACATTCCTGCAGTCGCTGGAAAGGTACATTTCCCTACACCTTGCCCAATGGCAAAAGGTTTACTAACGAGCTGATAGATCGCATTTCTGGCGTATGTTCATAGTGGACAAATCTGCATGAACATCAAGCGAATCTACGTCCATGAGAGTATCTACGACAAGTTTGTTGCTGAAGTAGTCAAGTTCCTAGAAGCCCTCAAGACCGGCGACTTCACCGACCCTGAGGCCTTTTTTGGACCTATCCAGAATAAGATGCAGTACGAGAAACTCCAGCGACTCTATGAGCAGGTCGATAAGCAAGGATGGAAGCGTGCCTTTGGCAACGTGTCAGCTACAACATCGGGAAAAGGGTACTTCATGCCCCCTGTTCTCATCGACAACCCAACTGAAGATTCAGAGATCGTGCAAACTGAACCATTTGGTCCAATAGTCCCTGTTATGAAGTGGAAGGCCGAAGACGATGTCATATCCCGGGTTAACGCATCAAACTATGGTCTTGGGGCGTCTGTCTGGAGTAAAGACGTCCGTCGTGCTCGACGAATGGCTGAGCAGTTGGAGGCTGGGAGTGTTTGGGTCAACACGCATTTCGAGGTGGCGCCGAATGTTCCGTTTGGGGGATATAAACAAAGCGGTATTGGCATGGATTGGGGAGAGGTCGGTCTCAAGGGATGGTGTAATCCTCAGGCTTACTGGGTGAAGCATTCTGGATGATGGGAATAGATATTACGAGATGAGATCTATAGATAAGTACACGATTAAATACGATGTCGATGATTGAGATGAATGTTTGAACCTCTCACTATTCGTCCTTCATGACCATCACGACGACCTTTCCCTTAGTTCGACCTGACTCAACTTTCTCCCAAGCATCCTCAAAATCGTCGAGACCAACCACGCTATCAATATGCGGCTTAATCTGACCTGCTTCCAGGAGCTTAGTGATGACATCTAGGTCCTTGCCCACTGGGTCAATGACGAAGAAGAGACTGTTGACTTCCTTATTGACATCCTCCGGACGATTCTGCTCTGGCGGAGCACAGACGCTGACAAGGGTGCCTCCCTCTCGGACTGCATACCACGTCTGAACCAGAGAAGGCATACCGATACAGTCGAAGACAAGGTCGAACTGTCGAGATGCGGGATCTTGGGTAACCCACTCTCCGATGCTCTGCTTTTTGTAGTCGATGATCTCAGTCGCACCAAGTTGTCGAACGAAGTTGATGTTCTGTGTTCCAACAACTCCTGCGATAGTCTTGACTCCAGCGATACGAGCGAGCTGCACCGCCCAGCTTCCCACCCCCCCAGAAGCACCATTGATCAAAACCTGGATCTTGCCATTCTTCTCCCACGCAGCTTCGTCGCCCTTCAGAGCCTCAGGATCCAAACCTCCCCTAGTGAACAGTCCCTGGTATGCAGTAAGTGCACTAATAGGACTCGCCGCAGTTTCAGCCCAGGTCAAGTTCTTGGGTCTAATCGCAAGCTCAGATACCCGGGCGAGGACATATTCAGCGCCCGCGCCTGGACGGTTCGCTTCAATACGGGCGTAGACCTCGTCGCCCGGTTTGAAACCGCTATTCTCTGGGGTTGATACGACGGTTCCCGCGAGATCTTGGCCTGGAATGGGGATCTTGTCTCCGATGAACTCGGGTGCCCAGAGGGCCCAGTCGAGTTCACCTTTGCATGGACAAGTAGCGTGGACTTTGACGAGGACGTCTTGAGGATGGATTGGGGTAGGGACGGGTTGTTTAGATGAGAGGATAAGTCTGTGGGAGTGCTTGTCGGGCTGGAGGATAGCCTTCATCGTAGTTGGGAGATCAGGTGATGCCATTTTATAATGAATATAGAGTACTGTGAGATATATTGCTGTTTTGTTGGACACTGAAGATGATGCTTGATGATATGATTGAGAATAGTCACAGCGATACCAAAATATATAAATACTGTAGTGGCTTACAAGTATTAATACCCAACGTTATACTATCCTCGCCTGATTCCGGAAACTGTATCTCTGCAACTGTGATGCCCGAAGCCAGACAGCGACGAACGCCACTCAACGGTTTCCCGTGTATCGATTACCCGGATACCCGATGTCAGCCCGCATGTCCAGCAACCCCAAAAACCTGGCCATGCAGCATCACAGCCAATCATATGTCTTGAAATGCTCCTCGGAGAAGCGCCATCGCCTGTTTGTCAGCTCGCCCTCGCCTTGGTAATAACTTAAAACGCGAGATCAATAACCGGCCGGCTTTCTCCGATGCTATACGTGATTGATTTGGCAGTGTTGTAAAGGTGCTTGCGACTAAACTAGGTTGATGTCATAAAGCACGATATGGACAAAGACAGCCCGTATGCAAATATATCGGAATAAAATAAATCTATAATGTACCTAGACGATCTAGCTATACCTGTGCCGTTTTAATTACGCACTTCTTGCAATCTCACCAACCTTCCAGTGCATCAGCCTCTCCCATTTCCCCCGGTCGACGAGACTGATTTTTCGGCATCAGACGTCTTCAACATGAGGATCCACCCCCAGATATCAGCTTCATCTTGGCGGTTGATGCCAAGATGATAGGCATAGCAACTCGTCTGATTACATCCCGACATGTAAGTGAGCCTTATCCCATTTGAAACACTACCGCTATTCCAAATGCGCTCCTCATCATCATCAGTGATCGAAGCAGCTGGCACCGAGCTTCGGGTTCAGGCCCACGGTTCGTTCAGGTCTATCGGCAAGACTACTCCTGCCAATAAGGAACCGACCCAACCACGGTAAAAACTCTTTGAGTTGGAAGTGGATTAAATCTGTCTTGGGCTGGTTGAATACCAACCCTAGAGACTGAAGAGGTATGCCACTGGTTTCTTCCATCAGGAGGAGGATGAGAACAAAAGCAACAACGTTCAAACCAGAAAATACCCCAAGAGTTCCCCCAAACTTGATGCCGGCAACTAGTAGTGGTTGTAGCCACGCCAGGAGACCGGCGAATAGAAGATTGATGGATATCGCAAGCGACGCACCCTGCTCCTGATGTCAGTTATTTGTCTTCGTATACATCATAAACTCAACTTACGGTGTCACGAAAGGCCAAGGGAAAGCTTTCCGCCGCCAAGACAAACGGCACTGGTCCCATTCCGGGGTTGTAAAACACTGTGTGAACTGTTATAAGTGTAAGCGATACTGCCTCAGGTACAATGTGCCGACAATGTACAGTAGATCCAGAAGGCCACTACCTCGTTTTTCACCTTTTCATTCACTGCATCGAAGCATATAGCCGCTGCCATCAAGGTCAAGGCCATACCTGGGATCGTGAGGAGAAGAACTTTTCTTCTTCCCAGAACGTCTATGGAGTGGATGGCAGGTAAGCAGAATAAGAGGTTTAACAGACCAAATATCAGGTTGTACAGCATGGCCTTGGAGATTTGATTATCTGATGGGTGATCGCCTGGGCCAACACCGACAAGTGTTGTGCCACCGTAGAATGCCATGAGGTTAACTAGACAGTGTTAATGAAGTCATGATACTCAACCGGGTTGTTGACTCACTTTCAGAAAGTTGCTGCGACAAAGCCGCGATTCCTGTAGTAATAGCTGCATTGCGAAGGCGACGGACTTTCAAGATTCTCCAGTACTGTAGGACATAGTGACTAACAGCTCCAACTACTGGCGTTCGAGGTTTTGTGGCAGCCTTGGTTCTATCGTATCCTTCGTTTTCGAACTCGCTATCTATTCCCTTGTATGTCAAGTACAAGTCTCTCACAGCTTGTATCTGTGCCCACTTATATCAGAAGCTGTTCAATGGTGCAGATGGGGAAGAGGCAACATATAGTTAAACAATCAGAGATGCCTTTTTGGGGCTATACTTTCTTGAGCCTGGCATCAAGTAGTAGCGGAATGACTCGGGTCATTTGGCGACAGTGTACATGAGCATAAGCGCAAATACTGCTGGAGACGCCAGAATCAAGCAGAGTGTTAGCTCCTTGTCGTCAATCTGGTTCAAACAAATATTGACAATGAAAGACATCATGATGCCAAACAAGACCCTAACAAGCAGACTCATCAGTCACGCCATCACCGAGTTGTGGAAGAGGGTTGTCATACCATAGTTGCCACAACAGAACCGAAGATCCTCTCCACGAGCCAACTGCTGTTTCCGCTGCGAGGATGGGGGTGCTAGTTGCCTTTAAGCCCATGCCGACGCCGCCGATGAGTCGGATGCTCCCGAGAACTAGCCACGCATTGTCATTCAGGGTAATGCAAGCCGAGCCAACAGATGCCGCAAAGATGAGAAATGAGGGTGCAATGACGACGCCACGACGACCGAACAGTGAACTCATAAATGGTTGTGATACAGAGATAATGCAAGACAGTCTTACTACTCTCCATACACGCCTTGACCAAGTCTGGGCATTATTTGATGCAAACGTACCACAATCACCGGTAGAGAAAGACTATCGTGTTTCAATTGAAAGAATTCTTGACAACATCCACCGAGACCTGAAATTACTGGCTGGCAAGCTCCAAATTGACGTAATACTAGAGGCAAAAGGATCCACAAAGCTGAAGACTTGGTCTGTTCTTCAAAGAAAGTTCCAAAGCGATGATATCAGGAACATTAAGGAACGACTTGCTGAGTCCGAAGAGTATCTGCAGTCACACTTCGAGATGCTGTCATTGTACGTTTAAATACCAATCCAGTGGGGAAAAGAGACGCTGACATGAAGCAGCTACATCAGTTATAAGACGCGAGATGAAATCGCCAATCTCAAGGTCTCCGTGAAACCCATTCTTGAAAAGTTGCTCTTTCTCGCGACACTCACCGAGGAGCGTCATAGAAGCCAAGCCGCCAAGTCACGTTCCATTAGACAACTTCAACACGTCACAGATGTACAGGGAGCCAGCAACGCCTTTCTTGAAGATGAGCCCGACCTCGATTACCATGATGCATTCAAGACATGGAAGGACAAGTCCGAGGACATGATCATGTCCATTGCCGATCTCCCATGGCATCAGGTATCAAACTCGAACCACGTCCCATCTGTTCTGAACGAGAGTCGCAATGGTGCAAGCATTGTACCTACTGCTCGGGGCTGGAAACAAACGAACGGAGTACCTCCATCCTCTGGGCATGGCCTGGGTCTTCCGCGCGTCGAAGAGATACCGGACAAGACCCCAGAAGACGCGACAGAAGAACTTAATGATTGGTGCAAACAACAGGGTTATCCTGTCAAGGCTTCCAATTTCAGGCACGACCTCATCTACGAGATGGCCCCCGGTGCGTTAAAGGGCACCGCACCTATCCACCAAGCTATCAAGTCAAACAATATGGCTGTACTGGAGAAAATGTTATCACGGGATTGCAATATCGAGGTCCACTTGGAAGATGGTAGTCAGGATCTAACGCCCTTCCTCCTGACATGTTCTGAGCTTAACACGACTGCAGTCAAGCTTCTTCTGGCCAAGGGTGCCAAAGCCGATGCGACCAATCGTACGGGTAAGACAGGCCTTCACTGGTGCCAGAGTTCGAAATTTGAAGGAAGACGCGTTGCAAAGGTGCTTCTCGAGCATCCAAGAGCCAAGGCCCTGGACGTCAATGCTCGAGATCACTTTTACACGACAGTGGCACACATAGCCGCTCGAATTGGATATGTGAGAATGCTGGAGTACCTCTTGCTAGATAAGCATGGCAAAAAGGTTGCCGAAGCAAATGCACAGCAGCAAGATGGGTCAACGCCCCTAATGGCCGCCCTACGATCCAACATAGCCAACAAGAAACAGGTTATCGATGTGCTATTGGGATGTAGCGATTTGAGCATTAGGAACAGGAATGGAGAAGATGCTAAGAAGGTGGCTGAGAAACGTAGTACAAAGGACATTCGCAGGCGTTTGGACAACACAAGGCTTCGTCGAATAAGCGAATCTACAACGGTTGTCTCGGGGATATCAACACAAATGAGCGAGGAATCATGCAGTGGTTGCAAACAACATTGTCCCCAATTGACAGACTACAAGCTCAGTATCGGGGATTCCGCGTTCTCGCCGGATTGGAAAAAGTCATTGAGGAAGTTTTCGAGTGATCTGTCTAGTATAGAAATGGGAAGTAGCTCAAGCATCCAGCAGGCTCAATAAATATCACATATCTTTATACTCTCTCTTATGCAACATTAATGAACCTGATACACTTGAAGATTAGTTATGGCCATTACTACCACTTGGGCTTCGGATTAGCCTTGATCGGTTCTGGATCCGACTCAAGCGTGACATTACCCCTAGCGGCGGCTTACGCTAGAAGCTCACAAAATGTTCCTCATCAGTTTTTCGGTAGTCAACATATGCCACTGGGTCTTGCTTGATTGGTTTCAGAAGACGTCAAGTAGTCTACATGACCCATCGTCTGCCTTGATGATATCAGTCATTGGGCTTCCATGTAGTTTATAATAACTGTAAGTTCAACCTAAATACAATCTCACAATAACAAGAGTGAGTTAATCATAAGAGAATGACTATATAGACAAGAAGTTACTACCAGAAAGCAATAAACTTGGTCTCAATACTCTCCCTGACTTCTTCCTTCTCAGTTCCCGGCAGATGAAACGAACAGTGATGAACCCCTCCCGCTATGTCGCTCCCGTCCTTCTCACTCTCAGTATCCATTATTTTCACGAGCAGAACCTCATCTGGAGTCTGGTCACTAATCCAGTACCACTTGTGCTTCGGATTAGCCCTGGTCAGCAGTACATCCGACTCAAATGTACCATTTACCCCCGGCGGGTTTCGCCAGAAGCTCACGCCGTCTTCCTCATCAGCTGTCCAGTAGTCAACATAGGCCATTGGATCCCGCTTGACAGGCTTCAGTGGACGCCAAGTAGTATAAAGGGCCCATCGTCTGCCTTGGTAGTTCTTTGCCCTACCACCTGGCAGCTCAGCAGCCTCATCACCTGCCTTGATGATATCGGAGGCCTCGTCTATGAGCTCTTGGCTCCAGTTTCGAAGAGTGTTCCAGGCGCCGGACGGACCCCAGTCCTTATGAGGCTTTCGAACTGGGCCTTCCTCTTCGCCCTTTTGAAAGCCTTTGGCCCTTGTTGTAGGGAGCTCATGCTGAGCTTGAACAGCTGGGCCAGTCTTCCCCGCATCGGGGCCACTGCTCGACTTTGAAGGCATTGGGTAGGGAGGGGCGAGCTCTGGCTCCTTGAACGGAACGTTCCGAGACGAAGCAAGCAGGATCATGACTTTCTTTGCTCCAGTGATAGACTTTGCCAGTTCAATGATCTCGGGGTCATACACTTCGCTGCGAACGACTGGGTCTGTCCACGACGAGTGACCATACGGCGGAGAACTGACCGCTGATACATGCTTGACCACCTGGAATCCATTGCCATCTAGGGTAAAAGACGAGACAGAAGGACGGATGTCAGTCACTGCTATGACCTGCTGAGTGCAGTCTTCGAGCGTAGTGACACCGGCGATTGGGGAGGTTGGAAGAGCCGGCCCGCTATGGTAGGCTATGGTAGCAGTTACATTCTTGCCAATAGGCGATTCGAGCGAAGTGTGCTGATGAGGCATCGTGATAAGAGTGATGACGGTGATAGGTGAATTTGCTTTGATTGACAGATGATGGTGTAAGAAGACGACGTAAATCGGTAGTATTTTACCTCCTTGTCAAATGCTCTCTAAATGTATACTCTTGTACTAAGTTATCTAATACGATGTTCGTATCATGACCTTAATCAGCCGACAACATACTTTCCCGGATAAGATCCTCCGCGGCACGGAACTTTGTGAGGCGTCACTTGCATTTGTTACTTGTTATCTCAAAATTTGATGATATATCATGCTGGCAGACTACAAAACCTGACGTGTCCCTTATGTGGTTGTAAAGGTGTTTGGTTGATAGGTAGCCGTGGGGGTTACAATTGCGACCCCGGTGTGTACCGATGGCATATGCATGTAACCTTCAGATTGCAACGCAAGGCCTCCTCTTTTCAAGCTTCCGTTCGAAAGCGGGCCGGCGCAGATCCCCGGAGTTATTTTGATTGCCAAGCTTACGTGTAGTCAATATTGGGAATGCCTGAAGTGGGAGTTGAGTATTCTATGTTTACCTCGGTACATAGACAAAGCCACATATGCAGAACCATGAAGCTATTGTCCGGAAATAGTTGGGGATGCATGAGTCTGGACTTATCCGAGGTTGCGAGGGTGTGTTGTGTGACCTTCTGCGGCTTCTTGCTTTCTTGGTGAGAGCAACAATTCGGGGTCAACGGGATGCCCTGACTTACACTGGCTCAGCATTTCCCTCCGCTCTTCTACCCTATGGAAACTCAGATCAGAGAATATGTTAGAGTCTTTCAGTAATGGGGAGTAACGATAAATTTCTTCTAAGTTTCGATATCGAGAAAAACTATAGGTCATATAATGATGGGACGTGAGTTGGCAGACTTGGTCCTCAGCATTTGGTCCAGTGTCACAGTAGAGACTCATAACGGTATAGGATTGTGATCAATTAATATTGGCAGAAACAGCAAACTAGCTTTGCCCTAGCATATCATATTGCCAATCATTCGTCCCTCAGCGACCGCTTCCTGACACACAGCCTCGCTCTCGGATCAGGTATCATGTCACTATCAATCGTGATATTCCGCGGTCTTTCCTTTCCATCTGGCAACTTGAATTCAAACTGTAAGAGAAGAATCGCCAAAGTCAGCTTCATCTCATTAGATGCATAAAACCGCCCCGGGCAAGCATATTTGCCATACCCAAACGCCATGTTACTAGAATCAGTCATAGAGAAGAGGTATTTCTGCGCATAGTTTGAGTCTGAGCGAATCTTGGAGTATCTAAAGCCATCAAACTCAGTTGGTGGCGTTTGACCTGGAACATGAGCTGAGTCCTGAAGCATCGCGTGTGAGGGAACCGCGATGCGAGTCCCTGATGGGAGATTGGTGCCGTCTGAGAGTGTCATGGGTTGGCGGTAGATGCGATTGAATGTTACTATAGGTCTGGATTAGTAACTGCAAGAGTGTAAGATGAGCAAAGACTTACAGAGGAACACGGGATTGAAGCGTTGCGACTCTTTGAGAAAACTGTCGAGTTTGTGAAGCCGATTCAACGCCGTCTTGTCCCATCCACTAGCACTAACGACGCCTTTGACCTCTTCTCTAAGAGGCTCGATATACTCAGGGCGAGCACACAAGTCATACATAGCATGCGTCATAGTCATTGCCGTAGTGTGGATGGAGGCAAGACTCAGGATGAGCATCCGCTGAGCAATGTTGTCAATCTGTTTCTCCTCCCCAGTCGCAGCTTCTCTCATCCATGACAGTATGTCCTCGTTCTCATCACTATGATGGGAGCGAATGATGTCACCTATGACTTTACGGCCAGACGATACGTTGCGAAGCAATGTCCTGTAAGAGGGGAGCAACGGAGCAACAAATGGTCTCAGGATATGAGGCACAACACGGAGAATGAAGCCCGTTATGAACAGGCTTTCGCTATACTCTGCTGTGGTCGTCAGCCATTCTTGGTTGCGACAGTGCTCTGGGCCGAGAAAGACTCTGGCCGAGATGCGTGATATGAGCCTAACCATGATGGAAGCGATGTCGACTTCAACCCATTCCTCATCTAATAATTATCAAAACTAATGGATCGAGTTTGAAGAGCTGAGAGGGAGTCTCACCTTTCATATCAGGCATCTCTTTCATCAATGCATAGTCGAGTTCCTCCTTCATCACCTTTGTCAAAGCCACAAGTTTCGGCGTCAACCGCTGCTGAATCACACGATTCTGCAAATCACTCTGCAGAAAGACCATACCCCGTGTATAGTTTCCCGCAAAGTCATTGATGAACGGCTCTACAGAGCGAGTCTTGTCTTGAGACAGCTTTCGCATTTCATCGATATAATTTGGCGGAATGATGACGATGTCAGTACCAAGCTTTCGCACCTGGAAGATGGAGTCTTTGAACTAAAAAGATTAATCAGATACGGTAGAGTCGCTGTAGGAGGGATTGCCTACTTTGTTGTAGCCTTGGCTGATGATGGATCCCCCTTCCCAGACAAAGCGTAGACGGAGAAGCCAGGTGGGCTCAAAGAAGCTTCTGTATCCTACGAAGGGCACTTTGACTGTAGAAGAAGAAGTCAAGAAGTGAATGGCAGAAGAGCATATCCAAGCGCCAAAGGCCACGTAGATCAACCAGTGAATATCCATCAAGGGGATTTCATCAAGACCCGAGACAAGCTGCTGGAACAATGTTTCATGGCTTGTATTGTTCATGGTGTTGAAAATATTCGCTGAGTTCTGTTGAGGGTAGATGAGATGTAATGGAGACTGTGTAGGTAGTTGAAAGGAGTGATCGAGAAGATTGTGGGCTATGAGTTTGCTATGCGTTTAGCTCACTGACACTCGAACAAGTCTTGTGTATCCTCTTCTGTTCATCACAGATAAACTTACCCATGGTCATCTGCTTTGAGTACGGAACGATTGGATGGGAAAGGTCTACGCGTAAGCAGCCATGAATTGCAATTGCCAACGACCATTTCACCGACGTGCATCGGTATCAATATCCCCATTGAACAAGACTTGCATTTCAGACCTCGTGAAGCATCTGAACCTTTCCAACTTCTCACACGTCTTGTATTTCTCCACAGTCCCCCAAAAGTTCCCCAGAATGCTGCACCCCCCTTCTCGAGCGGAAGAATGTTCCTTAGAGTTTATACACCCTCGCCTTCAAGGTTTGACTGAACTGAGACATTAGCCGCCCATCGTTCATGAGCATATGATTGGAAACTCCCTTGGGAGTTATCTCAGGAGCGTCATGGTGGCTGCATCTGCCGTCGGCCCAAGGTCTAACCCTGTAGCACTGACCCTTGATAACGCCAAGACGCAGAGTTTGACAAGGGATAGATTGGGGAATTCCTGATTGAGATACGTGGAATATCGTGTCCATTTTGGGACTTTTGTTCCGGCATGTGACATGCGGTTATGCTCTGTTCTGAAGAACATGATTACAAAACAATAGGGCCCAGGTCAGCTTCTTCTGGTGTCATTGATATGCAACTGACACTCGTTGTCCAGATATCAGCAATAGCCCTCTACTGTTGAGCATACACTCATCACCATTTTGACATATTTTGAATTGGACTTGTTGACACGAAATGACGAACAATTCTTCTTCCTCTCACTTCTACGAGTCCTACAAGGGCCACTCTCATACCGTCTTGACATTAATGAGAGAGAACACTCTCGCATCATCATGTCTCGTCTTGGCAACCTGCGCCATTCTGCTCTGCATCCAATGGCCTAAACCTCAGCCGTTGATCATGGTAAACGGCAAAAAGTTTGGTGAACTCTCCAACGTCCGCGCTAAAAAGGACTTCACTTTTGGGGCGAGGCAGCTCCTAGAAAAGGGCCTTGAGATGAGCCCAGACAAGCCATTCCGTATCATGGGCGATGTTGGCGAGCTGCACATCCTACCGCCAAAGTATGCCTATGAGGTTCGCAATAATGAGAAGCTCAGCTTTACCATGGCAGCATTCAAGGTGAGGAGTTCGTGACTTATCAATATGGAAGAAAGCTGACAGCTGGTAATAGTGGTTCTATGCTCACCTTCCGGGTTTTGAGGGTTTCAGAGAGGGCACCAACGAGAGTCACATCATGAAGCTCGTTGCGAGACATCAATTGACTCATCAATTGACTCTGGTGACAGGAGCCGTCTCTGAAGAGTGTGCTTTGGTATTGAAGGACGTCTACACAGATGATACAGGTATGCCGATCTGCTATTCGCCGTAAGCGAGTCAGTGACTGAATCAATGTCGCAGAATGGCACGACATTACTGCCAAAGACGAAAACATGAAGCTCATGGCCCGCATCACCTCCCGAGTATTCCTCGGTAAGGAAATGTGCCGAAACCCCCAGTGGCTGCGAATCACATCTACCTACGCCGTCATCGCCTTCCGCGCAGTAGAAGAACTGCGTCTCTGGCCATCGTGGCTCCGGCCCGTAGTCCAGTGGTTCATGCCGCACTGCACACAGTCCCGAGCGCTGGTTCAAGAAGCGAGAGATCTTATCAACCCGCTTCTGGAGCGGCGACGTGCAGAGAAAGTTGAGGCAGAGAAAACTGGAGAGAAAGTCACATACAATGATGCTGTTGAGTGGCTGGATGACCTTGCGCGTGAGAAGCGCGTTGGGTATGACCCTGCTTGTGCACAGCTGTCGCTCTCTGTGGCGGCTTTGCACAGTACTACGGATTTCTTCACGCAGGTCATGTTCGACATTGCGCAGAATCCGGAGCTTGTTGAGCCTTTGCGCGAGGAGGTCATTGCTGTTTTGGGGAAGCAGGGATGGTCCAAGAACTCGCTTTACAACCTCAAGCTCATGGACAGTGTCTTGAAGGAGAGTCAGCGACTGAAGCCCATTGCCATTGGTACGTATCCATGTCTGAACTAATAGCTATAACACGTACTGACGGACGGTATCAGCGAGCATGCGTCGCTTCACAACCCACGACGTCAAGTTATCCGATGGCGTCATCCTCCCCAAGAACAAACTCACGCTCGTATCAGCCCACCAGCACTGGGATCCAGAGCACTACAAGGATCCCCTGAAGTTTGATGGATACCGTTTCTACAACATGCGCCGTGAGCCGGGTAAAGAGAGCAAGGCGCAGCTCGTGAGCGCAACTCCGGATCACATGGGCTTTGGGTACGGACTTCATGCCTGTCCTGGACGGTTCTTTGCGTCCGAGGAGATCAAGATTGCCCTATCTCACATTTTGCTCAAGTATGACTTTAAGCCGGTTGAGGGGTCGAGCATGGAGCCGAGAAAGTATGGCCTCAACATGAATGCCAACCCAACTGCAAAGTTGTCGGTTCGCAGGAGAAAGGAGGAGATTGCGATCTGATTGCTGAACTTGGAGTGAGTGGGGCTTAGATTGTAGTTCGTTAGTTATGAATGAATGTTTTGGAACTATGATTAAGGTTTAATGGCTATGACAGCAAATCTCGTATCTGGCATGGGATATGCAACCGATACCATTTCTGGTTGGCTAGAGTACGATCTCGCTTCTACGTCAAACTCTCTCAAGGGACGGGACTCGCTGATCGTTCCGTGACGCGGTCTCTGGGACGGGCCGGCATAGCGCTTCCAGAGTCAACTTATCCATCGCCGGCCAAACCTTATATCTCCAGATGCAGGGTTTCTTGCATAGCGTACTGGAGGGTTATGGGTCACCAAGTTCAAGGATGCGGTGCACACCTCGCATATTCCTCGGCCATCATTCCCTTTTGACTTGGTGCATCTGCCAATCGTACTTCTCCCGTATATCGTATGATGTCAACAGGATGACTCCGACAACTTCGATTCGTCTGTGACCTAGTTTATCTCCCTGTTTCAGCTCGTCCAGATTCCAGGTCTAGCTACTTTCGAAGTTGTGAATGTTTTCTTGTCTGCAGCCATTACAAACATGCAATCGACATGTCAATAGCCAAGATTCTAGATTATGTACAATTTATCGGGGACAACACCGGCATTATCCCGCTGTTCCGTGAGCCCCGGCGTTTCCACCTCAAACATGTCGCCGTATCTTTATTCCTAGCGAGCTCCATCAGCCATGCTTGTGTGACCGTGTTAGAGACTTCAGGCACTGGCTGGTAAACACCAGCATGCATGGTCGACTACGGAGTAGTGACCTAGACCTTCTTTTTGAAACCTGGCTGCAAAAGTTCCTTGATGTTTACTGATCGAACTCGGCAATAGCCTGGCTTTCGGCACTTCTCTTGGACACCATCGCCTCTTACGTGGCACATCAGGTTCTGCTCGCGGCCTATTTGCATCTTTGGAGCGTCACTCTGTGCACGATGAACGGATAGTTCATGTCTTATTCTTAACTCCGAATCATACTCCGGAAGCACATAGGAATGACGATGGTGTCTCGAGCGATATTGCCGATACGTTATACGTAGCCCCGTCTGATCGGTTGTTGTCTCCCCATCCATGTTCTCTCGTGAGGGTTTTCTTGATGCCCATCCATTTCCCCAGGTCTTCTGCTGAGATCGCAACCTCCTCTCACAGATTATCAGACCTAGCTCCTTGTCTTGAACGTTCTGTCTTCTTCAACCACAAACAAGATGAGCATTCTCAATATGATCACCAGCTATGCTGGTAGCCAGCTTTTGCCCTTCTATATCACCGTATTCATCTTAACCTTAGTCCCATGGGTAATCCGTTTCTCTTGGCCAGAATTACGCAAGGGATCGGACGTGCCACTTGCGAACCCGCCCGAATCACTCTTCGGCACCGGTAAAACCAGGGTCAGACCATCTGTTGACGAGGCAACCGAACGAAAACTGACCTTGTCCACAGAGAAATTTCGTCAAGCTTAGCAGAGAAATTCTGGCCAAAGCGAGAAGCTTGTTCCCTGATGAGCCTTTTCGCCTGATCACGGACTGGGGTGAGGTTCTAATTCTCCCGCCAGATTTTGCAGATGAGATTCGAAATGATCCGAGACTGAGCTTCTCCAAGGCAGCAATGCAGGTTAGTACCGCAAAGGAAAAAGAGCACATATTTTTGAGCGCTAACAGGGAGATAACGTGCTACAGGATAATCATGCTGGAATACCTGGATTCGAGACTGTTGCCCTGGTCGGTCGTGAAGACCAGCTTATTCAGAAGGTGGCACGTAAGCAGTTGACCAAGCATCTCTGTAAGTCGCTCCACCGCGGAAGAGTGAAGAAAGCCCACTGAAAACTGGGAGCCGCTGTCATAGAGCCATTATCCAGAGAGTCAACCCTCGCAGTGTCGCTCAACTTTGGAGAGACAACAGGCAAGTCCCTTTCCGAGCACATCAGTCAGGGGCTATCACTAACCGACCAAAAAACACAGAATGGCGAGCGATACGACTCAAACCAGCGATTCTGGACATCATCGCCCGCATCTCGTCAAGAATCTACCTCGGCGACCAACTTTGCCGTAACGAAGCGTGGTTAAAGATCACCAAGACATACACCACCAACTTCTACACGGCATCTACGAACCTACGAATGTTCCCACGATCGATCCGTCCTCTCGCCCACTGGTTCCTCCCCGAATGCAGAAAGCTTCGACAGGAGCGTAAGGATGCAGTTGGTATCATCACGCCCCTGATTGAGCGCCGTCGCGAGCTGCGAAGAGCCGCGGCCGCAGCTGGTCAGCCTCTGCCTGTGTTTCATGACGCTATTGACTGGTCGGAACAGGAGGCAGAAGCTGCAGGCTCAGGGTCCGCGTTCGATCCGGTAATCTTCCAGCTTACTCTATCCCTTCTTGCAATTCATACCACGTATGATCTCCTTCAGCAGACAATGATTGATCTAGGTCGCCATCCTGAGTATATCGAGCCCCTGAGGCAAGAAGTCGTGCAGCTGCTTCGCGAGGAAGGTTGGAAGAAAACAACCCTTTTCAAGATGAAGCTCCTGGACAGTGCCATCAAAGAATCTCAGCGCATGAAGCCTGGCAGTATAGGTATGAGCTTCTTTCACTAATATGCATCGTACTACTGACACTCGCGACGCAGTTACTATGCGTCGCTATGTGACCGAAGACATCACTCTCTCCAGCGGCCTAAGTTAGTCAATCCCACATCCCACCGGCATCTCTGACTAATCCTTCCATCAACTAGCGCTCAAAAAGGGGACCCGCCTCAACGTAGACAACAGACGCCTCGACGATCCCAAGATCTACGAAAAGCCCGAGGTCTACAATCCCTATCGCTTTTACGACATGCGCTCCGAAGCCGGCAAAGACCACGGGGCACAGCTCGTATCAACTGGCTCAAACCATATGGGCTTCGGCCACGGTCAGCATTCGTGTCCAGGGCGCTTCTTTGCCGCGAACGAGATCAAAGTAGCGCTTTGTCACATTTTGGTCAAGTATGATTGGAAGCTGTGCCCTGACACAGAGACGAAACCTGATACAAGGGGCATGATCGCCAAGTCTAGTCCTGTCACGGATATTCTTATTAAGCGCCGGGAGTCGGTCGAGTTGGATTTAGAAGCAATCTGAAGCAAGAGGCCAACGTAAATTGCTGCGTACTACTTTAGCTACTAAATTGAAGTCATATTGCTGAGATCCTCAGATCCGTTTGTAGTTCAATAATCCAGTGCTTACATCGTCGGTTTCTGTTGTAGCCTCACGCGAAGCATGCACCTTCGTTACGTGACCATCATTGCGTCCATTTGCCGAGTCACAAAAGCGTGACTCTTGTAGCGCTGCCCAACCATTCTCCCACAGGTCCTTCCCTTGCACAGTTCCCTGGCTCCATTTCCCGCATACCATTGGCCTTCTTGATCCATAATTCCGTCCTAATAATTACTCCGGCCAGGAAAACTCTACTCAAATTCCGCCGGGATGATTCCGTGCTCAGGCTATCCCGCTCGCCGAATTCGGCCTAAAGCGCTATCTTAGCCGCGCGCTGAACAGGGAATGGCACACACACTCCAGGTTACATCAAGATATGTAACCTTGTGAGACGGGACGTCCTGCACCTCTAGCACACCCGCTGCCGTCTACGAATACAACTGCAGATCAACGTGGTAGACGTAGGGTTGCAGCGGACTGCCAAACCTGCAATGCTCGATTCTAGAATCTAGACCCTGACCAGAAGCGGGCGCTAAGTCCGGCACTTGATGTGCCGGCTTGCAACCTCCGTTTCCCCGAACCTTTGTCCGGTTTGACCAGTCCTGTGAGTATTCCGCAAACAGGTGGTCTTTGACTCCATCACTGGATCCCCTTATCACCTGGGTTGATGCCTACGAGACATGTCTGACATGGCCGAGGCACGCAGCGTTTTCGGCCTGCTGTAGGGGGACACTTCTTAGATAGCCCACGTAATTTGTTATCAGTCCGTATACAGCATCTCGGCTAATGCTTCCATCGTACTTTTGTATTGTTTGCATTGAAATAATTTGTAGAGCTCGAGTGCATGATCCCATTCAGCGTCCACGCGCTGTCAGACAATTTCTAGATTCTGCTTCGTTCTGGTGAAAAAGTAATGAACCAACATAGAATAATTCTACAGTCTAAGCTCTTAGCTTCAGGCGTTCCACCAAAGCCCTCAATGCAGGGTTGTCCCTATTTATGCTAACTTCGAGGCTTCCAATCTCAGCTAGAACTCTTGTGTGCAGCATGCCAAGGAGTGTACTCGTCCAGTCTAGGCTACCGTTGCTTTTCATCACTTCCAACACCAGCATCTTTTGCTCTGTTGTAAGCTTCCCCTGGACTCGTCTCATCGATAAGATATTAGTGAGAAGACCACTTGTGTCACTCTGTAGAGCATGCATCAGAGTCAACGAGTATTTTCCCTCGTCCAAATCCTCGCAAAATCCTTTCTGATCAGTGTACTGTCAAATGCTTAGCAAAAGGCCCAGAACGCTGTGGAGAATGAGTGAAAGTCTTGACAAGTGGACCTCATTTCCCATTGTCATAGCGTAGAAGAAGATCAGGGTTAAGATGTGGGGAACGAACCTTATTGTCAATGAGATTCATGTAATCATCTCTAATCTGGAAATACTGCCCGAGCAGTGAAACAACACTGCTGAGAGATTCAAGCGTGCTGTCACTAACAGACGCTTCAGAGTTCAACGCCAGTAGTTCAAGCGATAACCTGAACAGGGCACCAGTCTCTGCAACCAGATAAGTTAGTCTATGTCCACCATTATGAATAGAAGCATCTTACTGTCGTTGACCATTAGAAGATACTCTTGGATAGACGGAACAATGGTATTAGCCGTCCACCACAGATCCATCGCCTGACCCTGGAAGATTGTGGTTATAGTGCCAGTGATATCTGCCAAAGCATCATGGCTGACGATCTCCTGTATTTTTTCGATCGCTTTGACGATGACATAAGTTGCTGTGTTGATTGCTTGGGCTGGACCGAAGACGGTGTGTGTGGATGGCTTGCCCCGCCGAAGCGGGGAGTTGTCTTGAAAGTCATCGATTCTGAGATGTCAGGTGGGGTTCCAGCAAGGGAAGATTGGGAGGCTAACATGAGAGAGGAGTTGTGGAGCATGCCAATCACCTCTTTGATAACGGACGTCTTGTCCTCTGGGACATCGAGCCAGACATTCAACGAGTCAATGAATAGCCCTCCAATACCTTTGGAGGGAAGGGTCAAGATGTAATTGTACGGAGAATCAGCGACCTGGATGTCTTAGCAAGTGACAACGCAGGGATGAGGGCGACCTGGATTCACCTTGAGGCGCTGTGACTTCCACCTATTATTGAGCTCTGAGCTCATAGCTGTCGAGAAGCATAGCTGGGAAACGATATCTGGGGAGGCTGCATTGTGAGAGACAGGAAGGGAGACGCGTCTCTCCTCATAGCGAGATAAGGAACTGCGGTCTGAAGAGGAAGAGTCTGGAGGTGTGTCTCTGTACTGGAAAGAATCCGTAACTTGCACTGTAATCTCCAACTTCTGGTTTGCGTGGAAAGCATCAAACATTGAAAGAAGGTTAGAGATCTGTTGCTCAGCCATGATGGTATTCGAGGTGTTTGCAATTGTATGGTAAGATGAAGACGATTGAGTAGTGAGGAACAATGTAAGAGGGAAATGCTTCATGCGTATATGTCGAGTCCATTGAAGCCAACGAACGACAGAGATATCCCAATTGATAAGATCACGTCGGTTCTTTTTCCCTCCACGGCTATCTGATTCCCCGTCTCCATGTCTCGGAACCTTTTACTGGATTTCCCACATCAGGATTCACCCGCATATGCTTGGGGCATCAGCTACGGCATGTCCACTCTATCGACGGCTCCGGGGTTTTCCATCACTAACTCCGTGTACACAGACTTGCAGACACACCGCGAAATGATACCTTAATTAGAACGGACTTAACTTATTATCTCTTTCCTCACCAATACTCTAGGCCGCCGTGGACTTTTGCTGTGCATATGCACAGACACTCTCCGCGTCAACAGGGGAGAACTTAAACTTACACCTCGCAGGTTTGTCGTCACCCCAGGGGTATGGTGATAGATATGCATCTCAGGGCTGCAAGAAACCAGATTTGACATGCTGCAGCGCCCGCAATCGAGTCCCATTCTCAAGCCTTGTTTGCGATGCCAATGGGGGTAGATGGGGCACAGGTGTTGACGCATTCCAAAATGTTCCTATGGGGAGAAGAGGCATGCCCAGATTTTTGTGCTGGCTCTCGTTACCCAAATTAGAGTAAAGTCGTCTCAGACACGTTGACGTTATCTCGCAAAACAGACATAATAAGTTCTTTCTTCTCTCACTAACATACACTTCACTTTCATCGCTGAAGTATATCTGAGATAGTTACACAAGATGCCGTATGTATAAAAAACACCTTTAGTGAATGGATTATTCTAACATATGAAAGTAGTAAAATCGAGAACGGCACCCCCAAAGATCTCAAGTCTGAAGATGACTTGGTCTCAGCAGCAAAGTCGCTACTGGACCGCGCCTTCAAGAGCCATCATGGCTATTACGGTCTTTGTTCTACTAGCTGCCAGGTGTATGACACCGCCTGGGTGGCCATGATACCCAAGACAACAGACAATGTTAAGCATTGGCTGTTTCCCGAGTGCTTTCACTATCTACTCAAGACTCAGGCTGCTGATGGCAGTTGGGGTTGTCTTCCATCAACCCAGACTGCTGGCATTCTAGACACTGCTTCGGCTGTGCTTGCACTCATGTCTCATGTACGAGAGCCTCTGCAAATACTGGACGTCTCGCCAGACGAGCTGAGTCTCAGTATCGAGCAAGGAGTTGCATCTCTAAAGCGACAGCTAGCTATCTGGGACGATGTTGAGGAGACCAATCATATTGGTGTCGAGCTGATTGTCCCAGCTTTACTTTTCATGCTTGAGAAAGAACTTGGTGCGTCAGCCTTCGCATTCCCTTGCAGAGATGTCTTAGACAGGATGCATGAAGAGAAACTCAATCACTTTGACTTGGAGAAAGTTTATGGCAAGCCGTCTTCAGTACTTCATTCTCTTGAAGCCTTTCTTGGGAAGCTGGACTTTGATCGTCTCTCCCATCATCTTTACCGCGGCTCTATGATGGTCTCACCTTCTTCCACGGCTGCCTACCTCATTGGTGCAAGCAAGTGGGACGACGAGGCTGAAGATTACCTGAGACATATCATGAGGAATGGTGCTGGCCATGGAGATGGTGGTATCTCGGGGACTTTTCCAACGACGCACTTTGAATGTAGCTGGGTGAGTAATACGGCTCAATTTACTCTTTGGCCGCTAACTTTGGGGGTAGATCATAGCTACACTCTTGAAGGGTGGCTTCACTATCAAACAAATCGATGGCGATGGCTTGCGCGGCTTATCAACTATACTTGTTGATGCGTTGAGGGGCGAGAAAGGAGTAATTGGCTTTGGTAAGCAAATCCTGGTGTCTATTCACGACCCATGGACACTGATTATGGTATAGCACCCCATACAGCTGATGTCGATGACACGGCGAAAGCTCTTCTGGCATTGAGGCTCGTCGATCAACATGCTAGCCCAGATATCATGATCAAGGTCTTTGAGGGGAAAAGCCACTTCACCACATTTGGGTTGGAACGCGATCCCAGCTTGACTTCCAACCTCCACGTGTTGCTAAGTCTCTTGAAGCAGCCCAACTTATCCAAATATTATCCCCAAATCTTGAAGACCACCTTGTTTATCTGCCAATGGTGGTCGGACAGCGACCATCACGTCAAAGACAAATGGGTAAGCTCTACCTCTCACCAAGTAGAAGCACACTAACAGTTCTAGAATTTGAGTCACCTTTACCCTACTATGCTTCTGGTGGAAGCTTTCACGGAGGTACTTCATCTCATCGATGACGGCAACCTCTCTGGTGTTCTTGACGATGACCTCGGGTGCAAGATTGGCCTGTCAGTCTTCCAGGCTGTCCTACGTATCGTCCTCAATCAAGACGATGATGGATCTTGGAGAGGATACCGTGAGCAAACGTGCTACGCGATTCTCGCTCTTACACAGGCACGCCATGTCTGCTTCTTCACTCACATGGAGGATAAGATGCAAAGTTGCATCGACCGTGGCGTTTCATGGCTCAAGTCCTGCAGCCTTCATTCTCAAGACCTCACCTGGACGTCAAAGACGGCATATGAAGTTGGATTCGTTGCTGAAGCGTACAAGCTAGCAGCCCTGCAGGCAGCAAGCTCAGAGGTACCCGCTGCTACTGTTGGTCATAGCCTCACCTCAGCAGTTCCTTCATCTGGTTTGGAGCGATACATGCGGCTTGTGCGCAAGACTGCTTTGTTTTCGTCGCTGGACGAGTGGGAAGTCAGAGCGTCGATCATTGAGTCTTCGTTCTTCGTGCCCCTTTTACAAGCCCAGCGCGTTGAAATCTACCCGAGGGACAAGATGAAGGTCGATGACGACAAATATCTAAGCATTATTCCTTTCACTTGGATCGGATGCAACAACAGAAGTCGCACCTTTGCATCTAACAGGTGGCTCTATGACATGATGTACCTGTCTCTTCTGGGCTATCAGACCGATGAGTACATGGAAGCTGTCGCTGGGCCGGCCTTCGGTAATATCTCTCTTCTTCATCAGACCATCGACAAGATCATAGACAACACCAGCGTGAACTCTGCCGGGACCAATGGGACCGCGCGCAATGGAAATGGACATCAGCACAAGCCAACAAGCATTATTCAAGTTGAGGATACTCTCACTCGTTTCATCAACAGCGTCCTCAACCATAAAGATGTTCTGAGATCAAGCTCTTTCGATCAAGACACTCTTCGCCAGGAGCTCAAAACATTCATGCACGCCCATGCCACACAGGTAGAGGACAACAGTCGCTTCTCCCAGCAGGCCTCTAGCGACGTTTTCTCTTCCCCAGAGCAGTCATACTTCCAGTGGGTGAATAGCACAGGAGGCAGCCACGTCGCTTGTGCATACTCATTCGCCTTCTCAAACTGCCTAGTGTCAGCGAATCTGCTCCAAGGTAGAGACGCATTTCTTTCCGTCACTCAGAAGTATCTTATCTCCACTATCATGCGCCACGCTACAAACATGTGTCGTATGTACAACGACTTTGGCTCTAAAGCTCGCGACGATGCAGAGCGGAATGTCAACTCTATGCACTTCCCTGAGTTTGGGGTGTACAAGGGAACTTCACAGAGTCTTGACGACAGAAAGAAGAGGCTTTCGGAGATAGCTAGGTATGAGCAAGGTTGTCTTGACCGTGCTTTGGAATCTCTGGAGAGACAGTCTCGGGATGATGCAGGAGATTGTGCTGGTTCTGCGGAGGGGAGAAAGCTTAAGATTGTGAAGCTATTCTGTGATGTTACGGATTTGTATGATCAGCTTTATGTGATCAAGGACCTTTCAAGCAGCATGAAGTGATGGGAGAGTATCGGTTAGGTAGTTTTGCTATGTAGTTTACTTGATACGACGAAGCTTTAGTTTAGTCAATGCTCACCAGATTTGAAACCTATCGAGGCCTTGAACATGTAACGTACTTCGACCTTCGGATACCCAGTCGGACCACCAGCCAAAAAGTTCAAATCGCACTTTCTTTTCTTGACCTCCGTGGGCCATTCTACCCATCAAAGTTCCGTCGCCGTCTACGTGCATAGTGTAGGATACCGTGTTCGAGCCGCGTCCGCTCATGCATAAGGTATAGTGACACTCAGAAGAGCCGAGGACAATCCAGAGAGACTTATCACGCTGCATATTCCGATATGCTTTAGTCTCGAAGCCACTACGTGCACCCCTGCCCTCAGCGTTTTCTTCGGGGTTAGAAGTCTATCTCCGTGCCGTCACAGCGGCTAAATGGGTGCAGTGACCCCTGCAACTTCTGTCTACTCGTAATATGGACTGGTGACGTGTAAAGATAGCGAGTACACGGGATCTGAGAGTACCTTTTCGCTTATGCTAGACCTTTCTGATAGGGGAAAAGACTGTCCCTTCCTCACTATTCGACGATTAACGCCTCATCTATGCTATCCGGACTTTTTATTGCACTAAGATGAATACCTCTATCAAGATGATTGAGCCTCTTCAGCTCGCTGGCTTACGCGCTTTGCGTATTGTTGTAGGGTTCGCCGTGCTTTGGAGCACTACTGGGCTGCTGGCACTCACGTGGTGGATATACAAGCAGTTATCCAAAGAACGAGTTATATCATATCCCGTGATAGGCGATCCTCACGCTCAGTCGGTGGAAGACAACCTCATTCAGGGAATGCAAAAGGTAAGTGTCTCGCTTTCGGTCTCGCTTTCGACTCTCAATTACGCAGTACCACGATTCGCCCTTTGTCCTGGCTGGATCACACCCACCACTACTCATCCTACCAATGTCTGTCTTTCATGAGATACACAACATGCCAAATGAATGTATTTCCATCATAGCAGAGCATGAAGACAAGTTCCAGGGCAAGTACACTCACATCACCACCATCCGACCTGAGATTCCCGCCACTATTCGTCAGGACTTGACCCGCAATATGCCCAGCATTATACTGGACTTCCAGGATGAGTTGGCATACGCCTCCAAGTTCTGGCCCAAAACAAGCGATTGGACGACTGTACCATTGTACAAGATGATGTTAAGAACTGTGGCGCTTTTAAGTGGCAGAGCATTTGTCGGTCTGCCCTTGTGTCGCGATCAAGGCTGGTTACAAGCTTCCATAGGCTACACTGTCCAATGTGTTTCAATACGCGATCAACTGCATACCTGGAGTCCCGTGCTGAGACCAATTATTGGCCCATTCCTACCCAGCGTGCGTTCGGTGCGAAGACATCTTCGCTTCGCAGCGGAGATAATGGCTCCTTTGATCTCGCAAGTCTTACAGGAAGATGTAAGTCAACATCAGACAGACGCACCTCTGGCAAATCACACCAAAGAACGAGGCACGTTTATTTCGTGGCTTCTTCGGCATTTGCCTGAAGAGCTTAGAACCCCAGAGCAGGTCGGGCTAGATCAAATGCTGGTCTCATTCGCTGCGATCCACACTACTAGTAAGTCATATGAACCATGATGTTAGTGCTCTCTTTCTGATCTTGTACCTTTGATAGCCATGGCCCTCACCAAGGTTGTGTGGGAGCTTGCCAAACGGCCAGAATACATTGAGCCATTGAGAGCCGAGATGTACGACGTCTTTGGACCCGAGGTTGGTGCAACTGCCATATGCATGAACAAGAAGGCTCTTTCTAGGCTCCATAAACTGGATAGCTTCATTAGAGAAGTCCAGCGCTGGTGCCCTTCGTCATTTGGTAAGTCAAAGAACCCGCATACGAGCTAATACACGAAGTACTAACCGAATACTCGAGTCACTCCAAGCAGACGCGTCATGAAGTCAATGACCCTATCAAATGGTATCAAGCTACTGAAAGGGACCTCTATAGCATTTCCCGCCCACGCAATCCAGTACTTTACTACCCTTCATCTTGTCATTAGCTACATCACTGACTATCTAATAGCATGTCCGAAGAGACGCCAACATTCTCGCCAGACTTTAGCTCTGACTTCACGAACCCGTCACCTCTCACATTTGATGGGTTCCGGTACTCGAATCTCCGATCTATCAAAGGACAAGAGTCGCAACACCAGGCAGCCACTACGGGTCCCGACTATCTGGTCTTCAACCATGGAAAGCACGCATGCCCTGGAAGGTTCTTTGCCATATGTGAGATCAAGATGATACTCGTGGAACTATTGGCAAAATACGATTTTATACTTGAGGATGGAAAGCCAGGGCCTGAGTTGATGCGTGTTGGGACAGAGACTCGACTGGATACCAAAGCTTGTCTCAAGATAAGAAGGATATAAATACAGCTAAACTACGAAATCTGCCTTTCTTTTGAGCGAGAATATTGGTCGAGACCAAGTAGCGGCCCAGAACAATTCAGCAGAGGAAAGGCGCAGATGTTTGTCTGTAGATTAGATAATGACCAAAATTGCCAAATGGGGACGTTGAATGGGCTGTACATTCGTAGCATCAATTGCACGGAGTTGTAATGATAATGAACAAGTATAAGCTCGGCCATTATCTAAAGCCTTTATGCCTCAGCCCAGCGTTGCCAGCTGGGGCTATTACACAAGTGCTCCATTGCTTCAACATCCAGCGTAATCAGGACCTCAAATTTAGTAGCATCAGTTTCTGGCAACACCAGTCCCGCGCCAGTACCAAAGCCAGCCTGTGCTCTGCGCAAAGTATCTGGAGCGACGCCCCCCACACAACCCTGCTTGTCGAGTCCCGGGAAGTTCCAGCAAGTCCGAGTTCCAAAGTGTCGCCAAGTATTTAGGTAAAAGTCCAGCGGATCGCTCAGATCAAAGTCAAGCCCTATGAACCGCGGGTCTGGGACACTGTGGAACAGATCAGTGCGATCAGCCACGAAATCTTCGTTGACACTGAGGATAGCCTCATCGATGGCTCGTGCTATAGCTGCTAGGGCGGAGTACGCAATTCTTTGATCCTCGTTACATGCTGTTAACATAGTTGACTTGTTGATTGAGGCGATGGGAAGAGCTATAGAGTTGCCGGAGCTAGAAGTAATATCATCGCTGGATATACGTCGGCGCCAACCGACAGATATCATAAGCCGTGCATCTTCAGCAAGCGACGCCTTGGGTGATAGACTGGCTATACGTGATTTGGTGACATGAGCCCACGTAATAGCGGCAAGGCATGTAAATGCTGAAGGCAGGTGTTTCGAGCCTGTCTGTTCTCGGAACTCGAAACTGGGTTGGGCGGAGAGGTGATGAAAGAAGTCGATACTCAGGACAACGAGAAAACAGCTCTTTCAAGTCCGTAACAGGCGGCACAGGGACAGCTACAAGGGCTTCGTCACTCTAAAGGGCCGGAACTGTAACATTCAACGTCTTTTCTGGGCGTTTGGTATGGTAAGTTCAGCAAAGCAACTGATGACAATGTCCAGACGTCCGGCGTCGAAAATAGAGTGATGACCATAGATGCCAAGAAGCAGTCCGGCATCTATAAGACGGACATGTACTTCAGAATCCGGTATTCCCTCTCCCTCTTCTTCAAGTCGATAGGGAATGTGGCTATGTGTGCTGTATGAAATTCCAAGGTCGAAGATGCATTCGTTTTGTCAGATTAACCGCTCTGTACGGAGATCATAGATACACCAATGGCAGATGGACTGAAAGTGGCTATGTAAGCGTTGATGTCCGGTAATAATCAGCCAAGGTTTATCCCCGGTAGTGAATGCCAGTGATATAGGGTGGCTTGTAAGACTTGGACAGGTAAGACGGCACTTCTTTAATATCACTCTTGGCGTGATGACACTTATTCTTCTATTGCCCACGGCTGCTAGTGATTTAATTCCTGTAACCTTTGTTTAACCTCGACCCTCTAGCTCAGGTTGGTGTTCTTTTCCAGTGTGGTTCTGAACTTCTCTGTGATCGCCTGGACCCACCTTGGTCTGTCGGTGATACAGAAACTGATGTTTGCACGTGTGCGAACGATGTAAGTATGCCTTGGCATTTCTTTTGGCAGCACATAGGCGACAGAGTTCAGGGTGGAAATCTATATAGATTTAGTATATTATAAATGTCTTATTGAGAGAACAATCGCGGCAGTCGAGCTGTATCTAGCGTCTTCACCTCCTTGCTCTACACCCTGATATGAAGTGGTTACCTGTTGTGCACTACATCATTGAGAGGCTGTGTGTTGTGATACGTCTCTGATACCGAATATTACCAGAGAATAAGAGTTACTAGGCAGTGACATATCTTCAACTATGCTTAAAGGCTTTAAGTATTCAACAACGACTCAATCTACAAGCCAAGATCTGACGTGTATCAATAGCAATATTTCTACAGTAGTTGACACAAGGTTAGGCATTACTGTCGATACTATCGTCTGATATTAATATCTATCTTTCTTCTTTGCCAGCGTCTTGTTCCGATCGCAAGTCTCTCTGTTCTTTGATTCCATACAAGTAGTACTTCGGACTAATCTTCTCGTGTCCAGCATGATTCCTACTCGCGCCATATCCTGTGAGTCACCTCAAAGGGTAATCCGAGTCCAAAAACTTCTGTAAGGCAAAAGTTCATGGCTGTTTACAGGTTGTATTAATGTCCGCCCTTTCCCATCGACTCTCACGGTTCTCATCTACGCAGTCCATGCCACGCTATGCCTTTTCTGTAATTCCGACAATCGAAATGATGTAAGACTTATAGCCATATCCAGAGACATATTGGTCAATCAATGCAGACCGATAGAATAATGGTGTGGTTCAGTCCTAGTGTGATTCAGCGTCGTGCGAACCATCTTCCAGGTGGTTGCGAGTTGTTTGACCCAAAACTCATCGGTCAACGCATCGTACTCTTTGACCTTCATCCATCCGTAAGGGCCACCAGGAAGCTCCTTCGTCCGGTCCCGAATAATCTAGACTCGCGACACAAACTCCGGGTCCTGGTGGTCCGGGAGCTTTCGTCCAGTTTCCGGCTGCTTCTGCCGGTGAACAATCGGTTCGACTTCATCCCAAGTGAGTGGTCGGAATTCAACTTCTTCAGTCTCCAGGTAAACACGGAAACCAGCCCATTGACCACCTTGGGAATACTCCTGGCTCCGCCGGTTGCGTCGGTCCCGGCGAGTCATACTATACCCATGGAGGCCAATCATGGGGATCTCAATGGAGTGATAACCCTCCAACCGAGGATTAGTCCAACGGAGTCCTGTGTAGTGAAAAGGATGTTTGAGGTCTCCCAATACTGGCTCAATACGTCGATGTTCTGGCTGGGGGCCAAATTGTTGGAGAGAGGAGATGTGCCAGCCTGGAGCATGCTTAATCACAAGGTCCATCTCCCGGAGAGAGCATAGCTTTTGAGCGACAGGAAAGCTGGTTCGAAACGGCAGTCCCTCCTCAAAAGAAGTATAAATTCGATCTTCGTCTGTGGCATTGATGGCCCATGGCATCCTCCGAAGTAGAAGTGTTCTCTGCATAAAAGGGAATAAATCCCACCCGATTGAGCATTGGCGAAGGCTTATGAGCCGGCGAACGGCATGAAGGTTCGGAACATCATCATCTTCGAGAAGGGCCGGAATGTTCGCGCCTCTAACCAAAAGCGCGTCGCGTTCAACGTCAAAGGTAAACCTTTGACCGGTGGTGGAGCTACGACCGGTAAGGGTTCGAGTCTTGAGAAGGATGTTTCGGAATTCGTGGCATGTCGCCATGATAGCGCGGATTGTTTCGTGCTCGTTGGTGCTCACCATCCTTCCGCTCGTGGTGAGGTGTTCTGGTAGGATCATTGGAGGGATCGCCAACTGGATAATTTTGATCTGAATCTCCGGAGGGAGATCCATGAATCCCGGGCCTGCCATCTTTCCAACCGATAACCCCGTTAGGATCGACAATCTGTATGTTGTTTCTTCCGGATATCTAATGGTGGGCTGTGTCGAAAGAAGACGCGACGTGATGGAAGGGAATTGAGATACGTGAGTCAACTGAGGTTCTTGAGGTTAGTCCGGTATGATTTAGAATGGAAATAAGTAAAGACTGGCTGCTCACTGTAGATATCAAGGTTCTGCCACGAGGCTTAGGATGTCGCCGTTGGGAGAGAACGACTATGAGTTGACGAGGTCGTTGAAAAGGACCGGCAACGGACGATAGGGTGTATGATGTAGAGTCCCGCGTCAACAATAGAATAAGTGTCGCAAGAAAGTCTCGACCATCGAGACCTTCTTGTCAGAACTTTCTGCGATGAATGTGGTGAGGAAAGAAAAGTTTTCGGGAGGTCGGAAGCTGAGGAATGAGATAAGCAAGGCCTCTGATTCTTGCAGTGGATTTGAAAACTACTGGCACTGGCATAGATCAAATCCTTTGCCAGTGACACACTAGCCGCGCGACCGGGACACAAACAGCGTTGGGCTCAGGGCCAGTGACTGAGCTATTGGCGGACACAACGCCAAGTACTAGTCCACTATTGGACTAGAGAAGAGAGCCCTAAATACCATGGTTGGCTTTGAACAACTAAAAACAAGATGGAAGAAATACTGCTTGTTTACTTCGGATACTGAGACTTTGTAGCTGTTCGGGCAATCAAACAAGAACAACAAGTCACGACTGGCGAGAACAGGATAGCGACTCAAAGTTAGATCTGCCTGTCCCAAAAGATGTTTACTTCTTCAAACTGACTTTCAAAGCTAAGAAAAATACTTAGTAAATCTCGAAATCCTCAACCAAATGCTCCGCATCATGAAACAACATATCCACATCAAGCCCATACAAATAACAGTCGCCGACCAACATCCAACCCTCGCCCTCCCTCCTCCTCAACAGAAACGGCTCAGTCGAACCAGGAAAATAAACAACCCTATCTCCCGCCTTCGCTCTCGGACTCGCCAGTCCCAAAGACCCCTTCTCACTCGTGAAAAGACATCGACCATAGCTCGCAAAGGTAAAAATTTCAGAAAAGTCTCTGATATCATACCCAATAACTTCAGGTTCTTCGCTTGACTTCTCTTCCGAGCTTGTGTCAGGGTCCTTCTCTTCTGAATCCTTCCCGACGCTTAACCACCAGAGATAGAACTCGTGATCGCGAAGAAACATTGATGGATCTGCTGATTCGAGAATACCGGCACCGCAGTGTCGATACCATTGTGTGAAACCCACGCCAGTGCTGGAAAGCTCAGAGTCATGAGTTGCTGTAAGTGTCGTTGCAAAGGCTTTGCTGACTGATGATTCATCCGCCTTCCACTCAGGTATCAGCTTCACAGCAAGACTTTCCCACTCCTTCATCACCCTTTCAAAGTCCTCTGTTCCCGGTGCATGACCAAGACCATTCTCAAGTTCTGGCCCAACCTCCCGAATAGTATCAACCATTTTCCCCCTGATCGTCAAACTTCCGAGTTTCGAGAACGTCAAGCCTGGAAGATACTCCCTCCCAAGGAGTTCCCTGGGAAAGCTGAGCTGTGTTCCATCTGCACACCGAACGTCGTAGTTCTCCTCCGCGCCTTCGCGATACGGTGCGTACCAATTACCCTTAGGGGGACTGTTGCTCGAAATATCCGTGAAATCGGGGACCCAAGATGGCAGGTTTGGATAGCTGCGCTTTGAACCGATATTTTCCAGGATATTAAGGTCTTTGGTGTGTTTGATCACAGCCTCTGTGAACTGACGGAAGATATCTTCCACAGGCAGATCATAGTCAACGGGTATGAACCCGGGTTCAAACAAACCCAAGATACCATAGATCTTATCCCGAATCTCAGTAGTCTGACAAACACGACTATACCTCAAGATACTCATCGGATCACTCCCAACCCCAAGCATTCTCAGACTCCAAACATGGCTATCCGGATCGAATCCTTTAATCGGATGATCACCTTCACCGCCTCGCGAAGTCGACAGTCCCTTCGCACCACCCGAAAAGTCAGGTTTATAACTGATCTCCACGTTCCTCCAAAGCGTCTCCTCCTCTCCACACATCATGACCGCTCTTTTCGCAAGGGCTATTTCTTGAATCACCCAAGTGCGGAAGAACCAAGGTCTTTTGACAAGCGCGCTCCAAGCACGGCGTTTATCTTCTGGTGGAGGTGAGCCACTGTGGAATGAGTCGGGGATAGTCTCGTCGTTGAGATGTTGGAAAACGAGATGGGAATCATCTGCACCGTCGCCGAGCCATACTACAACTTGACGCGCTGACTTGTAGATGTCGCCCATGATGCGAACTTGTTGGTTTCGTTCGCCGTGGACGGATTGATTGATACATAGCGCGTCAACCCAGAGTGTTCGGACGGTGTCGGGGGAGCGAAGGTGGATAAGTGCTGAGTGGAGGTTTGGTGTGATTGAGATATCTTGGTCGCCGAGGTTGATGTATCTGGCTGGTGTCATGTCTCCCCAGACGTAGGAGAGAGCTTCGTAGTCGGGCTGGAAAGTGATATCGCTGTCCACCAGGCGCCCGACAAGAGGGTTTGTCCGATTACTCGACGGGAGTAGTTCTAGAAGTCGAAAGGAGCTACTGCTACTCAGAGGCTGATACAGCTCTGCTGAAGAGGTTACTGCCAAAGGAGAAGATGGCACAGAGTCGTTTACTTCCTGCGGAGTTGCGTGAGGAACCTCCTGTCTGCTTTTGACCATACTCACGACTTTCTCATCCCAAGCTCGTCTCTCAACCGCGACAGCCGGCGCAACACGCTTCCTCACCTCACAATAAGAAGGCATAGTCCACCCCTCATCACCAGAAATCTTCTTTTCCAGCATCCCAACTATCTCCAGCCACTTCTCAACACCGCAGACCGACCCTCGACCCCCTTTCCGTATCAAAGTAGGTACATCGGCATGTAAGCCAGGACACGTAACATCAGCCCCGGCTTCCAGCAACATCTTGACAACCGGCAGGTCATGTTCGATGATAGCGGTATGAAGCCAACTCGTCTTCTTTGCTTTGAGATTCTCACGATGAAGTCGTCGTCTTGAAATAAGTACCATGTCGATATGCGGACCCGGGTACTCGGTAATGAGATATTTCGTCTGCTCAAGGTACATATTTCCAGATGAGAGAAGCCACGTCACCATCTCTCCCCAGGACTTGGGATCATCGGGCAGTTTCGCACCGTATTTACCAACACACCATCGCAAAAGATTCAACCGTCCTCTCTTCAGAGCTCTCTCCTGCAAGGCCGCTGGATCAAGCTGGATATTGTGAGAAACTAGCAACTTTGCCATATCAACACTTGAAACCCAAGTTGGTACTTCATCTAGTCGTATGCCTCTGTCAAGAAGCCGGGTGGCTGCATCAAGCTTATTGTTCTGCGCGCAGTGGTTCAGTACAGCTTGGTAGTCCGAATCTGGAAGATCCCTGGCTCGTGCCATGAACGCTTCCAGATAGCCGACAAGGTCTTCATCGCTCCCATAAGGGCCCGCTGCTATCGCGACTTCGATGGGCGTCATATCCTTGTTGGTGCCTCCGCGGTTGAAAATACAGTGCCGACGACAACTCGCACTTTCGCCATGTTTTATGAGAGCCAACGCGATGTCGATGTTACGGCCCGCGGCTGCAGCATGCATCGCCGTTCCAAAGGTCGACCCTTCGCCTTGCCCACCATCTACCATTCTCGGGCCAGCGACATCAGCAGCGGCACCATACGCCAGCAGCTTCTTTACAACATCCAGCGCTCCCTTGCGACAGGCGATGTGAAGCATCATGACTAATCCCGGATCATCTTTGGGACATGAAAGTCCCTCTTCGAGGAGATACATAATGATCCCGCCCCAGGTAGTTTCGATATCAAGATCCCATAAAGGTATGTCAAAATTCACACCCGGAGGCCAACCGACCCACGTCATGTCGACGATCTCCTGCGGCGAGATCAAAGCGTCGAGGGTGACCTGAAGGAGGTTGGCTTGTTCCTTGGGCAAATTTTCCACAGTCTTTTCATCTTTAGCAGCCTTTCGTATCTTGGCAAGTTGCTCTGGGGACCTGCGTGGCTGGACTGTCGAAATATCCGATCCAGCCTCGATCAAGAAGCGGAAGAGCTCCTGATATCCCAGCATACAGGTATAAACAAGCGGTGAGTACCCCTCATCATCAAAGCAATTCACCGCTGCTCCATGAATCATAAGCAACTTGAGCATCTCCAATAGCTCAGGATTCGACTTCTTCGGGTCTTTACCCAAGTACCCCGGGTCAATCTTTGCCCTCTGGATCGCAACCTGCAACAAATCCCTCTCCCCGGCGAACAAGTCTCCCATCTCGTCCTTCTCCAGCAGCGCACGCGCCATTGGATAGTCCACCCGCAGCTCTTTGGCCAGGCACCTACGCACGGCTTCGACATGGTATGTCTTGAAAACGGATGATTTTCCGTGCAGACTGAAGAATTCGTCGAATTTTATCTTTTCGAGATTGGTGAGAAGTTGATCTCTTTGCGCAGAAGGTTTTCGACTACAGAGGCTGAGGAGCCATTTGCCGGCGATTTCTTCTGGTGAGGCCATTTTGGTGCATACGGTGAGTAAGACGTAGCTAGTCAGCCTGGCTGACGATGTTGAGACTCTGCCTTGCAAGCGGGGCTAATTGATCCTGGTTATAGTAATTTAGCGCTATATCCATGATCACCCGGTCTTGTCCTTGAGCCATGATGTAAATTAACCTGCTGCATAAGCGACAGACGCCGTAACTGCAAATCAACTGAGTTTGAAGCAGATGGTATAGAAGTTCCCTGTTATCGCCAGTATTGCTGTGATCGACATCGAGCTTTTGGATCTGCAGCTTGTCAGTCACTAAACTCCCTCTTACATCTCAGCAATTCATGACCAATATCTCAACCAGAAATCGACCTTGATGCCACCATACGTAATACCCTAAACTGACCTCGGTAAGTTAAAGTCCATCAAAGTTCAGCCGCCGATCACAATCCTTGCGCAGATCTGGGGGAACCCTGAAGCCACGCCAAACTTGGTCATAGCCCCAACGCCACGATCCGTTTCTGTCTCTGATCTGTCAATTGCCTTTATCCGAATAAGCCCAACCAGATAAAACAACGCTTCCCGTGGTTGTTCTAGTGGTGTATATCCAAGCCTCGTTGTAATGTGGCAGATCTTGGCGCTGATTGTTTGCTTGGACCTGGAACTTTTAAGTTTTACCCCAGATTTGAGTTTAATCTATACAGTAGTGCAGAACCATGTGTTTGGTACATCTCCATGGCCAAGGAAATGGAGAATGCAACATGCAATATTTAAAAAGCCCATCGTCCATTCCTTTGGTTCTCATTTACACCCATTCTCTTCCATCAATTTACATCGTCAATGTTCAAACATGGGTCAATACGGCTTCTTAATACCGGACAGATATGTCCGTGAAGTTCCCGGCGAAGTCGACATGAATACCGCCAGCATATTCTGGGGCTTTTCTCTCGGTGTGGCTGTTTTCTCAGTGACCAAGGCGTCAGAGCAGAGCTGGAGGGCATGGAAGAGGCGTCGACGTGTGACATTCTATGTCGCTATTATCTGGGCTGTTTGGTTCAGTAGTATGGTTCTTGGATGTTTGGCGTGGGGATTTCAGCGGCAATACATAGATCCAAGGTAAGTTAATCTTATTACCTGTTGCAATTCGAGTACTTACTCATTCTGGTCAAGCTTCGGGTTCTACTTCTCTGTTGGTAGGTTTCCAGTTCTCGATCACTGGGGGGTCTTCTGACATGCGTTAGCTTTGTTTTGGGCACTTCAACTCCAGTTCCTTCTCCAAATCATCCTCAATCGTCTTGGTTTATTGATGGTCGTCCCCGGTCGAGCCGTACGCCTTAAATGGATCGTATTCGCAATCATATTGGCAGTTAACATCAGCGTGTTCATCATCTGGATGCCAGCGCGCTTGCAAATCCACGACCAATGGATATGGCTGAACAGTATCTGGGATAGATGTGAGAAAGTCATCTTTGCCCTGGTAGATGGAGCGTTGAATGCATATTTCATCTACCTCGTTCGGTCAAGGCTTATTGAGAATGGTTTGACCAAGTATATCCCCCTTTATCGTATGAATGTGTTTCTTATTTTTGTGTCTCTTTCCTTAGATGCAAGTAGAAAGACCTCCCATTATCTCTCAAGCCACTGACGTATTCCAGGTTGTTCTGGTTGGCCTCATGTCTTTGCCAAGTAGTCTGGTGTAAGTACCTTGACTCTCAGTAGGTCTTGACTGACAGTCCGCAGTTATCTCTCATTCCACCCAGTGTGTTATCTCCTCAAACTACAAATCGAGATGAAAATGGCCGAACTCATTACAAAGATCGTCCGGTCGTCAGGTGCAACAGGCAAAGACAACACTTACTGCCACCACTCCAGTGACAATCATGCGAAAAGCATGGCAACAAATACCATAACCAAGCCTACCGCCACTCATTCCTATCCAGGTGTCCATGGAACATCTCCCGGAACCAACACCGCCCATATCGAAGCTAGGGACCGCGATAGCTCTATTGAGATGGAACTTCAAGGGCGCATGAGTATCAGTCAAAGCGGGATCTTGAGGACAGTAGGGACAACGGTCGCGACGTCACCTACTCAGATTCGCGATTATCACCGTTCAGATAGCATAACAAGCTCAACGGTCGGATTGGCCTTTTAGCCGATACGCTAGTCACTACGGAGTAGTAATGTTTAAATTCCTATCCATTTATCCATACGGAGTAGATCATTCCCCGCTGTGGGCGCAGCCTATACTGAGACCGGTAACTGTAATCGCTAACAGCTTATGAAATAACACCGCTGCAGCGGCAGCGTACTGCGGCAATCCACCGCGGCAACCCACTGCGGCAGCGTACATGTATTAAACTTTAGCCTTCTATATAAATACTCTTTAGTATCAATAGTTTAACCATCTAATAATTAACCAACACGTGAAATTCCACACATCTCAGTCTATGTCACAGTTACCCTCACTCTCATCTACAGAAATGCCAGTTGGGGAATTCATGCCCAACGGTCTAGGTACCGATCCGCCCTTTACATCAGACGAACCTACACTTGGTTACAAATTATTCCACGTCATGTTACGCATCCGAGATCCTGTGCAATCTTTACACTTCTATATCGACCTGATGGGAATGCGAACGGTGTTCACTATGGACACCGGCCCCTTTACGATTTACTATCTTGGTTACCCTCAAACGGACGAGCATCGGGCAGATTTAGGCAAATTTGGCCGTGATACTCTAGCTCAGTTAGCCTACACCCCAGGACTTATTGAGTTGTACCATGTACACGGGTCAGAAAATGAGCCTGAGGGCTACTACAGTACTGGAAACCAACCACCGCATCTGGGCCTCGGACATATCGGATTCTCTGTACCTGATGTCCCCCGCGCCGTTGAACGCTTGAAGAATCATGGTGTTGAGGTGATTAAAGATTTAGGTGCTGCCAGTCGAGAAGATGTTCCCTTAAGCCAATGGGAAGCTGAAAAGAAAATTGGACTGGGTGATCTTCATCCTGCTTACCAGCATGTATTTGGACAGATTGCGTTCGTGAAAGATCCGGTAGGTGTCAATCCTTATCAACGTATCACTGCTGTATAGTTCATAAGAAAACACTAATAATAACTCTTAGGATGGATACACTGTCGAATTGGTTCCTCAGAAACTTCAACAATGAGTGCAAAGTAGTTATAATTGTCATCACTTGGAAAGCGTAACGAGCCTAACGAGAGGACTGGCTTTTCAGGCGATAGACTAGCCACAATTCATATTGATGTTCCCTATCTACACCGTTAATCCAATTTACACCAATGCTACACTATTATCAGAGATTAACACCCAACACTCATAGATTACTAACTCTCACTCTCGCGTATACACAAGCTTCCCGCCACTCACTCTCCCCTCCCTCATATCAGTCAGTCCCTTCAAAACACCTTCTAAGCCACTACCCCCTCTATTCAGGAATACACGCGGCGGCTTCAATAGTCCCTCTTCGAACAACTTCTCAGCTATTTTGACAAATACTCTCTGGAATGCAAAGTCTGCTGGTACAGCCTCATAAAACTCATTCTCATACATCCACGGATTACCTGTGGCTGAGTATGCGAGGATAGATTCGGCGGTGACGTGAGGATTGAGGCGTTTGACTTCATGTTCGGGGCCGGGGTTGAGGGAGATGTAGATTGCGGATGGAGACTTCTGGAGGATTGCTGCGGAGGTCGTGAGGCTAGTGGGATTGGGATGGGTGTCGAAGACGTGGAGAAGGGGACCGCCTGAGATTTTGAGGATGTCGTCGATGAGAGTTTTGGACTTGTAGTCGAGGACATGATCGGCGCCCAAAGACTTGACATAATCTGCATTACCGGGTGACGAAGTAGTAATAACTGTGGCGCCAGCGAGCTTTGCAAATTGGATTGCCGAGATCCCCATGGCTGTACTGCCACCGTAAATAAAGACAGGAAAGGGCTCTTTCGCTGGTTCATCTGGCAGGGGAAGATGAAGATGCTGGTATAATCCAACGCCCTGTCAAAATTCTCATTAGCATGAGCCAACAACTTGTGGAAGGAATCGTGGTACCATCGTGATGAGCGCAACTCCCTGAGTCGCAGCATCTTCGTCGCTCATGTTATTAGGGACCTTCATCTGAATATCTCCCTTGACATGAATCAAGTGCGCAAAAGCGCCGTCATGTTTCCGCAAAATATTCCTGAGAACATATTAGTCCCGGCCACACACCAATATCTCAAATGCTTTGCATACTGTCCGACGACACCGCCAGCGATGCGATCCCCAACTTTGAAGTCCCTCTCAACTCCAGGCCCAACTTCCACAACAACACCGGCATAGTCTGTCCCAACGACAGCACCAGCGCAACTCTCATCACCTTCTAGGCCAAGGTGGTAAGCATCATCTGGGTTAATAGCCCAAGCGGTGGGTTTGACTCTAATATAGCCGGGCTCAGTCCTGGACCTCGGCGTGGCCTGGGCGAATATTAACAAGAGCTTTCGTAGCAGTCATGGTGTATTTAATGAATCAATGATCAGCAGTGAGTTCCTTGTCCTGCCTATAAGTACAGCTGCAAGTTGAGGATTACGTGATGTGATAAGATATGCATGACTAATTGTCGTATCACCACATATGTCAGCCGTGAAGACACAACGTTATACTTATCTGCTTATCAATAGTTGTGCGTCCCTGCCTCTTTTTCTCACTTTATAAGAATTGAAAGACGGCATTAGATCGCGGTCTGATAATGTCAGCTAAGGACCCCGTGGCACGCCTACCCAGGTCATAATGTCGGGCTGCAAATAGCGTTGTCTTAATCACTAAACCTAATTCGATATTATAGTAAATAAAATCTACATAAATAAGGGAATAAGAAAACTTCTTTAGATATTATAGTATGAGTCAGAAATAACAGACATAAACTCTACATTGTTTTTATTGTGCTAGCTTTTATTAGTCAGAATGTCTGTCCTCTCCTCTACCCTGCAAGCCTCGGTTTGTTTTACTCCCCCACCAATCAAATCCGGGGTATTGAGCTTGACTCCCCTTCCCCACACCCCGCAAACCTCGGCTGATTTCATTTGGCTACTAATGAAGTCTGGGGTATATAACCCGTCTCTCCTCTTTACTTCCTCATCTCACCTACTCACACCAACATTCTCAATCGCTCATCATGTCAGGTCCTGGTGTTGGTTTTGAGTATCCGCCCGTCAAGGTTACGTGGCTACAACGCGATGTCCTCCTCTTCGCCAACACCATCGGCGCTACCGTCGATGAGCTACACTTCCTCTACGTCTGTCGCGATCCTCCTAGAAACACTGAGCTCTTACTGACAAGACACAGGAGTTTCATCCGAAATTCGCCGTCTTCCCTACTTACCCCGTCATCCTTCGTAAGTCCCGCTACTCTAGCCTTCCCCGCAATCATTAACCCATCACAGCCTTCAAGAAGGATTCCCAGGAAGTCGTGGACTACTACAAGGAAAGCAAAGCTGTTCAAATCCCGGGTGTCCCGAAACTCGACTATACGCGCGTTGTCGATGGCCAGCGGAAGATCCAATTTCTAAAGCCACTCCCAACCACCTCCGCGGGCCGCAATTTCGAAACCCGTCAGAAGGTCATCGGCGTCTACGACAAGGGTCGCCCAGGCACCGTCCTCGAGACGCAGATGGACCTTGTCGATGTAGACTCTGGCGAGGTGCACGCCCGAGTCACCAGCAGTGGCTTCTTTATCGGCCAGGGCAACTGGGGAGGCCCCAAGGGTCCAGCTACGGAGAACTACCCTCCACCGAAAGACAAGGCGCCTGATGCTACGATTGAAGTGCAGACTAGCGCTGAGTTGGCGCTATTGTATAGGTTGAATGGCGATTATAATCCGCTACATGCTGACCCTGAACCTGGGAAGAAGATGGGTTTCGGAGGGACAATTATGCATGGGCTGTATTCGTGGAACTCGACGGCTCATTCGCTCTTGAAGGAGCTTGGTGGTGGAGACCCTGCCAATATCAAAGAGTATCAAGCCAGGTTTGCTAGCCCTGTGAGGCCGGGCGATAAGCTGGTTACGAATGCGTGGGTTATGGGGGTCAATCAGGACGGTTGGTCCGAGGTGAGATTTGTTACACAAGTCGCCGGTGGCAAGGTCGTTTTGAGTAATGGATTGGCTTTGATCAAGGTTATAGACAAGGGGAAGAGTAAATTGTAAATTGTTTTTCTCAATAGAAAGACCTTTATCAATCAATCTGGCGTTCTGTCGTAATCTGAGTAAAAGATGGAAGATAAGAGATAATTTGCAACTTTAGCCTCGTATCCTACTGTTCTGGACTTTGAAACCTTGGAAGTTGTCGTCAAGAGCACTGTAGCAATTCTTTTCGTACAATAGAAACCCTCCCATCAAGACCAAAGACTCAACTCTCTTTCCAGGGTTATTAGACCCATTATGCCACGATCTTGTATCAGAAATAAGGCTGTCGTTGTATATCCAGCAAAATTCCTTGGTCCACCTACTCTCCGCCTCTTAATACAACTTGGGCCATTAAAAGCAGCAGGTCCATGGATGTTAAAAAGGTGTAAAGTTTATTCGTCGTATGCTGACTTGCTTCATTCGCATACATCAAGCCATAGAATGATGTGTAATACGCGTAGTTTGACAGGTGAAAGTGATATATCGTAATGCCGCTATGCGATGTAACGCTATGCTACAGCGTTTGACTGTCCCAATCAGGTATCGACTAACCCCATTCCAGCTCCCCTATCCGCGAATAGCGGTGATCATTACTGCCCAAGCAGCCGATGACATCCTCAGCCGTCGTTGCAACCCGCAGAATAGTAGCATCCTCAGTGCCAACAAACCCTGCCTGTGCAGCTTGACGAATCCAGTCCATCAAACCCTTGTAGAAGCCGCATACGTCAAACACACAGATGCCGCATCGATGAATACCAAGCTGGTACCAAGTCGTTGTCTCCAGGAGTTCCTCCAAGGTACCGTATCCGCCACTCAGAGCTACAAAGCCGCTCCCTGGAGCGCCACCAATGACTGCCTCAATCATGAGTCTCTTGCGTGTATGCATGTCTTTCACAACAGTCCTGCTGCCGAACTTTGAAGGATCGGCCCTTTTCTTGGTGAGTCTTTCTTCGTATTTTGCGAGTGCAACCGGAATGATGCCTTGGACGGCACTTGGTCCAGAGAGTTGCACCAGAGTGCTGGCGATGGCACCCATAATACCAGTTGTTCCGCCCCCGTAGACGAGTTTGTAGTCATTTTGGTGAAGAGCAAACGCAAGCTTTTTAGCTGCATCGATGTGACCCGGATCGTTCCCTGGCGAAGATCCGCCGCTAGCGTATGTTAGTCTATGATCGACAGGTAGGAGAGAAGGGAGATCTACAATAGACCCACGACTCGAGAATTGGAGTTAGAGTTCAATGTGCCGTTAGTGGGAACTTTGATCGTTCGCAAACTGTAACAAAGCTCGTTGAGCATTGAGATAGCAGGTATCTCGACATCAGACATCCAGGAAGTCTTGTTAGTGACAGGGAGGCTCATGCATACTACGCCGGCTTGGTGTAAGAAAGGATTCAGGACGGAGCGAATCCACTCGAGTTGATGGAAACCGTACTGCAAGGTGTTGGCGTTCATGAGTGCGAGACCCCTCTGAAATGACGACTGCCTGGCGTTGCGTGGTGAGTCTGCCTCGAGATAGGGATAGAACTCTTGATACCCAATGGCCTTCCATACACCCTTATGGAAGCAGGCGTTGTCATCCATCAAACTCTGCTGCAGGTCTCTCAGCGTCTCAAGTTCGTCAAGGAGACCCCTCTCGAGCATTTCGCTGGCTCTGACTTGGATAAATTTCCAGTATGCGGACTGGCGCGGGATTAGAGTTGCAGAAACAACCCGATACTGCCGCTTCAACGCCTCATGCAGCAAAGGTATTGCGAGAGACGTTGACCCGCCGACAAGGATGGGGAGCTTCCCACGGCTTGTGATTTCGTCCATCTTGTCAGCAGCCAGGGCCACAAACTCATTGGGTTCCTCATCAGCCTCGAGATAGTCAATCAGGTGATGAGGAACATCATCTATCTCTTGAGCTGTGGGCTTCGCGGTGATAATACTTCCCGCCTTGTAGCACTGTAGACTATCAACAGAGATGACCTCGCTCGGAAAGGTCTTCGCAATGGCAACCCCCAGCTTGGTCTTCCCGGAGGCAGTAGGGCCAAAGATAGCGATACAGAGCTTTTGATTGGGTTGCATGGCTGTGAGACTGATATGAAAATGCAAGGAGGTGACTAGATAAGCAGGCCATGAAAGAAGCAAATCAAGCGTTTAAATAGCCTACATCCAGTTTGGTCAATTACGCATTTGTGAAAAGGCTCATCAACAACATCGTGCCGATAGTCTCGTTCCTGTCCAAATGCGGTAGGTAATACGCATATCTACTCACAACAGCGTTCTATGATAAGTACGGAGTACTTCCGCAAGCTATCATATGCATAATACCGAATAGGGACAGTTTGTCACGGCTTCATAAGCCGGCTAACAGGGGTACTCGCAATTAAGATTTGACGAGGTCGATCAGAGACTGATAAACAGGGGTCTTGATAGCAATACCTATCAGTCCCGGTATATCGATCGGAATGATGTTCCGTGGTCAACTGCCGCTATTAGTAGGTCGTCACAGACGCGACCGGAGGTTATTGGTGCCGCGTTCCTCCGAGACCGACAAATAGGTGTGTTGGTTAAGTTCGAGTATTGTTTTCTCTTATTCACTATCTATACCCCTTCGTGAAACCTTCTAGGTAAAAGCTTATATCGGGGAAAGAAAACATCGTGCTGTCATTTATCACCTTTGTTCGCAGCCTAAAGCTTAACCTTTCAGGCGGCAGCCCACCCCACAGCTATCTATACCCCGTATATCTGGACATCATATTCTCTGACATGGAATCGAAGCCACGAAATAGACAGGTTGTAAAGCATGAAGTGACGCTGCAGCTACCGAGAGTATCAACGTCGATTAAGGCAGGTCACCTCGGAAAGACGAAGCTAAAATGCCGGAGTTCCTTGATATCGTGCTATTTCAGATGGAATCCTGCACATATCTTGTTTTCATCCCTGCTGCTTTGTTTCACCAGTTCTTTCCTCGCTTACAGAAGGCAGATCTAGCCCAATCCAAGCTATGGCATTAAACTAGCTCCCGACTTATTCCTGAGGGTAGCAAATCGGCTACTTTAATTAGTAATGCTTTTGAAGTGAGGCCAATATGATCTTTTCTGCTATCTCTTCCCCATGTTTGCCATATCTGCAAAGGCGCAGCTCTACCTGTCCATGCTGTCGAAATACCAATGAGCCCATAGGAACAGACTGTTTAGTTGGTGCTCTTATTGACCGGAATCAAATTTCCGGATAGCACCAAATCTCTTATAACCTCTCCATCGGTGTTACCCCAAATCTTTCCGATATTGCCTCCGATCCATAATACCGTTTCAATGTACCCGACCTTACTGGCCATCGGAACCGGGGCATCATCGGGAATACTTGCCCACATTCTAATATTCAGAAACGGGGAATGGGATCTTTACACTACCAAGATCCTACAAGGACTTCTCATAGTCTTTGGTCTCCTGACACTGAGCTTCAAGAGGCTGGGAGCTACAGAGGCTGGGTCACCGTACAGTTTCTTGGAGTCCGTCATAGCATCCATGTACATGGTTTCGTTTCTCGTTTCAGGGACCTTTTTCAGCATTTTTATTTACCGCATCAGCCTCTTCCACCGCTTGTCAAAATTTCCGGGACCTTTCATGGCCAGAGTCTCCAACTTGTATCTCACCAAGCGTTCCGTTGCTAGCTTTCAGCTCTACAGGGAGATTCAAGACCTTCATAGAAGTTATGGTGATATTGTGCGCGTCGGCAAGTGGCAACATCCTCTGCACATACTAATGAAGCTAACCTAATGCTGTATAGGACCCTCAGCACTATCCATCCTCGATGTTAAGGTCTTCCATGCAATACACTCCAACAATTCGCCGTGCAGTAAAGGACCTTGGTACAACATCGAACAGCCAGCAATCTCTCTTCATATGTCGCGAGACAAGAACAATCATTCTCGTAGGCGACGAGCCTGGGACAGGGCGTTTAGCTCAAAGGGTGATTTCCTATGAGTCACTATCAAGCTTGCGAAGGCTAACTAGTTCACATAGCTCTCCGTGACTACGAGCCCCGAGTGGTCAAATACACCAGCCAGCTACTCGATCGACTAGAACAGAGCCAAGATATACCTATTGACATTGCAAAGTGGTTCAAGTTTTACAGCTTCGATACCATGGACGACCTGGCTTTTGGTCAGAGCTTCAACATGCTAACAGACGGCGTCAAGCATCCATTTATGGCCCTGGTCGAGTCGCATATGGTGATGGCCGGGACCTTCAGCCAACTGATCTGGATGTTTCCCTTGTTCAGGGCGATGCCGTTCCTTGGTAGGGAAGACGCTATCTTCCAGAAATGGCTTGAGACTCAAGTTCGGCATCAAGAACAGGTATGGTATGACAGTATTTAGCCTTCCATTCAAAGACTGACATGATGATGCAGAATAAACCAGACGTTCCGAATATCTTCTCCTGGCTTCTTGAGGATTACAAATTCCAGCTATATCCCAAAGAGCAGGATTGGCTAAACCTACAAGCTGACATGCAGCTTATAGCCGTTGCTGGAAGGTGAGGGCATTTACGTGGCAGAGGCTGTCGGCTAATATTTTATCCAGTGACACCACTTCTGTAACACTTACTTGCATGTTCTTCTTATTAGCTACCAACAAAAATGCATGCGTTCGGCTTCAAGAGGAGATCGACGACTTGTTTTCCAGCTCTTCAGAACCAGGTCACTCGAGCTTTTCCAAGTTGACATATCTTCAAGCTTGTATTGATGAGACACTTCGACTCTTTCCTCCAGTTCCATCTGGATTGCAGCGCATGACACCTGCAGAAGGGCTGCGAGTCGGTGACATCTTCATTCCTGGAGATACTGTAGTGACTGTTCCCTCATACACACTATATAGAGGTATGCAGCACTAAAGGAGCAAACCACCGTTTCAACTAGTGTCTTGAGCTAACCTGGCTTATAGATGAACGGTACTTCACCGCTCCGGATGACTTTGTCCCAGAGCGCTGGACCACAAAACCAGATATGGTAAGGGACGGTTCGGTATTTGCGCCATTCTCAGTTGGTAAGTCATGACCGTCTCTGTAACAGTATTTCTTGAGTTTCCAAGGCTAATCGCATCGTTCAGGTCGCTATGCTTGCGTGGGTAAGCAATTGGGCCTCATGGAGGTTGGCTATGCTACGTGTATGATATTGCATCGCTTTGATGTCTGCCTTTCTGGCGCGGAAACTACCAGCCAGTCGGCGTTTCTTGAGGGTCTCAGAGATCATTTCACACTAGATGCACATCGGCTTAATGTTGTACTTACAGCTAGAAAGCACTGAGTCATTTTGCCCGTCAAGCTTTATTTACTTAGAGGTAGCTGCTCTTCGATCCGATTTGGCTGTACTTGATAGGTAGCTCAATTTCTGCGGCTACATTCACGAAATCTTCTGAAACCGCGGTAAATCGAACTATGAAACTGATTTTTCTGCACATGTATTGTATGATACTACTCGGCCAACGCGTCTCACTCTATTCCTCCTCGTACCATAACTTAGTACAGGTTAACCTGCTATAACAAGGACAGGGATCATGAACAAACAAGTTAACTTATTTAAGACTAGACCCTTGCTGCCAGGTCACTAACCCACCGATCTCGCTCGTCTGAAACCCCTAAATTTTACACCATCACATCCCAATATCACTATCTACAGCCCAACAGTACCAGCACCTCCTAGTTTTTCCCTTGACCAGTTCACGTGCACTATTTTACTGCATCATGTACTCATTCAGCTGTCAAATCTGCGGCGTCGACATGGCCATCGCCCGCATCCGCTCTCCAGATGAGCCGCCTAGCGCAGCTTGGAACTTGGAGGGTGCTGACTACGTCGGCTTCCGTACATGGCCGCATCAAGATCAATTTGAGGACCATGATAGCCTAGAATGCGCAACAGAAGACCGGGGTCCAGCTAGACCTCCAGAAGTTGACGCATGGCCGGATCAGGACGATGAAGATGACCCAGATTGGGCGCCAGATGCACAGAGTTCCAGCGAAGAAGATCCTCTGGAGTATGATTCTGGATGGGAGACTGATAATGAAGACATAGAGGCTGGAGTCTCATCTACATCTGATGAGGAGGACAGCGACTACTCGAATGATGCACCCGACCAGTACCCTCTTACGGATCTCTATACCTGCGAATTTCCTGATCGCTTGCCACATGGCACATGGCACAACGGTCTTGCCTACTACACAGGCGATCGCAAGCATCCTGAGACTTGGTCACTACTAAATTCGGACGATTCAAACGTCCCCTCAGAGCACATCGCTTCACCTTCGTGCCAAAGTCTGCAAGGCATCAACGGCCATGTTCTCAGCGTCGCACAAATGAAGAACTGTCGAAATGTCCGATTTCTCGTTCCCAAGCCGTCGATTTGGAAAGCTGATTTAAGCGATCAACTTCTTGAGGGAAGCAGCGATAATCTATTCTATGTATCTGGAGAGTCAAGCGGTTCAAATATGATTGAGGGCAGACGTTTCAGAGGCATTCACTCGCTTTATCCATCACGACATGGATTGAAGGATATAAGTACCAGCTGGATGTATGTGGACGAAGGTTGCATGGTAAGTTTATTTGATGGCTTTGATAATAATAGGTACTAACAGGTATGTCAGGAGCTTGATTACTCGCTGGTTCCACTCCCGGTGCATTCATATTGTCTGGATCTGTATGCCAAGGCCTCACTCCGTCGTCTAGGGCACGTTGACTTGAATGGACTGTGGCACTGGCGTGAGATGCGGAATATTCCAGCTTCATACGGCCTTGAAGATCGTATTCCGGAACCGATACGGAAACAGATACACTTGCCAGAACTGCAGCGAGCCCGTACGCAGTGGGATTATCCTTGGCTGCATACACCTGGCGATGAGTGGCTTGTTGCAAATCCTGTCGAGATCCCCGGTATTTCCCGAGTTTTGGAGTCGTGCGTGAAAGAGTTGTGCTTGAAGGGATATGCGCAGCAGACGACGGGGTTCTTAGCCTTACCCTCTGAGATCATCCAACATACTCTATCGTTTCTTGACATACCCGACGTCGACAGCGCGGCCAAGACTTGCAGAGCGATATTCAAGCTTGCGCAGCTAATATTCAGAGAGAGTGTACTGAGATCCATGCCTTGGCTGTGGGAGGTTCTCGAGAATAATGAATATCCCGCGTCTCGTGATTGCCTGCCGACATGGGATCCTCTCTGCCCTCTGGGTATTCCACCACCAACACTCCCCATCGGATTAGAGTCTGAAGAGGAGGAAGAAGATCGATGGGAACCTATTCTCTTTGAATTCCCTGAGATGCAGCAAGTTTGTAAGGTGGCCAAGGCTGTCAACCGTCAGCGCCGCGAGGAGATCATAGCACCTTATCATGAAAAGCTGAAGGTTTTGCTGCAGGATTGGCACAGCTTTCGCAAAAATGTTGAAGTTTGGATACATAGCAAAGGCGAGCGACGGGATATGAATTGGAGGCGAGTATGGCTCCTGTTCAACCCTGCGACGAGCCCGTTGCCAGGTATAAGAAACAGGGCAAGGATCTGGGAGGACTGCAAGACCATCATGGACTTTGTCGCCTTGGCTCGTGAGGGAGAGGATGTGGAAGAAAGGCATAAGGAGTTGAAAGCCAAGATATTAGACTTCGTTGATGAGAACTCATATGCGCTGCCTGATACAGTTCCAGATGTCCCTAGTTGGTTGCAAGTATATTAGTACCGGGTCAATGGTATTTCACCCCTAGATACAGCAAAAGGGAATCAAACTTTACAGAGTTCCAAAAATTATCCTGTTAAGATGGCTAGGTTAGACTCAAGTTCGCGTGCCCATCATCAAGGCCGTTGTAGTTCATGTCTCCCTTAGGGTCACAAGTTTGTTAAAGAGGCAAGATTGATCAGTTATGACGGTAATACTTAGAGTTTCAGAGCACGGCTTATATCCCAGCTAAGCAGAACGTCATCACTGCAAAGCACCAGCTGTAAATGGGCATTCCCTTATCTCGGCCACCTAAAACGGGGGGTTCTGTCATACTAGAAAGCAGTTGTGATGCGAGACTACGTAGTAGACTGATAGCTTCCCTCAGGTTTACAGCAGTTACCCAACTTTGACGTATGATAGACAATGGTCGGGCACCCGTAAAATATGTATAGAGGGGCCAGAGCACATCTCCAAGCCTTTCAAATCCGCATACATCACACTGTAAGCTGCATATGCAGTACCACGATAAGCTCGTGAGTAATGTCTGCGATAAAACAGTGAATATGCATATACATACGCCAATGGTCAGTGCTGCAGTACGCTTCATCGGGCACTGTGTAGGGTATATCAACTTATCAAGCTCTAATATGCTCATCACCTTTTCTAATAGCAACTCTTTTTGCAACCAATGCTATCGGGGTAAGATTTGACGGCACAAGTGACATTATTCTCGTTGCAAATTGGGTTTCATGCGATAGGCCAGGCTCACACCGGTTGCAACATGGCAGTTCTCGAACCAGCCTCAAATTAGCTGATTGGCACCTCGCGGGGTCATCTGTTGGTGGCACTTACGCCAGGGTTGCACCAGCCGTTGGTAGCCAACAGCATTGACATCTCCAGCCCTATCGCGATTCGACAACTTCTTCTGTTGGTTCCGGGCTTCGGACCCCGGATTGAAGACGCGTCACCGGTTTGCTACAAGATGCAGTAAAGGTGTTGGTTGGTGGGGATTGAGAACAAACATGCATCGGAATGGGTACTGCTGGACAAAAGGTCGCCTGCCGTTACATCGTCTCTAACCATGCCGTATAATCGTCCACTTTTTACTCTCGACCAGGCCAGTCCATCTTTATTGACCGATCCTCTATCCCCGCATTTCATATTCGTATATCGCAACTTTATTGAACTATAACCTACAGTATCATCTCGCAATGGCAGCTGGTAAGAATATTATCCAACTAGAGTTGCTCTACCTCTAACGAAAATGGCAGCAAATAGAATTCCTGAGCCCTATCCCCCCGCCGCAAGTCTGCTTCAGCTCTTCGACGAACGGCCTGTTCCTATCCTTTCACCGAAAATTGTCGAAAGAATAACTTTCAAAGACGTCGATCCATCAGACCAAGCCGCAGCCGTTGTCGTGTCATTCCACGATGCCTTGAGAGACAATGATATCCAAGCTCTTCAAGACTGCTTCTTCGCTGATCAAGCTTACTGGAAAGATGCATTGGCATTTACCTATCATTTGCGAACCTTTTACACACCTTCGGTCATTGCTGCCAATTTGTTGGAAACTAACAAGATGAGAGGTCCTTCTATGAGATGGAACATGGAGAGCGCGGTGTTCGTCGCTGCGACGCCAGTACTGGTATGTTCGCTCCGATTAACATCACTACTTGATGGGAGACTGATGTTGGCTTATCTTACTCTAGCAATTTATTGACGTCGCGTTGTCGTTCAGAACAGCGTCGCCCGCGGCTTCATGCAGTGCAAGGATTGTGCTCCTCCCGGTTGAGAGCAGCGAGGATAAGCTCCAATGGAAAATCTGGATTCTGAGCACCAAGCTTGAGAATCTTGATGTTCACCCAGAGAACGAATCCCTGCTTCAATCACCCGGTCGCAACTTGAGTGGTATAGCAGATATTGATACCGATGTCTTCATTATTGGCGGCGGTAACGCGTTAGTCAATTATTCGAGTCCCTGCTTCTGCGTTGACTAACGATGCTGTAGCGCGGCAGCTCTCGCCGCTCGGCTCAAGACCTTTGGTGTCGAGAGCATCATGGCTGAACGAAATGCCCATGTCGGCGATAACTGGGCCAAGCGCTACGACTGCATGAAGTTCCACGTGCCAACTTCATTTTGCGACATGCCCTACATGAGTGAGCTAAACCGAGCGCCTCTAGAGACGGAGGTTCAGCTAACTAACCCGTGCAGGCTACCCAGAAGAGCTTCGGGGCCTTCACCGTCTGAGCAAGGATGAACTAGCCAATCACTTGGCACAATATGTCGCGTCATTCAACCTCAACGTCATTACTTCGGCAAAAATTCAGTCCACGGTTTACGATACGACAAGTGCGAAATGGACGATTGAACTACAGGCTCTTGCTGGAGCGGTTACAGTGAGTGCCAAGCAATTAGTCCAAGCAACTGGAGTTTCCTCCCAGAAGCCTTATGTTCCTACTATTGCAAATGCAGAGGTCTACAAAGGAATCAACATTCACTCGTCGGACTACAAAAATGCAAGAGCATGGGTCAAGCAAGGCGTCAAGGTTAGTGGACAAGCTTCGATATCGTCACACAGTCTAACATATACAGTCGGTTCTCATCATAGGATCAGCAAACACGGCTTTCGACATCCTCGGCGACTGCTACACTGCCGGTCTCGAGTCAACAATGGTCGTGCGATCGCCGACTTACATCTGCCCATTCGAGTATATCTGCAACGACGTCAGTCTAGGCGCGTACAACTTTGATGTCGCACGTGGCGATAGAATGTTTCTCATGCTTCCGTCCGCCGTGGAAGGTCAACTTGCGCGAAACCTCTTCAGAGGGCTCGCGTCCAAGGAGCCAGAACGCTATGTCGCTCTTAGAGAAGCTGGATTTCCAGTGCTCGATAGTACAGACCCTAAGCAAGCGCTCTTCTCTAATTTGATCGAGAGAGCTGGTGGACATTATGTTGACGTCGGCGGAACAGACATTATAGCACGAGGGAAAGCCAGTGTCAAAGCAGGAGTCGAACCAATCGCGTTTACTGAGGATGGTCTTCAGTTCTCCGATGGAAGCTCTGCCGCCGCCGATGCCGTGATTTGGTGTACAGGTTTTGCAGATCGTGACGTTCGGTCCGTAGCCGCTGAGGTCCTGGGAGGTGAAGGATGTGAAAGACGCAATGCCAGCGATGAAAAGGTCCTTGGACCTCGCGAGATTGCTGATCGTCTCGACCCAACATGGAGCATTGACGCTGAGGGCGAAATACGAGGAATGTGGAAGAGACACCTGAGACTGGAGAATTACTGGGTCATGGGGGGTTATACGCAGCAGCGTCGATGGCGCTCGCAGACGTTGGCTTTGCAGATCAAGGCTGCCTTGGAGGGTATTCTTCCTCCGGCGTATCGGGAGACTCTTGGGAGAGATTAGTTGTTATCCCCCGACTTCCGAGGCGGTGATTATTGATCAAGTCCGACCGTTTCGTTGAGGATCTTCTGCTCGCGTGACTAGTCTGTAATGCTTAGTCTGTCTGATATCCCGGTATTCCTATAGTCCACGAATGGGAATTTATGGTCCCCTGGATCAATGTGCTGTCCTTGGGGCTGTCACCCTCCTCTGCGGACATCCCGCAATCCGACAAACACGTTATATTGCAGCTCCAGATCTAAACCTCCAGCGACCTGGACGACTAGAAAAAATAGAAGGGGGGAATAAGGCAGGGTGGCCCTCTAATTCGGCTTCGATGGCTTGTTCTGCACGTCATATTGATCCTGAGAATGACAACCAACTAAGGCATCTAAGCACCAGGGACTTCCCCTGACTTGCTTGACTCCTCCGTCCTCGCCTTGATCTGCGCCGAGAACAGCGAGCCAAACACCCGACTGCCCGTAGATCCATGTCTCAGAGCAAGGTTACGCTCGTAAACCATCTATCGATTGAAGCGGACATGAGACGGTAAGTTCCGTACGGATACGGATGGCTAACCAAGTCTAGGTAGTCAGCGTGGATAAGGATTGACGTTATGGCGTGTTTCAAGCTTGGGGGCTAATTTGCCCATTATTCTTTGGTTCTACGGGCCCACACATCGTGCCGACAAGACAGGAACGGGCATCCAATTTGAATGAGGGGCGCAGATGGATTAAATGAGGTCGTATAGGAGGGGCACAGCAATGGATACTTTGCGTCCTGGTATTCAATCACTGCTCTTAATCGCTGTGCCGTAAAGCTTGTTTGCTTGTACTTCGCCTACGCGAACAGGCCAGCAGTGTAGGTATATTGTTGGTTTCGATTAATGTGTTAGGAATTATGGATAATGAAGCGGTGGCATACGTAAGTGGAAAGCAAGAAAAGTCCTGTGCATTTGATCCTCAGAAGGAATTTTTGGTGAAGAAATAAGAGACCTTCTCTCAATACAAAGTTATCTATTAAAACTTACAAAATAATTAATTACGAACCTTAAGTCTCTATACTGGCTATTCTTCATAAGACTTCATACGACTTCTCAGGTACAGTGTAGGAAATTTTGTCTGTCTGGCTTGCTTTAGGGTAATGACTATTTTTGATCAAATTACAAAACCTCCAGACTCCAGCTACTATTATCGACCCACGCAGCATCACTTTTTAATCCCGTCGGCAATGGTAAAAGCTTGGAATTTGATCATATTATGTGGAGACAAAAACAGTGACATGCTATCGTAAATCAAAGGGCCGAAATATGGGCTCCCAGCACAAAATCCACAGTGGAATATGGAGTCATCACCAAACAACTGTCTATTATATCCAGGGATATCGGAACTCGGGATGAATAAACTACCCGAGTGCTTCAGATTTCCCTTTGAAGCTTCTGGAGCAAGTTCCCCGTGACTTCTTCTGGCAGACCCCTGAATTTGTAGCGCGTGCACAGACAGCTAGCTGAATACGATGTCTGCGTTTCAGTTATGGTGTATCTTAGCACGCTTCACAAACAAGAGCCACAATTGTCTGTCACTGCCAATGAAGCTTGTTTTTAAGCATTAAAAATTAAAAATAAAGGGAGAATTTAAACTTAAGTTACAACAGGGGCAGCGTAAAAATTGGTGCATCGTATCTTGACCACTCTCGGGCTAACCACGTCCGAGAAAATCCACCTGTCATGATTCCACTCTAATTTCCGGAGGGGTTAGCTTGTGTTCCTTTTTTTCAGCCCTGTCCATCGGACGATGTCACTGTTTGGGTTTACCGCGATTAACTTTTGCTCTTATCGCGATCTGATGTCTCGATTTAGTCTGGGTTGGATTCTCGTGTGGAGGTCGATGCAAAACAACTACTATCCGCGCACCGAATACGCGTTGACTGATACAAAGAACTGGAGACTGACTATATGTGGCCCTTGCTAGTATGTTTGTCTCCCTGCGGCTCCACCCGAGAAACAGGTAGACGGGTTGCAGGGTGACACGTTCTAGATTAGGTCGATGGGTGACATGCTCTTGCGGTACGAATAATATTCCTCCAATCAGAGGACATCTCCTGTCAACGACACCCTTGAATGAGATCTGAAACATGAAAGCTACAAGGGCCCTCTCGAGCATTCCTCTCATGACACCTGCTATAAAGACCTCGGATCCTCCCTTCAAGTTTATGCCTTTCGTTCTACAGTTCAATAGTCTCTCTTTACAATCTAACTTTCTACACTCTTTAGCCCTGGTGGTTATCCTCTCTTTTACAATCTCACAACAAATCTCAACCCTCTTTTTTTTTTAACCAACAACAAGCCAATCCATCAAAATGAAGTTCTCCATCGTCTTCGCCGGCCTCTTCGCCTCCGCCACCATGGCCTCTCCCCAGGGCAACATCACCCCCAACACCATGGGCGCCCTCGAGCGACGCGCCTCCTTCCCCATCCCCGCCTCCAAGGGCTCCGTCACCTACAACAAGGCCCAGACCATCTCCGGCACCTTCGACGGTGGCATGAAGACCTACGGCCGTGGCGTCAAGTGCACTGGCCAGGTCGAGGGCACCGACGCCGATGCCGTCTTCATCCTCAAGAACGGCGCTACCCTCAAGAACGTCATTATTGGCGCAGATCAGATCGAGGGTGTTCACTGCGAGGGCTCCTGCACCATCGAGAACGTCTGGTGGAAGAAGGTCTGCGAGGACGCTCTCTCCCTCAAGGGTGACGGTAACGCTCTCATCAAGGGTGGTGGTGCTACCGGTGCTGAGGACAAGGTCATCCAGCACAACGGTCTCGGAACGGTCACCATCGATGGCTTCACCGTTGTTGACTTCGGTAAGCTCTACCGATCTTGCGGTAACTGCAAGAAGATGGGCACCCGCAATGTTGTCGTCAAGAACGTCAAGGCCTTCAACGGAAAGGTCCTCACTGGCATCAACTCCAACAAGGGTGACATCTCCACCATCACTGGAACTTGCGCTTCTTCCGTCAAGGAGATCTGCGTCGAGTACGAGGGTACCGTTCCCGGCAAGGAGCCCAAGAAGATTGGCTCTGGTCCCAGCAAGGCTTGCAAGTACTCTTCCGTCAAGTCTTGCTAAGCGCTTTACCATTGAGGCCTCGAACTCTGTACTGAGGCAGTAATACTGTGGAGGATGGATGGATGTTGGATAAGGGGTTAATAAGGTGCTTGAAGCACCTCTTGTTGAGGTTGGGAAAGCTACCAGTTCTGTACTTTCAACGTATATATCTCTTTACTATAAATACACTTCGTTGAACGAGAACTATTATCAGTGATTTCCCTGTAAACATCTCAGCATTGTGGGCGTTCAACCGAATCGACAGAGACTTGATACAGTATAACTAGTCATATGAATACATGGCCCATTAGAACTTCTTGTAGCCCTGCCCAGAGACAAAAGTCTGCTGCCAAACCTGCTGTTCCTTGCCCTCAGCAAGCTCAACATAAAATTGAGCGTGGCCCTCCGCAGTTGCTCCACTGTACATAGGTGTGCCATCCTCCTTTCTCTCATCAGCATAGTAGAATCTGTTATTAATCAGCATTATTTCTCGTGGCAGTCTCACTTGTAAACTCACCTAAAGCCTTGATCCTTGTATGAAGTTGCAGCGACTTCAATGAACCAAGCAGCTGCAGTCTTTCCAACACCCAGTGACATCATCGACGGAATACGCATCTCATTCTCAATGTTGCCAGTGTAGATGTACGTGGGGCTACTGTTTTTGGGGAAGTCTTTCCAACCCTTCACAGCTTCTTGGGCTGCGGCGTAAGCGCTAAAGATATTGACCGCACCGCTTGTCTTGAAGCTGTCCAAAGGAACTTGGAAAATGTCGTTGGGATCGTTAGGTGCGCCATGATAAGCTACCAATCGATTAGGCCAAGTTTCAGTCATAAGTGCGCTTCACTGACCGTTGTAGATGACAATATGTGGATGGCCAAACTCGCTTCTGACCTTTGTAAAGGCCTGGATGACGGAGTCTGTGTTGCTCAGATCTGTAGGGATATGTAGTTCTTTGTCGGTTGAAGTTGATGGATCTTGTGATCGTGAGGCTAGAGCTAGTCTATAGCCCTTTGCGCTAAAGGCTTGGGCGACACTTTTGCCGACCTTGGCACCAGCCCCAAAGATGAGAACGATGGGAGAAGACATGGCGATGATGGATTGATAGTGCAGGATTGAACGATATGATGTTAGAATGTTGAATGATGGTATTGACGGTCAAAGCTACTGGGGGGAAAGTCGTTACTTATATAACCTTGCTCATTACCAATACTGCATCTCGACTTTACTAAATGCATTTCTTGATGTTTCATTGCATATCAAATTGGTCAGCGATGCTCAGGTAATCGTCGAGCCATAAGCAGCGGGACCATTTGCCTATTATGGTTAGACCCGAGCATGAATAAGCGTCATCTTGATGTCTTACCAAATACGCGCGCGTGCGGCATTCACTTATCTTTTCATACAGTGCTCTGCGACACGCCTTATAATATTCCAGATATGTGAGGAAAGGTCACCAGAAACCAGTAATGACCACGACAAAGGTAAAGACCAAGATAAATTGTCATTAACAGCAGCTAAAAATCAAGGTCGAGTAAGGCCCCAGATGAACATCACCTATCTCAAAAAGCATAGGCGCGTGCTTTAAGAAACATCCCTCGAGCAGTACACTCTTTAAGGGGGAGCAAGAACTTCGAAGATCACCGCTATACGTTTTCTCCATAAATTACTATCCCAATCATCCACCGAAGGACCAAGTTCGTTGCCAAATAAGATTACTGTCGTGACGAGGCCGCACTATGTTCTTGGAACATGACACACCAAGATTGCCGTGAGGAGGTTTTATCTCTGCTAATATGTTCAAAAGCCTCCCGTGAAAAGCTTGCAGCGACCAAATTTAACAAAGCTGTCTTCTCGAGAGCTCGGTTTGAGAGACAAACGCCCTTATCATCTCACGACTATCTTCGCACCTGACGAAGTCATCCATTTTCCCCCAAGATAGTGACCAACTTGAACATGAGGGTTAAGTATAGGTCTGCGAAGGCCTACCAAGTCAACATTAACTGCCTCGTACTTTGTGCTGCTTCACCACTCGCCGCGATCCTTGGCCTTCTGAATCTCATCGCTGAAGGTTTGCGCCATGGCTCTCTGCTGCTTCTCAGACAGGCCGCTATTGGCCCATCCGTGATTTTGGATAATACGGTCTTGTCGAAACTTCTCTTCTGACGTGTACGAGCTGATACTTGGCGTGCGCGAGCGTGGAGGGTTGGCGTAGCTAGGCTCTATCTGTCGATAGGACTTCCGCGTGAGATCTCTTCTGCCAAAGCACATTTTGATATGTACTGGAGTGATGAAATAGTGGGAAGAAGTCTGAGTGGAAGGTGGGGAGAGTTGTGGGTTGAAAGAGAGGACCAAGGGGGAATGAAACCAATTTATAGAAAGAATTATACAAAGTTTAGAGATTACGTTTTGTACCTGACGTCTCGTGTGCGGTTTAAATGAAATTCTAAATGGTCAGATATCGAAGTAACAAAGGCAAGATGAATTGAAAAAACATGACTGGCTGACATACTTTGCTGTGCTTTAGAACATCCGGTTACTCGAGAGTTTAAGTGAGACTGGATTTGTTTGGCGAGACCAAGACACCTGACCTAGCAAAACCATGAAAAGGATATCGTGTCCAAATCCACCATCTGCGTTCGAAACTCAAATCTTAATCTTATAGGCAGCAACCGACTCCTGGTCTATACATAGTCGCTTATTGGTATTACCTCCCAACAGCTTTGGGGCGGTGGAACTTTTAAGTTACTTGTGAACCTTTCCGCACGGCGATTGGCCTCTACGAAACAACCTCGAGGATTCAATAAATCACAATGAAATAGCACTGATGTTAGAAGAAGAACTGGCCAAGATGCTAAATTTGCTGGCAATTATTCTGCTTCCAGCAACACCATGTTCTATCAATTTTCACCAAACCTCCGTTGATAAAGCAGATACTCATATTGAGTACTTCGCCACAACTTCCTCAAGCTCCTTTCTCATCTCCTCCTTCACCCCGTCCTCAGCCCAGCACATATCAATAGCACTCTTCGCCAAAGTCGCCATGTCACTGTTACTAAACTCGCACATTTTCTTGACCAGGAGCCAATCATGCAATATCCACGTATCTTCCATATAAGCTGGATCATCACTTCCGATCGCAATCGGAATGCCAGCGTCGAACAAGGTACGAATTCTAGGGAATATCTCGTCGACTGGCTCATGGCGAAGGTATCCCCATGGTGTGAGGGTCATTCCAATCCCTCTATCTTTGATGCGACGCATGATTTCGGGATCTTGTGCGGCGTTGATGCCGTGGTCTAGACGGTCGGCGCCAGTCTCACCGAGGTCATTGACGACTTGGCGGATGTGTTTGAATGCGTCTTTGTTGCCGACATCGCAGTGCGCAGTGATGCGAAAGCCGTCCTTCCTGGCCTTTTTGTATATATCTTCGAACATCAGAGGAGGCCGATCATTTTCATCTGAGTCAAGACCGATTCCGACGACCATATCGCGGTAGGGAAAGACAGCGTTGTAGGTCTCCATAGCTGACTCTGGCGACATGTCACGCAAAAAGCACATGATCCACTTCGATTTGACCTGTAATTTGTTAGCAATGATCACAACTGAGACTGTATTCACTTACATCCAGCCTTTTATCAGCCTCCTCCTGTGCCCGACGGAAGCCATCCATCATAGTCTTGAACGCCACTCCACGGCGCGTATGACCCTGCGGATCAAAGAACGGCTCACAGTACCTCACATTCATACCCGCAACATGCTCAAAATAATTCATGGCAAGGTCATAAAAGTCCTCTTCAGTAACAAGAACTTCAAATCCTCCGTAGTAAGCCTCGAAGAACGTGAAGCTCTCCTCCGCATTGTCAATCTGATGACCTGGACGGGCCTCCATGATGTAGTACGAGGCTCTGAGCTGCTCAAGATTGGTGTACACAGTTCCAGTACGCTCGAGCTTGAGAGTCTGGTTATTGCGCTTGGCCAGTTTCCAGCGAAGTTCGGGGGTTAGAGTGCCCTCAATATGGACGTGGAGTTCAACCTTGGGAAGGTCGAGAATGAACTTATCGTCTGACTCTATGAGTTCTTGACGGAGCGATAGACGCTCTTCGAGCGGCATGGCGAATTCCATTATAAAAGATTTAGGGATAATTGACAGTGATAAGAGACTTGAGAGATGTTTGTTGGATGAGATAGCAGAACTCGGGGATAACAGATCAGCATTTTATACTTGTGAGGTTGTAGTGGCCAAGTCCGCTAGTCTAAAGTAGGGTCTCGCGATCTCACCCGCAGGAGGAATGGCGAGACTAAACCCGAATAGGCTGCTCTTCAAGCAAAATACCTCCGATCATTCGGGGTAAACTTGGTCAATGAATCAGAAATTCATGGTGTGACTCACCTTCGGTTCATCATGCCCCGAGGCGTATTCGTCGACTTCAGCTCACAGAAGCAGCGTATGTGATTACGGGTCGAAATACGCCTTGTGCGACCGCAAATCGAGAATATTGCTGACCTGTATAATTCGCATCGCTATATTCGCAACATGTGTTCTCGTATAGATGGAATCGTGTAACAGTAGTACACTAAGCCCCCGAACTCGAGTTTTTCATGAGATGGCTATTAATATAACCCCGAGGTGCTAAAAATTCTCATTTCCTAAATGTTTTGTCTACCCCATTAGTGCAGTAACTCGTTTCGTCTTAAGCTACTTCATCATGAGTCGTCAATCTTCCTCCAAAGACCATCCGCATTGGTCTGACTATGACAGCCTCAACCAAAGCCAAGACGACGAGAATTTGGAAATGCAAAGCCTCCAACCCGAAAATTCTCCAATCAGTCAAAATGTCTCAAGCAGCCCAAGCGACAGCCCAATGACAATAGGCTTTGGTGTCTGGCTAGCCATCGCTACATCCTTTGTCGTCTTGGTAGAAGCCGTCATTTTTTTGACATGGCTCTGGTTCGAGAACAGGAAATCCGAGACTTGGCGATGGCTCATGCTCAGTGGACGAGCAACCCAGTCAATCACACTAATGAGTGTTCTTATAAGATAGGCCATCGGTACTCTAGCTGCTATCACGACATCACGACATCTATGGCTGCATCAATTGCACTAGAACTTCATGGCGTACCAATGTCAGCTCTCGCAGAAGTTTCCATTGCCCGCTTCACAAACAGCGGACCGCAATCGTTGAAGAAAATGCTTCCTGAGACAACATTCAGACCTTGGCTTCGCATCTTCATGATCTGTCTTTTTGCGCTCATCAGGGCTTCACAGTTCGCTTCTACCTTGCTAGTTTCTGATCTTCAAGAACTCACCATTCTATCGTTAAAGAAGGACATGAGTTATGGATTCAACTTTGGAGTGATAAATGACTCTACATCCCCGGATTTGAGACCTCTGCCTATAAGAAGAGACGATTTGGAGTACTGGAATAGAGCCCCGTCTCAATTTGAGACATTCGCAGAATAGTCAGAACCTGGAGAGTCGTCTGAGGAGTTGGACGATACTGGAACAGTCTTGAGAGCGTTTCTTCCCATTTCAAGCAAGGCTCAGAGGGAGTCTATCCAGTCCTTCAACGGCATTGCTCGAGTTATCGACACTCGTGTGATATGCGTACGGCCCAAGTTTACTGCTAAATACTGTCGCTCTCAGGGTCTCCAAGGCGATTGGTCCTTATGTCTGAACGCGACAGTAGACTTGTCAAACTTCCCACCTTATCAAATCTCCAACAATACTAGCTTGACAATGGTACCCGGAGATCATGGCAACCAGATTTCAAGCTCTTTCATCTGTAGAATCCCGAGACAACGGTCGTTCAATAACATATCCACGAGGTGGTTACTCTGCAAGTGCGAGGACATTTTTGAACAGCGTAGGATGGTCGCTCTTGATTCACCTTTAACAGAATTTACAGAACGCTGGGCATTAAACCATGCGGAAGGATATCGCTTTAAACTCTTGGCCGATCTATCATCCATAGAGGATAGGGAGCTCTCTTTTGAGTCAGAGACAACAAATGCTACCTGGACTCTTCTGGACTCGAGCAACTCTGGCCCCTGGGCTCAGCAGTAGAACCGAGTGAAGCTCAGAGACAAGAGATGAATACATACAGATCACATTGTGCTTAGGGCCTGAGCTTACATCGGAGTAGGGATTGTGTTCAAGAACTGGCTTTGTGAGCAGGGGCTAACGGGAGCACAGGGCTGAGCACCTTAAAATAACAGCAAACACTACTTCACGCCTGACTGAGCCCGATTATAGATTCGACATAAGAAGTAATGAGTATGATACTTCTGATATTCTGAGACCGCTCGGCGCTGATGGTTCTCACGACGGAGGAACAGCATCCAGGCGACAGATACTAAATATATCTTCGAGCATGCTGAATCAGAGTCTTCAAGATAGACTCCGAAGAACGACAACTGAAAGAACGCCTGAAGATGAGAGAGGAAGTTGACTATCAACCTTGGAGTTTCCAAACCTGGCCATTTGCTCTTCATGTGACTCCGCTGGTTCAGAAACTTCTCCGATGGTCACCGTCAGTCCTCTAACTTGGCAGATCTTCAACGACATTATTAGTACTACAAACTCACCTGCCCTGGCAATACAAGCTTTGACTACACTTGTGTGGCGAATGGCATACTATGACCATATAACATCTTATACTGAGGCGTTACAACCAGCGAGGGTCACAACGTTCGACCTCGTTCAGGCGCCAGCTCGAAAATGGGGGTTTGTCGCGTTAATGGCCATCATAACCGGGAACATCATGATATTCCTGGCCATGGCCTTCATTTTCCTGTCTCGTACAGAGTCAAGCTTTCTAGAGAATGCCTGGCACACTGTGGCTCAGATATCTCAGAGCGACAACGCTAGGCCAATCTTGGAGAGAGCTACTATTGCATCAGATCAGGATGTTGGACGGATGATCCGGGTTGAGGAGCCACCAAAGGACTCTATGGCTAATGTGAAAGACTTGTTTGTGATATAGGACGAATATTCAGTCAGCGGGAGACCAAAGAAGAGAGATTGGTTGTGAAAGATGGAGTGCTGGCCGACTAGATTCAAGATCAAGAAATCATAATGTACGTGAATGCGCTCTCTTATACCCCAAGAGATTGACTCGCGGCAACGAACTTCTTGGAACACATCCCATCTTCAACAACAACATAATGCAACAGATAATCATCTCTCCGAGACTATGTACAGCCAGACAGGACAACGGATCTTCGGAGTAGGCAGAGGCGTATTTAAGGTCGTAATTTCACTATGCATAAAGCTAGTGAGCAAAATGGCACGTGTGGCGTTGACTACTGGGCGCTACTGCTGGAATCAGCCCCAACACCGTTAGCTTGCTTGGATGACAATCGATAGTTCTGTCTCGGCTATGGAAATGACAGGGGTTTCGTGACAGCTGAGATCAATAGCTTCAAAGACGCCAAGCCCCCTGACGGTATAAGAAGCCACTTCCACCGCCACTGATGAATTATCTCTTTTTGGAACCTGTAGGCGATTTAACTCTCACCTTAGTCTTTCGTTAGCAATGCGCTTCTACGCCTCGTTTTCTCTAGCCTTTGGGATTGTGGCTGCCAGCCCATGTAAGCCGTTGACTTCAGGTATATTGACCTACCTCTAATACTTTGTCGGAGTACGGGTTGACTGAGACAAAATAGGTTCAACCGCTGTTTCTGCGACTTTCTCTTCTTCTGCAACCGAGATCTCCAGCACGTTCGCTGAGTCTGCGACTTCTGCAGTCGAAACTCTCGCTACTGAGTCTTCAACTGGGATTGACTCTAAGACATCGACAGCCATCGAAACCACCGTTACTGAAGCCTCCTCAACTTTGGTCGGCTCTGTCAGCACCGAAATTACCGATGTCACTATCTCGGCTACTGAGACGTCGTCTGAGGCCACTTCTGGCACGACCCTATTTACATCAGCGACCTCTGATGTCACGACCACCGCCACCTCAACCGAGACAACCGGTGTTGAGACATTAGCTGACACAACCACCGTTGAGACTTCTGCTACAGCCATGGCAACTACCACCACATCAGAAGAACCTGTGCCAACTGACCATCTCCTCATCGCCGGTCCAGGCTCCGTTCAAGGCCTCCCCCTCAAATCAACGACTACAAATGGCGATGTAATCACCTTCGGTGACCGTACATCAAAATGGACAGTCGGCCGCTTCGTTGTCGATGATACCACCGGATACCTCACCCGAAACGGCATCCCCGTCTGCGCAAAGTACGTTTTGATGGATCGAGGCGCCGCCTTGACTCCTTGCTCAGCCGAGTACTACCAGTACGGCACGGCTCGTCTTGTCTGTGCTCGAAACCCTGCGGCTGGTACTGCTCTTCAGTGTTCTGCCGTGAAGTTGGACTGTGTGCAGAGCGGACCAGGTGACAGCCAGAGATGTACCGTTTCCACCGAGGCCAATTGGACCAAGTTCTTTATCAACCCCGACAAATCTGTGTACCTCGGTGCCGAAGATTTGGTAACGACGTTCCTAGAGCCTGTCGGCATCTTCGTTGATCGAGCCCCAACTGTCGTTACCCTAACGGCGCCTTAGTCTGGAGGTGGATTACCAAATGCATATGGTCTTATAACGCGCTTTCACTTCTCTGTGTCTATATACTAGAAATAGATAGATAATATCGTACTATATTACCCTCTGTCTTGGTAGCAGGTGTTTACGTCTTACCCTTGGAACTTATCACTCTAGGTATCAGCTAGCTACTAAACATACTGTCTGTCTTGTAAAGTTATAAATCTTAACTATAAACTTTAACAACGCCGTTTGTCGCTGTTTGATACGGAACACCTACTATTTCCGTTAACTTAACTCTATCCTATTATACACCTACAGCTCTAATAGAGTCACGACGAGCCAGGGCTATACGACACCATGTATGTTAGCCGATTCGGGCAGTGGATCTGTCTTGATACTTGATAGTCGCCTGGCCTGCACCATTGTGGCCTGTGGCAATGCGGCAGAGAGTGGTGAGGACTCAGGAGTCATGATGATACGTAAAGGAGAAATGACGTGGTTTAGAGTTTCCAAAAGCGAGGCTATCTTTGAAGATTAAGTATGCTATGTTTCATGACATTAAAAGGCATCATGTCCTCGGCACTAGTCTCGCATAAACACGGCCTAGAATGCCAGCTGCCCTTAAATACTGTACCTATTATCTATAATCACTCTCGGACCTCATGCAGTGAGCTAACTACCAATCCAATCTGGCCAGAACAGATAATCCCGCTCATCGTACGTCTCTTGCGACCTAGTATCGATAAAGGATAACATAGTCAATATGTTAAGCGGATATTTGTTTTCAAAACACCCTGCCGATAACCTTAATAAAGCGTACTTGGACCTGCTTTATTTAGCATACACTTCCTGGGGCAGTAAACTTACTAAGATAGCCGCTAAAGATAGAAACACATGGATTTATACCTAAAACAAGTTATAAAGCTAGAGGAGATACTTGCTGGAGGTCTCTACACTGTATCATAATTTATTGGTTTCTGCTATCTACGGTGGAGCAACCTCGTTTCACTTCCAGAACTAAAAGTCTAAAACCATTAGATATCCACAGCGTACCAACGTTCATATGAGGCATATCGCACTCAGCAGAATCTCAAATACTCTGTTTCATGGTTCTCAAGCACCTGAACCAGGAACCGTAGGGACGCCGCGGCAATTGTGCTTCCTTGATCGTCGGGAGATCACCACAACCTTCCGATACAACTCTACGTTCCATGATCCTTACGGCAAAGACGGCCCGGTAAATTGAAAAGAGCAAGGGCACCGATAGGCTACATAATTAGAGAGTCTGGCGTTCCGAAATCGACGATCAACATAATGAGGCCCTCTACCTGCAAGTGTCTATTGGCTTGGCATACAAAAAGATCGATCAGCATCAAATCATAACGGCACGTCAGCCTCAGCGGACGGAAGACCCGAAGAAGACAGACCATGCATTGCGACTATCAGCTTGAGGACTTGGCGCCTAAAGCGCATGAAGGTGGAGACCTTACACTTTTCATTGGATACTTGTATCAACCGCTAGGGATAATCTACAAGACCATTGTCCAGCTACCATACTAGACCTTGTTTGTGGGTAGTTTTCTTGGTGCCTGAATGCCCAACCGAGACATATGTCTTGCCTTCACATATATGTCGTCCCTTCGAACTACTACCTATCCTCTCACGTTACATTCATATCACGATCTTGGCTAGTCTGATTTCTTTGTGTCATGGTCCCGACCCCAATAATAGTTCAGGGTGAAGAAGAATGCAACATCGACACAACTACACAGCATCTTCTATCCCCACCTCCCCCTCCTACGTATTTTACGCCTTCCGCGCCTAATGATAACCCGTCTATTTCGCAATCAATTGAAAACTGGTTGTCAACCTGCCACCGTCATCACAGCGATACCTGTGTTAGATCATCTTCGTCATCTAGCATAGAGCCGAAAACCTCTTGGCTTATTGATGTCAAGGATCGTTGTATAGTACGAAGGAATGTTTCAATTGACTATCTGGCTCTTAGCTATACTTGGCAGAATAAGACAATTCAGGTCGAAAAGGACGCCGAATTACAGCTATTCAGCAACAATATCGACATGTTAGCGACCGTTAATGCGCTGGAGCAGTATAGATCGAAACTGCCAAAAGTTATACTGGATGCTATTGAGTTAACTAGCGCCATTGGCAAAAGGTACCTATGGGTGGATAGACTCTGCATAGTTCAAGACAATCCAGACAAAGCAGCAGAGTTTTCATCAATGGATCGTATTTATTCGGGCGCCTGTATGACGATTGTTGCTGCAGCCGAATATGGGATGTTTTCTTCTCTCAATTCGACTATTCACACTCCAGAAACAAGGCATCTAACGTCTGTTCGCTGCTCAGACTCGGATTTAAAAAATCCCATCAAGTTGGCCAAGGCCGCCAAAGCAGATCGCATCCAGTCTTACTACGAGACATTGTGTCGGTCTAAGTGGGCACAAAGAGCTTGGACCTACCAAGAGCACATTCTCAGCAAACGGGTCGTCTTCTTTCTGGGCTCGCAGATATTCTGGCAGTGCGAGTGCGCAGTCTGGGATTCAAGCCAACTTCGACCCCAACAGGATGACGAACGTTCATCTGAGATTTTATCGGAAGTAGCACCTATGAGGAAGCTCTCTGTACCAACGTGGCCCGACTTCAGTATTTATGCTGACCTGGTTTGCCCCTATAATGGACGGGAGTTATCGCATAAAGAAGACGGTCTATCTGCATTCCTAGGTGTCTTGAACTATCTGGCTCCTGCATTTCCTCAAGGCTTCTCATTCGGGCTACCCAGGCTTTATATCGATCATGCACTACTCTGGCAGCCATTGAGAGGGACCTATCGTGTTGCATGGAGCCCAGAAAGCGGCGGCCACAGGCCAAGCACCCCCTCAGCCCGAAGGCCCACTCTGCCCTCTTGGGCCTGGTGTGGATGGCAATGTTTTATTGACCCCGAGAGCTTTCGATCAGCTCTAAACATTGGTCCAGATGGCCACGATAAACCAAGCATTGAGAGCTCCTGGAAACTCCGAAATACCGTCACTTGGGAACACATGGCCGCATCAGAAGAATCTGCGCACGACACATTATCCATACTGAATCAAATTTCAGCTTCGGTAGCTCGCGTATTCTTTCTCCCTGTGGCAACCTTGGGGTTTCAATATGCGTCCACTATGAGAAGATCTGCATTTTACTGGGCGTTCGCAAACCCGGTGTTAGTCGATAACCCCCTAACTAGTCTGTCCAAGGTGGTTGTCGTTCGAGATACAGCGGGAAAGTTTTCAGGCCTAATTCGTATCACAGGGGACGCGACATGTAGACCAGGAGAGCCCATTGAGCTTATTGCAATCTCACAAGGAAGTGTGAAGGGCAAACACTTGCGGAGCTGCTACGAGGAAAAGGTTCTCCAAAGGAGTACGTACGCAGATCCAAGGCGTTTCCACGCCGTATATGATCGCGATGGGCGATGGGTCGGTAGTGAGGATAAGATATCCCGGGAAGACGGCCATAACTACCGAGTTGTCCCTGAAGGAGAGTATGAAGAGAGTCTTGATCTGCCAGAATATGAAGATGATCAAGAGTACCAATTTTATAATGTTCTCTGGGTGCAGCGTGGAGAAAATGATGTGGCGTATCGGGCTGGCTGCGGACGCGTGTTGGCCGAAGCTTGGGAGAAAAGTGATCCTGAGAACATAAGAATAGCTTTAGGTTAGGGGATATTTTTTCTACAAGTTTCTGACAATACACAGCGCCGATTGAGATTTTTCCAAGGCCTCGTCCTGTACCAGTGTTATGTTTATTTATATAGCTATAATGTAAATTTGCTGGTTCATCTTAAAGTATATAGTACTGATACGGTCGAGCAGGGCCCTTGTTGGTTAAAGATAGGCAAATCTGCTTACTATTTTACACTATTTTAGAAATACTTGTTAATTTAAAGTAAGAATATAAAAGCATGGTACTATTTTGCTATTAGTATGAGTTGAAAGTAATCAATATAGTGTAGTAGGTAAGTAAGTTTCTTTAGTCAAAGAGGAGCGAGCCCAACACCACTTTGACAGGCACTGGGCACCAGACGCAGCCCCTGTTCACAAGGAGTTCCTTCGGGAAAACCAGCTAGGCTTTTGTATGCAATTTTCAACTAGCTTATGGTCTAGTTCTTAATAAAAGTAGACCTTCTCTGTCAGAAATGGAGTTCCGCGTATTGGTTTAGCGATGATGCGATCTTCTCGTTGAGGGAGACGCAGATCTGCAATACGGAAGCTATCATGTGTGTGAATTCTCCGACGTAGGTATTGTGGCATGTGGGATTGTACGCATTGGTGGCACGAACAAAGCTCGATTGACACAGGTGATGGTGCTTTATTGCAAACAGATTCGGCGCCATTGAGCTATTCAATCAACCCGAGAGCTTTATATAAGAATGAAATATATATAGTTAGCTTTGAAGGCAGTCTTTCGTTACTACAATTAAATCAGTCATCCGAAGGAGGGGGAACGTCTCCGTTGGCGTTGACGTGGACTCCATCATCCAAGCCGGGAACCAGCTCACTTCCTACAACAGTGATCTCCGTATACGGCGGCGGCACAACCCAAATCAGATCAAACCTCTGTCGTCAGGGTACTTCACTTCGCCAGTCCACCCAGTCTCCCTCGCATATCCCTGAACACCAATTGCCTTAGCAATACCGTCAAGGCATTCATGCTCCCAGCAAAGAAGTAGATTTCCGGGACCCTCGAAGGACAAAGCTTTGCTTGCAGCTCCAGCGTAATCATCCCGGTCAACCTTTTTATAGACCTTTAACCCAAGCGCATCTGCCAACGGCTCCACGGTCTTGCAAGGGCGATCACGACCGCCACCTACTTCAATTAGAACGTCACTAAGGAAAGATGTAATCGGGGGCACCGACCGCGATGAGGATGCTCCGCCATGATGTATCCAATATCATAGGACGAATTCGTTCCAAAGACATTGACAAGATCATTTGCACGCTCTTTGCCTTGAGGAGAGAGTCCATCTGGTTCTATCCCGTGTACTTTGGCGGGCTTTTCTCCATGCCGGATCATGTAAATGGTAGGCTTTGACTACTGATGCGTAAGCATTTCTTACTGGCCAGCGGAACGTAAGAGGACTGACTGATGTTTCATAAGACATTTTGTCAAGGTTAGTCTATGAGATGATCGTGTGCAATTGTCCGAGATATTGAATGGATTTAGAACGGGTTTAGAGGTAAGAGAGAAAGGATCAGAATCTGATGGTATAAATTTACGGAGAGAAACAAAAACAGAGCAGCAACGGGGGAATATATAAGGAGCAAGATAAAAAACACCAACGGTCCAGACTTGGCCTCAAAAGGGTCAAAGCGGCATCGCACGAATAAAAGACAGAGATGAGCTGGACATGTCTCAGCCAGCCTGCACGTCTCTCTAGTCTATGGGGATGTGGCTAGCTGAAAACTTCGCGGAAGCTAGCGACGGCTACTCGGCATTCCTCCCGCAAGCCCCTCAGTCGTAGATGAGGGGTTGAGAACTACGAATTTGGGATGTCTGGTCTTTGGCGTTGAATATCAAGGTGAGAGCTGAGCCGTGATCATTCCAGAGACATAAATAGGAAATTGATATGTCACATTTCGGGATTGTCTAGATAATGACTGCTCGCTCAGGGTATAAATGTTAGGTGCTAATTTGGTAGATCATTAGCGTATATAAGTTGACGTAGACTGAACGCGTTGCCTCGTATATATACAATACCAATTTAATTATAGCTAAGTACTAAGCCTATTATCTTACAGATTACCATGGCAGTTTAATGCTTGTGCTGCTTCGCGCTGCAGGTGGTAAACAAACTGCTCGTTTTAGCTACAAGTACAGAAATAGCCTGCCAATGTCTCGCAATGGTTTCTGCGTCGTTGTGTATAAAGACTTCTTTCTGTATTAAGCAAGTACTAATTTTAATCTAGCTTACGAAAATACAGACTGCATAAAGCGAGTGGCAGCTTCTAGCTATTTGCAATTCATGAGGTTTACTAAGTTCAGGGTAGACGATTTGCAATATCATGATTCGCAATCATACATCTTACTAACAAGATAAAGCCAAACAAAGCTCTGACGCGAAGAACCTAGTGGTTCAAGTCGGATTGGTATAAACTAAATGAGATATCCATCTGAAAACTAAAATCTTTGAGGACTTAGGTCTTAAATCCGCTACTTCACGCCGCATAATCTGCATGTAATTTGGCTTGTCCTTCGGAGCTGAGTACGCCACGTCCCCACTGTAGTATCCCTCAACTCCGAACTCCGGGAACCCTTGTATTTGCGTCATGATCTCAAGATGCCAATCAATGCTATAAAACCAGTCTTTGACTTCACTTCCTCAAAGAGTCAATTATAGATAAGTTCAATCACTGAGATATTATCAAACATCGTAAACAATGGCTGGCACAGAATTACCTGCAGCGGCTCCATTGCCGTCACAGCCCTATAGCATCTTCGACAAACGCCAAACTGCCTTGATCGTCACAATCGTCTCCATCGCAGCAACATGTAAGTCCCTACATAATCCTCAATCTGAACTTTCCTTGTTGATGGAATTTTAGTCTCAGGTTTCGCGTCAAACATTTATTTCCCCGCCCTCCCAACCATTGCCCACGACCTCGACGTCTCAATTGAATTGATCAATCTCACCGTGACTTCATATCTTATCTTCCAAGGCCTAGCCCCCAGTCTCTGGGGCCCGATATCAGATGTCAAGGGACGTCGAGTTGCATACTCGCTCACCTTCATTGTCTTTCTGGGAGCATGTATAGGCCTGGCAGAAGCCAAGAACTATGCGACTATGGTTGTGCTGAGATGTGTTCAGAGCACTGGTAGTGCCAGTACAATTGCCATAGGATCTGGTGTTATCGGAGATATCACAACTCGTGATAATCGCGGTGGACTCATGGGCATCTTCCAAGCAGGGCTGCTCGTACCCGTGGCAGTGGGACCTATTATCGGCGGTGCGTTGGCTGGATCCCTTGGATGGAGATCTATCTTTTGGTTCTTGACCATCTACAGTAGTGTTTTTCTGGTTCTCTTGGTTCTTATCTTACCTGAAACGTTGAGGTCTATTGTTGGTAATGGGAGCCGGGAAACTACACACGCCTTAGCCAAATACCCTCTACGTGTTTATCAGAAGACGACCAAAGTCGTTTGGCATAATGACGCAGTCACTACATCGCCTGCGGCCAAAAAGCACATCGACATTACAGGACCCTTTCGCATCCTCATCAGCAAGCAAGCCGCTCCCATCATCGTCTTCCTCGCAGTCTATTATGCTGTTTGGCAGATGAGCATCACAGCCATGTCTAGTCTCTTCGAAGATAAATATGGTCTCACAGAAACTCAGATCGGACTCACATTCATCGCCAATGGCGTGGGTTCAATGGTGGGGACACTGATTACCGGCAAGATACTCAACATCGACTACCGCCGTTTTAAAACTCGACATGATGCACGCATTACGAGCAGTATCACGGGAGATGACGTTGAACCTGCTAGTACGCAGAAGACGCTGGAAAATGACTTCCCGCTGGAGACAGCACGTCTTCGCCTCGTCCCCCTGTTTTCTCTCCTTCAATGCGCGTCCATCTTGCTCTTCGGCTGGACCATTCAGTATCCGCATCGAGTTCACATCGCGGTTCCAATTGTATCAACATTCATCACGGGTTGGTCTGCTGTTTCCATGCAGTCTGTCGTCATGACATATCTCGTCGATGTCTTTCACGACCGCAGCGCCGCTGCCAGCGCGAGCCTGAACCTTGCAAGATGCTTGTTCGCCGCGGGAGGCACGAGCTTTGTTATGCCGATGATCAACTCTATTGGCGTCGGGTTGGCGTTTACGGTCTGTGTTGCGGTGCAGGCTGTTGCAGTGGTGAGCTTAGCTGTTCAGTGGAAGTTTGGCGCAAAATGGAGACGGGCAGCTGAGGATGAGGAGTCGAAGACTTAGTCACTTCTTCAAAGCCAAGAAGCAGATTCTCATTAAAGTCAAGAAGGCTGTTGATAGATCCAAATACGGTCCCTAATTAAATATGCATCTCTCGCACCTCTTCTCCCAGGTCTCATCCACTTTAGTTGGCCTCGATCTTGCAATTATCGGTAGAACGTCAACCAGTTCTTTGGCGTCACTCGCTGTCACTGCTGTCTAAAGTTTCCATGTTGGGAGGCCCCTTTCGTGCTGCTGGCCATCTTCGCTGAACAGACGGCTGTCGTGTCCGTGTAGGCTGGCCCGCCGCACTTGTAGCCCCATCTCCGCGTCCTACAGATGCGGGTTCGTTCTTTACCACTTGCGTCGGGAGGTCCGGCTCAGGCGATCTGCTCTCAGGGTCCTCTGCTGTCGACCTAAGCTGGATACTTTGGTCTGTACTGACGTTCTCAGATGCCCTGCCAATGGGATACTGTCTATCCCGGCTAGAGGTCGGTGCATTGTTATCGCCAGCAGTGCTATCTTCGTACAGGTCTTCTGATTCATCTTCAATGTCGTTTCCATGTTCTATATTCGGTACTGTTAGTAAAGTGAAAAAAAGCCTATAGCCAACGATACTTGCCTGCCGTGCTTTTGCGCATGAACGCCTTGATAACGTCCTTGTCCTCCAGATCCTCGTCTTCAAGATCGAGCTTTCTAAAGTGACAGACTGGAAGCCAATCGACCTTATGAGGGGCTTCACCAACAAGGCACATTATCGGGTAAACCCGATTGTTGGCATGTTTCCCGTGCTCCTCATAGCCCTCAGCCCAATCATACCCATCAGACGTCTCATTAAGCTTGTAACAAGCAGGGATATCGACATCGAGGTCTGACTCGGTAACAGATTGGATGTCGATGCCATCGTCGGGCCGCGGGAAGAATGGCATGACCAGAAAGGCGTGCAGGCAATAGCCCTTGTCGTCGTCACCGAACCAAGCCATGTGTATCTCATCCGTCTGGGGAGCCTTTGCGAGGTTCATGGTAGAAGCCTTGCGATGCTTATTTTTCTCCTCCTGCTCTGCGACCCAGCAATTTGCAGCGTCGTTATTCAGCTTCAGAAGTGCGTCGGTGCACTCCAAGACTTGAGTCCCAAGCGATCTAAGCGCCTGAGTAGCGTTCGGCCTCTTACAAGCGTGTCCTTTGCCCTTAAGGTGGCTCATAGCAGCTTGATGTGGATTGTCTTTGCAAAAATGCTTCTCGTGCTTCTCGCATCCAAAAATATAGAAAAGTCCCTGGATCTTGACAATCCTGTGTTTACGTCGAGCTTTGCCACCTTGGTACACTTCTTCATAAGTAATTGTTCTTTGTGTTGTAGTGTCACTTGAGGCACTTTGTCGGTGGCGCTTTGTAGGGTGAGGTAGAGAGGTGTTACCACTTCTCTTATGTGGCCGCGCTGTTTCACCGGCCGGTTCAATTCCCACTTGCTGATCGACGTCTGTCGAGAAGCTTCTTGATGGAGTTGCGCTGTGTGTTCGCGAGGGGGTCGATCTGGGCTCGATCGTGTTCCGAATACCGGTGGTTTGGGGTGATTGGGTAGTCTCATGAGTTGCTCGGTGGTTGGGAGGGCCTGAAAGGTGACTCGGGCCGGGGCCTGGAGTTTGGACCGTATTTCCCCGCGTCTCAGAGGCTTGCTGGGTTCCTCGATCGTGTTGGAGATCGGGGCTGGTACCAGTGCCAGTAGCAGAGGAAGCCTGAGCACTGATCTTACAATACCCTTCTTTGGATAATATTGAGTCAAACAGATCCAGCTGCTCTTTGCGCTTTGCCTGAGCTGCCTTATGCTGCTCTAGCAACTCATCTAAATGATCTCCGTAATGAACCAGTTCCCTGCACCGGGCCCTTTTTTTCTCTGGGTTCGGTTCACGTCTGTGTCGCTCTTCTGCAGCATCGTAATCGGCCTGAGCACGCGCGATGTCTCCCGGTGATTCCACGTCATTGAGTAGCGATCCCAAATCGTGAAGGATCTTTAGGGCAGCGGAGTGTCTTTCAGCGAGAGAGTCCCCCATATTGATCGACCTGTAACTTATTGTGCGTGGTATCTGAAGTAGCTAGTACTGTAAGATCGAAACAAACTTATCACCATCAATACAACGAAGAAACAACGCGCCCAAAAAGTGTAGGAGAATAAATTAAAATGAAGTTAAGGGAAACTGGCAAAATAACAAGAGAAAAGAGATTTCGCTCACAGCCTGATTTATCTCGTATCCAATCAAGATATTGTTAGACCAGGGTCCTTCCCGTCTTTCTTCCAACATATCGAATAGCCAATGATGAGCCGACTTTCAGCCCCCCTGTAGCCGGGTGTCTGCGCCTGTGGCTTGCCTAGGCTTGTTTCCCCGCTGTCAGAGCGTTGTCAGTCACTGTAATACGGTAGAAAGTACTCCGTACAGAGTAAACGGAAAGGAAATGAAGCGGGCCATGAGCGCGGTACGCTGCCGTTTGCTTCCGTCGCGAATCTCAGATCCTGATTTGTCCCTCCCCTCACGCCAGTCTCGGCCTCTGGGTGAATACATAGTTTAGCGTAGGCAGGGCTTCACAACGGCTATACTATGCACTGGCAACTTGACAGGGGTTATCCCCGCCGTCTTTTCTTTTTCCTTGCCCATCTTCCTGCAATAACCAACAGATGGCCTCTACTTGGCAGTCAACAACTCCTTCGTGAACCAGTATGTAATCTGTCGCTAATTGAAGGCCTGCTCTCTATTGGACGGGAGCGATATGGTGCATCCGCGGGGAGACGTCCTCTTCCGTTTCCCGACACGGCTCACAACGATGATCGTGCTGATGGTGAAAAAAACGCAATGGTTACACAAGCATTTCATTTTCATGCACCGAGACAGGGACTTGCTTGCATTTTGTATTCTTGACCGCCACTTCTAATTTCTGTAGAGACAGTGCAAGCTTCAATAAGTTGCTTACACTCAATCAGCCTGGTTGCTTTGGGCATTTGGACCAAGATGCTTGGTCTGAAGAAGACATTTCGTTCACCCAACCCCTCCAACCCTGGCTATCCAAATCCGGTCTGAGATCGATCATTCTGTCACATCAAAAAAGAGATGGCACCTGACCAATTGCGTAACCGACACGTGCCTACTCCTCAGGTCTGTGGCCTTGCTCCTGCGATAAATGCCCTGTAAATTTACTGCTCCTCCGATTAGCGACCTGCTCTTGCGATAAATGGCCTACAAAGTTCACTGAGCTTCAGGTCAGAGGCCCCTATCACACAGCGAGATGTGACGCTAGCTAGCCACCTATCCACTACAACCTAACTAACTAATTGCTCTGCCACTCCCAAAAACCACTTCGTCCCTTCGCGGCCAATTTCCGCGACCATTTACGATCTCTATTGGAGCCCAGACCCAATGCCATGCCAAATTTTAGCATTGATGCTGGCTATTGTCCTGGGCCTCCGCTTCCCAAGGCAGACAGACACTCGTTCTCTCTTCCGTAGATCAAGCGCCATCAAAGCACCGCCGGTACTTCGCTGCGACGATGCATTTTTAGAATGCGGATTACGTTTGCCGCAGAATTCTGAACACTATCTTTTTAAGTAATTGAATTCTGATAGTTATAATTTATATATATTAATTTTATCCAGCTACGTACAGGTGTAACGACTTAATGGTGCCACTGAATGCAAAATTGGCGAAGTATGTGTACTAAGGCTCGCAGAATTGCACAGTATTCGACCCTGGTTTAGCCACATAGCTTGTGCAGAGGACAGAGCAACCAGAAAAAGCCTGAAGTAGTAGGCAGTGTATGGAATTCGTCTCTCTAAGAATACATAAGAAGTTGACATTTAACATGAAAAGACATAACAAGAAACGCTGGAATCATAAGGACAGCACACATTGGAACCATCACTACACTGACCACAGCCTCCATCGCATGCGCTGTAACCACAATCTGCACTGCGAACATCCAAGCGACTTGGTTCAGCAGGCCCTCGAGGGTGCTTTTCGAGGATAGGCGTAGCTACAGCCATCGTGGCAAACAGAATGGCTGAAAGGAGTTTCATGGTTTGCTTTTGTATTGTTAGTGTCAACTTCTTACTCTCTAATAAGAGATTTTTGAAACATACTATGAAAAGTGAGAGTAGATCTTGGAAAAAGATATAAGATGAATTTACTCAAGGCAGATTACATTAACTTTTTCACTAAAGTAAACAGAAGACAGAGGTTAGTTTTCTTGGGCTCTGTACACGTTTTTATATTCATCTGAGGAGCAGGTTGAACGCGTTAATCCCTGGGGGCAATATAAGTGGCTAATTGGCTTAGAAACAGCATGACTAGTTGCAGATAATAACTATCAGACCATACCTTGGCATAGACCATGATACTGCCGGAAGGCTCGGTTCCAGGATAAAAGTTTAACTCATTTGCCGAAATGCAGGCTTCTACTGTCCCACCTCTTCAATAACTAGCTTGAGCGTTCTTACTGGAAATAAATACATATACTTATAGTTCCTACTCAAGAGACAGTCTCTATTGTGAATATACAGACTGTCTACTATTAGACTATTCTTATACTAAATCTGGGCAGTTTAATTATATAAACTATACTCTTATCCATTGCTCTAAATGTGCCCCTTTTTATATAGTTTAGTACACGTAATACAGTCCCACAGCAAAGTCCGATTTTCCCTGTCTAACTAGGTTAAACGGCACGAATGTGCAAATAGCCTGAATTGTGTTACAGTCAAGATGTACAAGGGGTGAGAGGTATTGCGAGGGATGTGTGTGTTTGACTGTAGCTAATTATGGCCATTCTGTAAGTGGTTCGAGTAGTTTCAGATCGATATTTCGGTTCTACGTTAGATCCGACCGAACGCGCTTCGCTGGACGGGCCGGAGACCATTCGGTGATCGCGGTGAATTCGGCTGGTCATCCATAGCCTCTCAGAATAAGCCTGCGCCATAAGGCTGAGTAGCGAACAGCTCCATATCGCAAAGCGGGGTAAGGCATTATCCCACGCCTTCATTTTACAGATATGCGCAGAATGACTATGCCTTGTCAGAGGAACTACCCTTTGTTATTGTTTATGTCCTTAAAAATTTATATCATAAGAAAGCAAGTCTAAGTCAAAACAGCGGTAAACAAGCACCTCTCGTTGACCCACTGAATCCACCTGAGACTTCACAAGCATGTGGAAGAACCTATCAGAAGAATCCCTAATTAGGTCTATCACTATGTCATCTCAGTCTGCATCGCAAAGAGAGCCTATCAGCGCATCGGAGATCTTCCCAAGCGTGGAACCGCAAGCTCTTGAAGTACCTCAAGGAGTACCAAAATTAACATACCAGAGCCTCAGAAACCCCACCGGCTTCCGCCTACTTCAGATCCTATCAGATGGTGGCCAAGATATTCTTCGCTGCAGAATGTTTGATGCCGATCTCGCTTCGCAAGAGACCCCTTCATACATCGCATTATCCTATACATGGCACGACGAGTCTTTGCCCAAGACCTTCCGGCCTGTGTTGATCAACGACAAGTACCTGAACGTCAGCCTGAACCTCTGGAACTTCCTCCAGAATTACCGCGAAACAGCCGGCGAGCGCATCATCTGGATTGATCAGATATGCATCAACCAAGACGATGAGGGCGAGTGCGTTCAGCAGATAGGGCAGATGTGTGAGATCTACCAGCGTGCTTCTATGGATATATTTTGGATCGGCGAGCCGGGAGAGAATGCTGAGGCAGTATTGGATCTTCTTTCATCTTTGTATCGCCTAGAGACGTATCTCCTTGAGTCTGAAGGTTCTCGGCCTGGAATGAGCGCTTTGCTTAACCCTATCTTCATGAGGACTATCGGCCTACCAGAGCACGATAACCCAGTATGGGGCTCTCTCATGCAGTTTATCTCACGAACAGCGTTTCAGCGAGCCTGGATCATCCAGGAAGTCGCAGTCTCACGCAAGACATCTATATTCTGCGGACTGTTGATGCTACCGTTTTACGTTGTCGGGAGGGCCGCGACTTTCCTCGTTGAGAGCTCATGGATCAAAGTCTTCCACGATATTTACAGCGTCTCTGGGGCAGCGGGCTTCATCACGGGTATGATGAACTGTCGTTTGCGACATCAGGAGGGAGAGCATCAGAGCTTAGATCTTTTGCTAGCATCGACACGGCGCTTCAAAGCTACGAAGCCAGTGGACAAGATATTCGCGCTGATAAATCTAGCTGAGAGCGGGAGAAAAGAAGCGCTGCCACCGGCTCTTAGACCAGATTACCGAAAGTCTGTTGTCGAGGTCTTTAGAGATGTCACTCTTCATCTCATCCGCCAAGGTTCACTGGATATCCTTTCTGGTGTCGAAGATGTGAAGTTCCGGCAGATTCAACAGCTTCCGAGTTGGGTTCCAGACTACAGCGTGCATCAGGTTGCCTCTATCCTCTGTATGCCACCGCGACCTGGATGGTTTACCTTGTATGCCGCTGCAGTAGGACGAGACGTCAGTGTTCAGCATTCACCTTCTAACCCAAATATCCTGACGCTGTCGGCGTATAGAGTTGACGCGATATCTAAGATAGGTCCTGCAGCAGAGGAGTCGATCTACAACACCTTGGAGAAGTGGGCGAGTATGGTTGATTTCAGTGCACCGTACCCAATCACCAATGGAAAGTCCTTTCCTATGATTGACGCCTTTTGGCGCACGCTCGTCGGGAATATCGGCTTTGGAGCAAGCTCTTACCCAGTCAGTCAAGATTGGCGCTATAAATTTGCCGCATTTGCTTTGCAGGCACGGTGGGAACTCCAGCAACATCTTTCTATTTCGTCCGATACTCAGCGGGTAGCCGTGGAGAGGCCTAGTTTGACACCTGGCATTGACTCAATTCTTGACATATTGAAGGATGACCATCAGATGGACCATCAAATGGAGGAGGCTCTCGATGAAGATGGTGATCTCTATCGAAGTACTATGCACCATATCTCTTGGTATAGAAGACTTTTCCTTACAGACGGTGGGTACTTGGGTCTCGCACATCCGTCTTGTCAACCAGGGGACGAACTGGTTCTTCTGTCTGGCGGACGCGTACCGTTCGTGGTCAGGAGAGGGAGCATGGAAATACCAGAGTGTTACTCGATCGTTGGAGAGGCTTATGTGCATGGAATCATGGATGGGGAACTGTTAGGCGCTGCGGATGCCAAGTGGGAAGACTTACACCTTAGATAAATGAGAGCCCCCTATCCTTGTCAATTGGAATACATCACCATTCTCCATTCATTTAAACAGTACAAGCAAACACCAGGTATCTGGCATCAAATATGTCGCGATTAACACGATCGATTATTCCCAAAGCTCTCATTCCCTTCCGTTATGGCCTCTGCACGATGTTCCTGGCTAGACATGGGCTAAAACCAAGCAATAGGACACGATCTTTTGGAAACGTTCTTTGAAGCAGACATGATTTGAGAATATCCTTGGATCTTATTTCAGGCTCGCATATACTAACGGAAACGAGCCTCAAGGGGGCCAAGAGTTACCGCAGCGAGATAGCTTTGGATACAACCTAAGCTCTACTTGAATTTTGGATCATGGCACTGAAGCCACTTAACGAGCCAATTTCAGTCATCTTGTTCAAAAGGCTGTTCATTTGAATCGTGACGTAGCTCTTGCTCCGGCCCCGATGCCCTGATTAGGGAGAGTAGCTGAGATATACAGCGGCCTGGCCATTCCCTCGTTACTGCTTCTTAGACTGTCCCTAACGAGTTTCAGGCTGAGATTTCAGAAAGCTTGGGCATTTTGAGATGGTGTTTGTTTATACTATTGAACGGGTACTTGACATGCGATCTACAGCCTCTGTGCGGTTCAAGGCGCTCCCTGTCGTCAAGTCAGCCCGGTATCGAACCGCGTCGCCAGAGTTCCGACGCCTGCCTCTGCATCGATGGAAAACGCCATTTAAGAGGACATGGTGTCGTGTTTCATCTTTGACAGTGGGCCAAATAACCCCTTCAAAGTCCAACCCTTCTGGTGCTTGGGGCCCGTGTCATGCCGTGTCTAGGATCCAAAGGAGTTCGTAAATATCATGGTAGCGAGGTTTATTTGGAATGTACTCGTACCCTGGCGATAAGTTTCAAGACGAAGCGATGGCTAAAAAGCCCTTTTGAACTTCAAACTTGATGGATCACATGTAATTTTGAGTGGATAGACCTGACAGCTGATACGTACATCACGCCACGCGCCATAGACGAATCAAAACCACCATATATCACCATGGTCTCTTGGAAACCCTTATCCTTTCAATTACCGGTATGTATTGCCATAATATAGACGCTAGATGCAGTTATCAAGCTGCAATTATTGTCTCAATCTCCTATAGTAAATCGCATCTTTCATGGATTCCAGTATCCTATGATCTAGACTAATGGCCAACTAGCTTCCGGGTGGTGGCCTGCAAACAGCTACTATTACAAGGTTCGTACAAGAAATATAGGCCAACCGTGCAATTGAAAAGTCCAAACGCAAGAACTGTCACATTCCCAAACCTCAATCCAGACGCCAACCTCAATACCTTTTCTCTCGTCAGGAAGTCTCGTTGGCATATAGACTCCGACTCAGCCCATAGCTCCTGGCCCAATCTCTACAGAGCGTCCGTATGCTGTACTCAGCAGTCAATGCCACCCAATTTCGTCTTTTTTCACATCCCTGTATCTGACATTCCCTCAGTTCATCTGGAGAGTGTAGCCAGCATGCTCATGTCGACGAAGAAGAGTGGCTCGCACCAACTTCTAAGTGGTAGCGATCTCCTCCACGTAGGGTTCATCCTGCTCCCAGGGCTTGTTCGCGTCGTACTGCCTTGGCTCCTTCACCTCAATCCAACAGTGATGAGGCTCATCTTTTGGTTCATCCCCCTCTCGAATCATCCAGACCCGGGCCACAAACTGCGGATCGGCTCCATTGGCAAGTGGTCGACCATGCGCGGGGTCGTATCCCAGCCGATGAACAATCGGCTCTACTTCGTACCACGCCAGGGGAGAGAACTGAACTTTGTGTGTTTTCGTGTGATACCGGAAGCCAGCCCACTTTCCTCCAAGCGAACGGGTTCCGCGGCTGTACCCATACAGCCCAATAAATGGTCGGTCTAGAGGATGAATGTAGGTAGCATGCTGATCGATATGTGGATGGACATCTTCTGGCTGCGAGATAAGAGTCGCGTGGTGGGTCCACAAGAATGACCAAGGGTGCTTTAAGAAGGGTGAGCGAGGGAACTCCCATGGGATTCCAGTGTCGGCCTGAATTCCCTTCTCCTTGAAGTATCGAGCCGCAGTGACGCTATGCGGCCCAACGCGATTGAGTCCCCAGCTCTCGCCGTTCGTGCGTGGTGCTACAACATCTGGTCCCTCCATCTGAAAGCCGGAGATGTGCCACATACGTGTCATCATTGACACTGACACAACGGCTTCTTCTAGGAACGGGAAGCGCGAGAACATGGGGAGGTCGGTCTCGAAAGGCTCAGTCTTCCAGCGAAGAGTGTTGGCCACGGTTTGAGCACGGGTGGTTCGGGAAACTACCAAGATTAGCGAGTGCCATACAACGGTTTATCATTGACTTACTGCATCCAGAAGGGTCCTGCGACGGGGGCAGCATCGGGTAGTCGCTGAATGCGATCAACCGACGAATAGGCAACGCCTCGTCGTCTACCTTGTAGCCAGCCGCCTTCATGGATCGAATCCATGAATTGTCAGGATTCGGGCTTGGGATAGCCATCCAGAAAACCACGAGGGTATCCCGGATGGGATCCATGGTGAACTTGGTTTTTCCTTCATCGATGGTGATGGCCTTGATGCGGTGGAGTGTTTCAACCACCCGCTTGAAATCCTTGGACACGGACGCTAGATCTCCGACGGCGACATAGGCGGCTTCCAGGTGAACAGAGTTGTCGATGGGACTAGAAATGGGTGGGATGACGTAGCTCATGATCTCAACTTTTAACTCCATCGGGAGTTCGGAGAACGGACACGCCATCTGAGAGAAGTAGCGTTAGTTATGAAACAGGGAGCGATATGGTGGGTATGAGAATGGCAATAGGTTAACTGATAAAGGCTAATGACTTACCATGGTAGGAGTTAGATATCTGAATTGGTGGTGTTGTTAATGTTGACGTGTAGATCAAAGGTCGAAGTATAGAGAGTTTGTTTGAGAATACTCAGTCGTAAGTTCCAGGGACAAGATATGAGAAAGGTAGGAATTATTCTTCTGACTGTTCTGTGTGTCAAGCGCGTGCCGCAATATGGAAGATGTGTTTTCGGTAGAGCCAGGGGAATATGGTTGGTGTTCAGACAGTGCTTGATCAAGGCGAGGTTAACACCTCCTCTCTAAAGTCAGCGGCGGTGCGAGATGTGATAGAGGTGTCTGAGATCAAAGGGGAGATCTGCAAACAAGGAGATATCTGTGATGGGTGCTCTAGAGGGACTATTCCGTGAGTTAACGAAGTTGATACTCAGTTGTCGTGCTTCCACGAGCTGATAAAATCGGTAGAATATGATCGAAGTCTTGCCTCGTGATGTTGCGGGTAAGAAAGATGCGCTGTTGCTGCTGTCCAAGAAGATGAATGAAAATGTCGGTTAAGATGAAAGTTCCGAATGTTGTGATGATATGAGAACTTTGTATGAGGTTTCAAGAATACCTCAAGACTTGGGATGATAGAAGAATAAATAGATGGGTTATTGATGGAAAGATAAGAGAGTGAGTTTTGTGGGATATGTTTGGGGTGATGTTGGTGTTTTGAGAGAGAAGAAGGAAGAGTTGATCGGATGCGAAGTGCGAGGTAAGAGACCGAGAAGGGGACGCGTCCAATGCCACTGGCGACGGCTTGATTGTTTGTTTGCCTGGTCAGTGGTTAAAACTGGCAGTGGAAGTAAACAGGGGGCAGGCTAGGGCGGTGTGGCCTGGGCTGCAAGTCTCATGCCGTTTGAGCGTTGTGATGATGAATCATCCCCCATCCAACATGGCCATAACTTTCTTAGGGCAAGGCACATACAGCCCATGGCAGCAGTGGAGAGAGACAATGGTGATATTCACCTGTAGAAACAAGTTCCGTAAGGCTTCTCACCGAACACCTCAAATGTATAGCAATTTAAGCCCGAACAGGACTTCGGGACATTGTCATGACCATTCTGGGGAAGAACATGCGATATATCTCGTACTTTAGTTATTGTGTCGATAGTCTTGGAGATAGTATAAAATGATAAACACGACTAATCTAGATAGTATAGAATGATAAACACGACTAATCTTCTGATCACATAGCGAATGGAAAAATAAATTACAATCAACCTCGGTCGCTCTCACTGTCAAGGACTCAAGCATGTTCAGTCTCCTCTTTGGTTCTTATCCAGTTGCCTGTAAACTGCCCTGCCGCGATCTTTGTGTGTTCAGTCTCAGCCAGTCAACACTGGGACAGCAACACAACAACCAAGCTGTCGGGGAATAGCTTCTGTCACTGGCTTGCTAGCGCAGTCACCGTGACTGAACACCATTTGCGAGTTCGCCAGGAACAAAAAGCCCTAGTGGATGTTCCTCGAGCGGATGTGAGTACAAAGTCCACGAAGGCATTGACTTTGGTGAGGTCGCACGCCTCCGCTTGCCGGAATGACCACATCGAAAGTCCTTTCAAGTGTTGTTCGCGAAATGGACCATGGGTGGGCATCTCGACAATCAATCTCTCGGACACCTGCTTCACTTTGCATTCCTAACCCGCAATTCCGAGTGCCGGAGTATAAGCAACATCATCCGGTATGGTGTAGTGGCTAACATTTCGCGCTCTCATAACCTGAGAGATCAGTACCGCGGAGCCCAGGGTTCGATTCCCTGTACCGGAGTTTCCTTTTGCTCTTTTGAGTGATATTATTTTGTCAGTACGACGTGCATCATTTTTACTTGGCGTTCGTTGCTGGCCATTCAATTTATATCGACCAAGTAATTGATTCGTCCTAAGTGGTTAATTAATATGCACGTGAGACTCGGGGCAAGATTGTGTGAAGCAGTCTGATATTGCAAATGAGACCAAGTATTGACATATCTACTCTACTATCTCTGTATCCTTCAATTCCTGCTCAAATCCAACCATTCTCCCAGAAACTCTGGTCAAGTTCAATCATCATTTCATTTCCAACATCTCTTAGTAGACATAAAAGACCTCAGTCTCGCTATCCTGAGCACGGAGCTTCTGGTTTCGCCTCTTGAGGATAATCTTAGCAAGCCAAGCGAGAGCGGCAGTACCAATACTAAAAGCAGCACTGCTGGCCATGGCAGTGGCATATCTGGGCTCGTCGCTCTTAGGCCAGAGATAAGGAGTCCAGATAAAGCTGATGTTCATGATCATAGTAACCATGCTGATGGCAACAGCCTTCTTCTCCTTGGTCTGACCGCAGACAGAGCCGCACCAACCGAGGATAAGACTGTTGACGGCGTAGGTTCCGATGGTGAAGATGACCATGCAGACATAGCGACCGGCTGTGTTGAGAGTAGCAGCGGCGGAGGCGAATCCAATGACTGCAACGGTCTTGGAGGCGGTGATGTGCCAGGTTCGCTCGTTGTATTTTCCTGACATCCATGAGACGAGGATTGTACTGGCGCCGGCGATGAGGTAGGGAGGGCAGGTGAGGACGAGAGTGATGGTGGTGTTGAAGCCGAGAGTCTTGACGACAGAGGGGAACTAATCTGTTAGAAGTTGGCCCCAATTGAGGAATTGGAAGACTTACAAAGTTCTTGAAACCGTTGGCAGCCAAGTGCAGATGAGCCATGGCACAGAAGATCCAAACCATAGGATCACTAGCAGCCTGCTTAAGACCCTTCCAGGTGCTAGTCTCACCCTTGTTACCCACAGTATCAAGCTCCATACGGTTATGCGCCAACTGTCTCTCCTCCTCAGTCAACCACCTAGTAGTGAGAGGGAAATCGGGGAGGACAAAGTAGCCGATAACAGCAATCACAAAGGTAACAGCACCCTGGAGGATGAAGAGCCACTTCCAGCCAGCAATGCCAGCGACATCATCAAGACCGTGGAAGATACCAGCGGCGATGAGACCGGCGAAAGCAGTGGCGAGGATGTTTCCGGTGTACAGGATGGCGATTCGGGTTGCGACCTCCTTGCGGGTGTAGAAGATGGAGAGGAGATAGACGGCGCCGGGGTAGTAGGGGGCTTCGGTGAGACCGAGGAAGAAGCGGGTGAGGAGTAGACCCTTGAAGTCTTTGGCGACGGCGGTGAGGGCGCTGACGACGGCCCAGAGCATCATCATGATACCCTGAGATGTTAGTCGGGTTGTTTGGGAGTAGAAGAGGGAGATGGAGCTTACCATGTAGCGAGAGGGACGAGTGCGGGTGAGGAACATGTTGGAGGGGATTTGGCCAAGGATGTAACCGACGAAGAGGATAGAAACACAGGTTTGATACTCTGCACATTGTTAGTCAAGACTTGTAAATATGAAGATAAGACTTACCAGTTCCCTTGAGGTTGAGGTCCTCCTCAAGATCATTGAGACGCGCAAGGGCAATGGCATTGCGATCAAGATAGTTGAGCCAGTACATACTCCAAAGCATGGGCTATCATTATCAGTACACTTGTCTTTTGTGTTAGTGATCAGTTACTCACCATCATCCATCGATCAAGCTTCTTCACAAGAGCAATCTCCTTAGGATCAGTCTTCTCATGAGCACCAGAGTAATCAATCTTCTCAACCCGAGGGATCATCTTCTCAGGATACTCATTCTGAAAGATCTGGGGCTCGACGTCCCTGATGTCGGTCTTGCTATCACGTTGAGCCATGATGAAGTACAAGTGAAGAAGTTATAAGATAGAGAGGTAGCTGGGTAGTCAAAGCGCTCGACTGCCTTGATGAGAACAAAATAGTGGGCGCTTCAAGGACAGTTATATAGACATTTCCTGACAGCGACAAAACCTGGGGATATGCCCCAAGTTCCCCATGGTCCATGAGCATCCCCCGCATTGCGGGGTGCAGCGTAGGAGTCGGCAAGGCCGTAGACCGTGTAATTCGGAGGGCAGATCTGGGAAGCAGAGATTAAGTTGGTCTAGACCGTGTGGGAACCTCGCCAAGAACTTGGGGTAGTACTCGTCTTGCGAGAACAGGGTTGAAGGAGCTGTCATGGTGTTGTGTGTCTTTGATCAACAGATGGTCTGCGCTTCTAGTCTACGAGCAGGTTTATCACTGCGCTAGAAAACGGTGCCAAGAGGAGTTAAACTACAACAGAAATTAGTTCCGAGCGTTTAACAGGTTGGATTCATACGAGAATGCATTAAGCTTTGGGTTATTCAGCTACAGTGCTTCTTTTCTTCTAGAAGAATGGCTAACCTCAGTGGCGTTATCATCACGAGCCTTTAGTCTCATCTCTTATTGGAGAATCGTGTTGCACTGCCTTGCTCCAAAACAGCCCTCCCATTAACATACCAAGCTAGACAGCTAGACGAGAACTCCAAGTCATTTCCCCACTGCGGGATTTCCAGAACTGTACGCCCGCAGCAACAGGGCCATGCTATACCGAACAGGGAAGGAGAATAAGCTTAACGATTAAGGTTGCGGAGTAGACATGGGGTAAAGAGCAGCAGGGATTCAGATGTAAGCAGCGTTTCCCCCACATCACGATGGAGGAGAGTATAGTTGTTAGATGATTGTTTTGGTAATGTGTATCGTTTTGCATGATTCATTAGATGTTCGCCAAGAGTGAGGGTGGTAGTTGTCTCCGCATGAAGAGAGAGCCTAGCTTGGGTACGCCGCTCACTCACTTGGCTGCCTCCGCACCCTCTTTGGCCAAGGAGAGGAGTCACCTTGGCTACTCTCCTCATTATTGGCATCGCATCTAAGAGATAAGGCTACTGTAAGTGAATCGTCGATTCAATCTTTAATCTCCCCCAGTTTACGCTACCAAACCTACGCAATGACAATGATCCGACTACCTGAGGTACGGCATGCAGGCAGCTCAATGCAACCGTAAGCCCCATCTCACAGCATCAATAGGGATGTGCCAGAGATTGGGTCACGAATACCACCCTAATCCCTCGTAACCAAACTCGCAGCATTGCATCACTACATCATAGCGTCTGTGTCAGAACCCCCTCTTGGCGAGTCCAGACCGTTCCGAAGATTCCCGCTCCAGTCTAATAACTAACTAGTTAGAATGTGATATCTGCGGGGGGGGATCTAGCGGTTCAGTGCCCACATCTCAACTGAGGGGGTTGGGGGCTGTTTACTCCGCGAACTGTGCACTAGCACTCCACTAACGATGCTCCGCCACTGTAATTATCCAGTGATACGCCGGTGAAATGATGCTAGGGTTTAGTTTTAAGCTCGCTGATCTTGTAGCCAAGTTGTTTTTCTAGAAGAATTGCCGCTATTCTAGTCATGCATGTTCTTAGCCCTATTCAGACACACATTCCAGTAGCCGCCTACACTATCGACTCGACGCCCGATCAGTGTCAAATGATAGGCTCAAGATAAACCGCCCTTCCGGATTCTTTTCGACAAGATCTCCCACTAGACGTCTTCTCGAAGGATTCACCGCTGGTGTCTTACAGATCTGCACCAGCTCCAAATGCGCTGTGACGTGTTCCACTTTATGGCGCCTGGGGTTTGGTCTTGGCTATCAGCTATTTTAGCTAGAACGGGGAGTGATTACCCTTTCCCCCGCAAGGGTATCTCACTGTGATAACTGGGGATGATGAGCACAGACGGTTTACTAATGGTCTTTCTAAGCGAAGGCATCGGCGCAATTACTGGATTGGTTTGAGGATGTTGTTGGTTTGCAAGTCGGATGCTTACGGGGACTCGTATTCTTGGCACGTCATCCTTGAGACGAAACTCTATTGCTCCAGGGTTGAAAGACGCAATGCGACCTTGTAGAAATGTACATACATTTCCGTAGAGGGATTGCTGGAAGGCGCTTGGAATACTCTTAGGTTCCTATTTCATCCGATGAGGCTCTGTAGTGAGACCCAGCGTCGTGTAGTGTAGATTTGGCTTGGCTTCTTGGGGGAAGTCTCGGAGGCTACTGTTGAGATCCCGCCAGTGTTTCGGGGCTCAGCTGTCGTGGTCCGGATAGGGTCGGGACCGAGGCCAAGAAGCAAGCGGAGATAGCGCCAACAATACTGCATGTTGTCACATCTGAGTTGGGGAATGACGGCTTGGCTCGAACTTGGGGAAGACTACTTCCCTACTCTTTCCGATGAAGGCTGATGAAGTTCATTCTGACTCATATGATATGATAGACTGGTTTTATCTGAAGTCTTATCAAGCCTCACCTAGATTCAGGTCAAGATAATAACACGGCTCGCTATTCCGATCCTCTTGCTTGCCAAGCAAGGGCCTGGTCGGAAATCATGACGATATGCAAAGTCCAATCATCTGTCAGGGAGATTGTATGCCAGGGGGCCCCGAGGAACTAGGTTCAAAGCAGATTGCTGATGGTTGATGGCCTTGGGATAACAGAAAACTTGAGACTAAACTCAACCAAAATCGAGTGATCGACGATGAATGCAAGTCTCAGCTTTTCTGCCCCCTCTTTTGGGGCTGTAGCTCAACCGCGAAGCCTTCTCGTCTGGTTATGTACAACAATGGAGTAAACGTAAAGCAGTTGCATCCGAGATCGTCCACCAGTGGATATACGTCGTACGCAATACCTCATTCTCTTATATCGTCACCTGAATCAAGTTATCCATACTCAAATCTCTCATTATAAATACAGAGATCTCGCGTCCACAAAAGTCTGATATCTTCAGCATGAAAAACGAGTTCACATCATCTCAAAGCAGAAGCTCCTCAACTGGAACATCTTTCATCGCGATCCTCTCAGTACGCGTCTCTAGATTCTATGCAGCTCGGGAGATGAGCCAGGATCACTCAAGTGGCGCTGCCTCATGCCAGTTCCACGTTCGAGACTGCGAGCTGACATGTCGAAGCAGCACATGTTACCCTCCACGTTGTAGCACATTCAGAACTTGTATTTTATGCAAGCCACAAGGTCTTCCCTACTCCCACTGGTCTCGAGAGTAGGTGGGTAGCCGGAAACCCCGTCTACATGTGATGGTGGGGATAGTGTTCAGGGGCAACCGTTGTGCAGCTGCGGAATCCTTCATCACCGCCAAAGGCCAGGTCTGAACACTCGGGCCACAAGCCAATGTTACTTTTTATGTATCTTGGGCATCAGTTCAATCGTGCCTGAAGGCCAGTGTTCTTGAAAGGTCGCCCGAGACACGTCAAGTCACCACGACCGAGAGCTTTGCGTCAAAATGCCCTTCGACCACACCATTCATGTGCCGGGGACACTCTCTCCCTCCATATGGCTAAGGCATATTGGTGCTGCAGCTCGCCTTTTACCCTTGCTCGGTGGCTTGTGGTGATCCTAGACCTAGCGGTCGCGCAATCCTCCGCCGCTCCTAACGCGCATCTTCGGCGATACAGAAGCCTGTATCCAATCACACAGCTACTTCTCACAGCGGCCAATTTCCTCGTGTCTCTAGGTAGCCTTCTTTAATGATAGCATGCACCTCGTCAAGTCACAAGATAAGGCATTCGTATTGAAGTGGCCCGTCACTGACATCCATGACGCGCTCGAGAGCTCTGATATCTTCAGTGTGTAGCTAGCACGTACTTCTTCTTTAGCTTTTGATGCATCCTTTGCATTCTTTATGAGTGGCTTGCAGCCATGCTTGACGTTCAGGCCCGGTGACCATAGGTGTCCAGCATCCCTCCATCGTAGAGAGCTAGATGTTTGGCCACTCTCGCTCATTGGCTGTGAGAGGTCTCTGCAGTCCCAAAAGCCAGGTCCCATGATGTGATCACTGTTCTAGTGCTAATAGTGAAGTGGTCCGACGCGGCCAGTGGTTGTCCTAGGCCTGTTCACCAGTTCAGGGGGTCTAAATACGTCTAGTCCAGCTCGCCACGGCCACTGGCTCGCTTCGCAGATGCGAAAAGGTGTGCAAGAAGGTTCATCCCCTGTTCTCATTATCCCATTCTCTTACTCTCATGCATCTTCCATTGTCACTGTCTTGATTGGGCCGCCATGACGCCCACTAGAACCGCTGCATCGAGATCAGACTAAAGTAGGGAGGCTATTTCGTGGGCTAATCGACGCAATTAACTTCTCGTATACAGTTGCGTGACCTTCTTGCTAATGACATTGATTGCTAGAGATACTAAGGAAACAGATGCCGCGCCATGGCAACTGCACTGATAAACCTGAGGCTCGATACAAAAGCACAGCCATCCTGAGGAGGTATACTTTTGGTGAGGTAGCGTGAACTCGCCACCCCATACTGCCAGGCCAGCCCGTCTTCCATCCTAAACAACGGTCCTCCTGATGTTCCGGCCTGGCAATCTGCATCAGTGATCAACCTATCGCCAACAATATGGCAAGAATAATAACATTTCCGCACGGTTATTCCATCCTGCCGCATAGGTTTTTGTTTATTATACCAGCTCCTACTAGGATACCCTACGTGTGACTGTTCAACGTTAGCGGCGGTCGTTCTTTTGCCAGGTTCTCGTTTGTGCTCACAAAGGCTTGCTGGTTCATCATTGTCTTTGTATCAAATCCTTTTACCCCGAGGTACCCGTGCTTCTCACCCATTCGATCCGCGAGAATTAGGACAGCCCAATCGTTACCCATTTTGCAATGACATTTCTCTTCTTCATTTCTGGGTGTTTTGTGACATTCTACGCCTTTCAGAACGATGATGTCCGTCACGTACGATATCCCTCCGCTCCGACCGTCGAAGAAGTTGGATTCAAACGAAACAGTATCGGCCAGTTCATCCTTGAGGCAGTGTCTCGCTATCAAGACGTGTCGCGGTCCAACCAAAGCACCACTGCAAGCATTTCTCCTTTCATTTGCAAATGACTTTGCAGTCAGGAGAATCCTCCCGAGGGAATAGGCGGGGTATTGCGTGCTGTTCCATTCATACCTGTCGTCTTTTACAAAGTCTGGTAGTTTGCCGACAAAGTCGTCGGTGCCTGCGATGCCGCGCCGTTGGATTGGTCGATATGGAGGAACGGGTTTGCCGGCGAAGGTGTCGAGTTGGCGCCGTGGGACGAAGTGGATTCTTGGGATAGAGCCGGTTTGAGGGGCAATACGTGGGTGAATCTCTACCGTTGACTGGTTTGCGGTGGTTGCTGCAGTTGCTGTGGGAACAGGGGGAGGAGGAGGAGGAACTGGAGGAGGAACGGGAGGTTGTGGTGGTGGAGGTGGAGGGTGGTCGCGAGCGTCAAGTGTGTTGTTGCCTACGACAGGTGAAGCAAACACCTGGTTGCTGAGGCCCAAGACGGCAATGTTGAGCAAGTTGACAATCAACATCCTGCAACGTACGCTTTTAGAAAAGACATGGTCTGTGCCGAGTACACGTATATTTATTCCCCTCATGATAGAGTTACGGCTTTTGCGAACTTGCGTAGTAATCAGAGTCCACCCTGGAGTTGCAAACCTTGTGATTATTATGGCCGCCATACAAATGAACTCTATGGACCAAGCACGCACTCAACACATCGAGGGCCAATAAGACCCTGGAGCTTACCAATTTAACCCTAGCGATATCTCTACAACTTAGATCTAGAACACAGCATGGCACATGCACGAATACAAGAAGTCTAGCAGAGCCGTGATTTGTCTTGACAAGTTTGGCACATCTTATCAAATCGAGAATCCTTCTTTATCAATTAAGTTTCTCCAGTGCCCGAGCCTCCGCTCCAGCTGCTTTATGTCTCTTTTGTGGTCACTGGCCAGGCGCCTCATCAATCATGCAACTCAAATACGCGGGGTTAAGACAAGCTTCCAGCCGCAGCTCTCAGCGACAAATGGCAGACCATGCAGCAGGCCTCTTTATCTCTATGTGGAAGAAGCAGAAGTTAGAGCTCCTCTATACCGCATAAGCCATGGACCTGCTTCTCATGTCACTAATTAGCGACACAGAATAATACCTGGCCTCATTCAGGATATCCGCTTCCTGATGAGCTCTGCCTGACTTTCATCTTTATTCATTGCGAGCCAACTTACAGTAGAGAAATAGTTACTTCGACTACCTATCAGCTGTTGGCATGTAATTGGCCACAAAACGGTTGCTCCGATGATACGGAGAGCTTATATCGTACCATTTGTATAAAGTTTGTCAGCCGTGCCCTAACATGCGAAACTCTCCATGACCCTTCCGCTCACGAGGGCCCCAGGTTTTGAATATTCAATTAATTTCACTTCACTTTAGTTTCAGAAGCGGATTGGTAATCATTTCGAGATGATCTCCTACGCACAAATCTCAAGCCTTTTGGTGTATACACCGTGTAGGCATCACCCTGCTTCTGCCTTCATATTGAGATACCGTGGCTAAAGTAACTACATATGCATCATTAAGCTCATTGAACTCGCTAGAGCTTTGTGCGGAATATTTATCCTCCTTCTGTATTTCTCCATCAATCTTCCTGCCTCCGTCATTCTTTCATGATAACCTCAGCATCCTGGAGATGTTTGACGAGATCAGTAGGCCCAGTGCTTGCATTCGCTTGAACGTTGCATACTGGCCATGGCGAAGCATTAGTACCTGTTCTATGATATGTAAATGTGACACCATTGGGGTAAATGGCCTCTACAGCTCTTTCGAAAGCAGTCTCGTCCCCAATAAGGCGAATGGGGATGTCATGCATTTGAGTTCCGTAAGTCGCCATTGTTCTTTGGATGTTATAATTCGAGGGTTTTTTTTACAAGTAGCTATGATATAAATGAGCATTGATGTTGGTTGTAATTCCGGTTTTACGATGCGCCCATGAAATTTATAGGCGGCGACGGCAGTGTCACTGCCATCGCAATACACAGCGTACAATAATCCTCACTTCTTGACAGCGAATAAGCTCCTGAATCGGCTATTCATCGCGTCACCATTCGTGATTCTCCGGACAAACAATCACCTCTCGTCATCACTCAACTGAAGCCTGCAACTGTGAAGTGAAAAGTTCAATTTAGTTTCATCGTATCTGAGATAGCAAACGTTTCAGTGGCCATATCTCCCCTCTCTCAGCGACGGAATCCATGATGTCGGACGTCTTCCTCTCACTCCTCATCATCTTGCTTAAGAACACCCTCGTCCTGCAGAGTCTTGACCAGATCTGCGGGTCCTGTACTCGCTCGAGGCGCCGTAACCTCGTACATGGGCTCTTGTGTATGCGAACTCTTGATGGGGTGCGTCACTCCTTCACCATAGTGTCTCCTCAACGCCGCTTTGAAGGTCTCCAAGGTCTTGACAAGACGGACGGGGACATATGTGATTTGACTTCCATAAGTCTCGGGTTCTTGGCCTGCAGGCATGGTTGTAGATAGTGAATGCGAATGTGATAGTTTGTGGTGGGTTTGATGTGTTGTTATTGATGTTGTCTGTTTGTCTCGCTAATGGCTGGCAAGTCGCTTCTTTCTATAGTCAATATCCAGCCCTGAGTGAATTCACCGCCATTGGGACAGACACTTGTCACAGTCATTTTTGGGCGTGATTATCAACCTTCTGTCGTTAAACAACCTTCAGATTGGAGTCATTTCACTGCCAATTCCTCACTCACATCGTCAAACTCCTTAGCTCGCTGATTTACGGTCACTTCACTTGTGGTGACTGAATCGTTTCATAATGGCTTCTCAGCCAATGTGGATTTCACGACTTGTTTGACGGCTGCCCTGGTGGCTTGCATAGAATATTCACTGGACCAAGGGAGACTTCAATGCGGTGCCGAACGTGTCAGGTATGCTAAGGCGGCAAACACTGTCTGTGAAGTAGCATTCACAATTCAGTCACCATGATGATCATCTCATTAAAACTTCATCACTTGCGTTTCTTTGTAATCAAATGAACACTTCTCTCGTCTTTGGATGTAGCTCTTAAGTTCATGATCATGGTCTTCCTTCTCCCTGGTCGTCCATCACGACACTCCATCGCTAGCATCTCCTCTCTTGTCCACTTTCTCTCATTCCTTCATGACCAGCTTAAGTTCCTGCAGTTCGTGTAACAGATTGAAATCCGCTGAGCCCTTGACCACGAGTCCCTCAATCTTATAAAGCTCCCCAACTTCTGTGCGTGTCATGTGCGCTCCACCAGGATATAAGATCATCAACTGGCGTTGCAAAGCCTCTAGATTTTCTTCTTGAACGAGCTTCAGAGGGATGTAAACGGTGCGCACATCGTATTCAGTTTTGTCTCCGATATTTGAGTCTCTGGACATTGTGGCTATGGAGAATATAATTCTGAATTAATTGGGGTGTGATTCTTAATGGGTATGTGATCAATCGGTTTCCTTCTTGGCCAGCCGTTCAACCGACTGGTCGCCTCTATCTATACACAATGTGCTCTGCCTGTTTGCTGTCACTCACTTCGCATGAGTCACACTGTCACCATCAACAAGGTGCGAACGTCAGGCTATCAGCCTCCTTCATTATGAGTGTATTGTCTTCCAGTTCATGACTTCACAAACTTCTTTACACAATCCTGGAAGGTCATTCAACATGCGCAGACGTGCTCTATACACAGCGATTCACCCGTGATCACTTGTTCTATTCTTGATAGATACAGTCTCATGTCCTCTTGTGAAATGCGAGATTAGTAGCCTAGATATGGTACACTATCACGCATGCTGTGTTGCTCGCAACTCTTCCTCTCACGATTGCTGGGATCACCTCATCTTTCAAAACAGCAAAGCGTCAGATTACGCTGGCTAATTTTACAGTTGATTTAGTTATATTTTTCTTTGCAGGACTATGTATCTTTGACTATGAAAGATAACAGACCTTCTCTCACCGTGGCCTACAAGCTTCGTGGTTGCCTCCCCCATCCTCATCTCCGCGCTCAATCCCGCAAAATATATTCACCTTCTGTGAGGAACTTTTGAAGGTTGATCTTATCTGGACTGTCTCGGAGCCCGATGACTTTGTACTGTGCCACATGTTCGGCGGTCGCATTCTCAAATGTGATGTCAATTCCCCCTGGGAAGTATTCCTTCAAGCCTTTCTCCAGCTTGGAATAGTCGCCGACAAAACATTTTGGAACGTATCGTGTGAACGTATGCCATACTGTGTTGTCTCCTAATGTGGAATCTGCGGTCATTCTTGCTGTATAGTGATTCTTGGTAGATGTAGACTTTCTGTGTGTAGTTTTGGATTGTTGGATTGATGGTTGTTGGCTGTTGGTTGTTCATCTGTTACTTATAGCTGGAACCTGGCTGAGCAAGCGACTAACAATAACTACATTCACACCCGATCCTGGCTGAGCGACTCTAATCACCGCCCAGAATGAGTATCAACTTATCACTATCTGGAGCATTTGGAGACCTCATCATCACTGTCCTGGAACTTCGAAACGTGCGTGGCTCAGAACATCCACAGCAAAATGGTTTCACGCTTCCTCAGCTCTTCAGTTCCTTTCACTCCTCGATTCACATCTTGTCGCGGGTTCTCTGTGACTACAGGGGTCTTGCTTTGACTATCGGCCATCTCACAACATTACTTCCTTCACTCGTCATTTATGGCAGTTTAACTTATGTGATTCCTATGTGAACAACTACAGGTAGCTCATGACCATCAGCATCCCGAAATGACAATTATATGCGTCTCTTCTCTCCTCGCGATACTGGACGATCCATCCCAGCTCTCATCCTCTTCGGCCGAATCGGCCCTGGAGAATAGCACCAACATCTTGGAGCTTTCTCTGCAGGTCGGCTGGCTCTTTGGTCTTCGCAAGCGCAGTAACACGGCAGGTACTGGGGCTGTATTTGTAGTCGACCTTGAACCCAAAAGGATAAATATCTCTCAGTGCATCTTCAAATTTTCCCTTGTCGTTGATGAGGACGAGTTTGATGTCATGTTCGCAGGACCATTTAGCGGCTCCCTGATTGGTCTTGGTGCAAGTTCCAGAAGGCATGATTTCTTTAGTGTTGGTGATGGTAATATGTGGAGGTTTGGTTGTGTTGGCTTTTGGCAAAGGAAATATTGGGGGTTGTTGGTCTATTTATACTTGATCTTGGGGTCATTTCGTTCCATCGTCCTTGCGCTGGGTCAAGCATCACTATTCTCAGGGGGCGTGATCGTCAGCACATGAATTCTTCATCGTGACTCTCCGTGCATAAATCTGTAGGTGACCGACGAACACAAGGGCAAAGCACACAAATGGCTTCAACGGCACTGAGAGCTTCCTTTGATCTCCATCCGACGTCTACCATATCACTGGCAGAGGTCTATTTACTCTATTCACAGAGCTCATTACGGTCATGGGGAACGTCAAAATGGCCCCCTTCGTTAAATACTGCCATGACTTGATCTCGTGAAGGGGCACCAAGGGCTTCAGACACTCGCAGCCACTCACTGGAGCTCATCAATGTTCAACTGATGGCTGGCATATGCCAATTAGCTGTGAGTCATCAGGCGCATTCAGGGAGAACTTTGTCTTGTGATTCTTCAAGCTCTTTTCATCGCAGACATCGATGCTCTCATCATCAGTTCCTCCAGCAAGTGAGCCGCACAAACAGTGTCAATGCTGGCCGCATTTCATCTGCAGAGTCCCTATAAAAGGTCCCAGATGCCCCGGCTTATCATCCCCATACACTCCCATCCAAGTCATCAAATACAAGACCCAACATCACGCCACAATGGTTATCATCAAAAGATGGGGCAGCACAAATGCTGTCGACACTGAGAAGCTCGTGTTCAAGCATGAGTTCCCGGAGAAGCGTTTCTGCAGGATGGAGAAGCTTCGAGAGGCGCTTGGGGATATCTTTGGCGCGGATGATTGGGTCGTCGAGTACGATGGACATAATATCGTCATCAAGGTGGGAAGCAGGGTTGATCTTAAAGAGGAACTGAAGGCGCGTGGTATCATCCACAAGTCTATGTGTAAAGCTCGGGCTATTAGGGTTTTCCGGTATTTTGAGTATGCCCGTTACTGCTGAGTTCAATGTACTGACTCTGATTCTTGAGCGCGAGCATGGCCGCAAGGTACTCATGGGTTGTCGAGATCTCATAAGTGTAAAAGCCAAGGAACTAAATCGCGACTCCGCGCGGTGGAAGTTAACCACCATAGTTAGTCTATCTTTAAATTTGGGAATTTTGATAATTTAACTTAATGCTTATGCCTGGGTTTTATATTGTTTGTGTTGCCTACCAGTCACCAAAGTCTAACTGTAACATATACTAAGTCTGCAGGGTAGTTCGACCTGGAGTGGACAATAGATATTAAACAAAACAGCACGAGACAGTCTTATTTTAGCTAAGAATACTAAAGCGAGGAAGGAAAAGGTGTCCCTAGGTCTAATTCTTAAAATTCCTTTGGTCAAGACGAGATAGGTACGGCGTAAAGTATGATAATTGACTCTTCTCCAAAATGTTCATGGCTATATTCCAAAATTTGAACAGGGAATAGCAAATAAGTCAAACATCCCCGTTGACGCAATTGGTTAGCGTGTCAGACTTTTATCAACACATGAAATCTGAAAGTTATGAGTTCGAGTCTCATACGGGGAGTTTCTTTTTTCGCCAATTTCAAATGTTCGTTTTGATCTCTGAGTCAAAAGGAATCGATCGCACTCATTTTTATCTTTTTATCTCCTCGTTTGCGTGCATGGTGATCATTTGAAGTTGCGTGCACCATGGATGTGAGTGTGGCGCACTGTGGCGCGAGCTCCCCAAACATGCCATTTTCGCCAGAGCAATCAATCTGTCCAGCAACACCTCAATCATTACATTTATGCACCAGCTGCGCTCGAATCCAGGACCAGTCTTTTGACGACAACATTTTGTCCCGTCGATGGGGGGTTACTTGTTGCGACACCTGAACCCTACAGACTTAGCGTTCCACGCCTCCGCTCCCTGAGGAGTACCTAATCGCCCTTTGTCTCTCTAACCGCCTGCTTTGCGCCATTCCCTTCGAGTCCCCCGCGTCCGCTGTGGTGTTTCCCCGTCATTCAACATCTTCCAGTTCACGCGACAATTCGAGATGCGCTCCCCACTCCGAAACCCCACCAGCCCGTCACGCGTGGGCGATGCGCGAGCCAGGAGCGCTGTGAGGTTTCAAGAGCTGAAGAGCTAGAAGTCTGCGGGATGATCCAGTCTTCCTCATTGACTCTTATCCCTCGATCCTCGCCGCCTCCCACGATTCACTGGCCTTACCACGACTAGCCCGCAATCACCAGCGTCGCTGTTCTATCGCAACTCAATATGCCTCTCAGACAGCATGGCATAGACCTAGTTGCTCTTCGGCTGAGGATTGAGATGGCAGCTATGACGATGTGGGCACACACCAAACATACCTCGGACGCGATAACGACTCTAGTCCCCCTCTCGTCTGCGCCGACCCTACCTTACTCCGTCCCTCTTCGACTCGTTCTCCCGCCATCGTGCACGACCGCGCATGCGTCCTCGAATAGCAACCCCGTCGAGAACCTATCCCGACGTTACGATCGATTCCAATACCTGTTCTGCTACTCGACTCGTTACGCTCGATGTTCATCCCTTGCAAAAGTTTCTGAATGGTGTTTTCGCGTCGTAAGAACCGCGATTCGGCTAGAACTGGTGGAAGATGCAAGACGGCTACCCTAAGGTCTTGATTAAGCCAGTTAGCTCTTCCATCAACTCATTGTCGCGGCCTTCCTCAGCTTGCTGTTGAGTTTCGCGACGTAGACTGTATGCCAGTTGTCGCTACGACTCTACATCTGGGGATGAACCCTTGTACCTCTGCCGGGAAACGTCAACAGCGACAGACCACTCTCAAGCTGTCCTTCTGCCTCTAAACGTAGTAAACCCGCGGAAGCTTCCAAGATGACGAGCAGCAACCCGACTCCAAGCATAAGCATTGTTCATGGAGCTAGACTTGGGTTTTATGCAGCCACCATGTTTGCAAGGTGAACGCCCGAGAAAGGGTCTTGACGTTAATCTTGCTTGACGACATTACGTGAAGTAGTCTCGAGACTTCCATTCCATGTCCGCTTTGATCGCCAGCCGCGGGTTTATGTCGCGCCATATACGGTCTGTCGCGTGCTCCATAACGTTTCTGCACACCGCGATTGACACAAAGGCGATGACCGACTACAATTGCAGACAAGGCAAGAGATTCGGGATATTACCTGTAGGATGTAGTTCTTAGTTCGCTCATCTTATTGTCAACTTGGGTAAAATCTCGTGTTAGATCTGTTGTAATGTACAGCAATTCCTCTCAAATATGCTTGCGCGTAGAATAAAAGAATAAAATTAAAGGTCCCGGGTAGGAATGCGCATTTGACATTTCACCTCGATCTATCTATCCCGCGTAATGTTATTCTGCGCTGGAGAGGAAGACTTACGCAATCAAAGACATCGGCGATTTAAAGCTGATCACTGCTTTCCGAGAATTTCTGCTATTGCGATGTTCATCGGGAAAGGTTCCCATGCCCGAAGGTTGTCAACTAATCTTGACTGCCCAAGCCCAAGATGCAACAGTGCGACAACGACGCAAATGGTAATCAGACTCTTTACGATCAATCCTGATCATCAGGCAGTAAATTCGTCCTCAGGAATTATTTACCTGATATCGCAGGTGTTCAAGCTAAGTGTCTACTTGCCTCCCCATAGTCACGTCGTCACCATAAACGCGTCAATCAACCGCAACACCTCCGCCTCCATTTGCCTCCTCACCACGTCCTCACCTCATCATCACAAGCTCAAATCTGGTGTTCCTCCCTCCCGGCTGCCTCTCCCAACAAACACAATCAATCTACGCGTCCCTCCACAGCCTCAGCACCGCCCCGATCAGAAAAACCCGTTCTACCTTAGCTGAAAGCTTAAACACCGTCCTTCTCCATTCAGAACCTCCCGAGATGAATATCCTGGTGTCTCGGTTGCCACCGCCTTCACTGACGTCATGGAAGCAGAGAAAACATGCAGCGAAATTAAGCTTAACCAAAGACAGGGGTTGCCCCGGCATCCAAATTACGGGTGGCCTCCTTGTTTTTTACGGGCAAGTTTCTGGTTTTATGTGTGTGTGTGTTGTTTTATGCGCGATCATACTGTATCGGATCACTGGAGCAAATCGGCGCTATCAAGTTGAGGAGAGGGTGAGATGTCACTGGCGGGACTGTCATGTGTGCAAAGTCTCGAGTGCCACGTACGATGACTTCTATTGCCAACGGTGTTTATTCACCGTCTAACGTGCCTTGAACACGTTATGTTCCCAACGAACTGCCGAATCGGGTATCATATCATGCATGATGTATTCGATTCAAGAATTCTTGCACCTCCAGCCAATCCCCTTGCTTCAAATATCACCATCCTCAAAGTTCCCTCTGCATGCCCTGACTAAGTGGACCAATACCGGGCTGTGTATAAAACTGCACTACACATAACAGGATGAGACAGTTTCTCGTCGACTAAAAGATACAAAAGCCACCGCTAGAGGCACTTTTAAGTTTAAAAACTGGATTTATGAATCGCCCCCTTTTTACTCGTAACGGAGGGAGATGAAGGTTGCCGGGGAGGGAAGGAGTGAATGAGATCTAGCGTGATGGGCGCTATTAAGCTTAAAAAACGAGGCTTAGACAGTGACGTTGTGGGGCGACTTATGGGGACCTGGACCTTGGATTTGTGATTTTGGGGTGGGGACGTCCTGGACGGTTAGTGGGCGTTTAGATCTTGGCTGGCGGTTGGAATACGACAAACTGACCAAGAGCAGTGTCTCTATAGTAGATGCTGTGAGTAGGTGAAGGACATGGCTGTATTGTCAAGTAGTACATTATTATTATTCTCATTAATATACGAGTCTTGCGTCAGTTTACTTTGTTTAGCAGGTCTTTGCACAGACAAGTCCCGCTGATTAAACAAAAAACACCCCTGTAAACGCCAAGATTCGCAACTCCAAGCAATACCATCTTAGCCCTCGCCATCACCAATCACACAGCCCGCCCAGGATCTTGGCATGCCTCGTGGCTGTGGCTGTGTCCCAAGTGTATTTTCATCCCCTGCCTTTGATCCTCTTATCACCCCCAGGGCTTTCAAGTCTCAATATCTTGGCTTCTCCTCTTTTCACCTTTTTTCCCCTTCTCTCATGAACCACACATTCCATCTCACGTCAACATGGACTCTAGCACTCCACGACGTCCGCGCGCTCCTACAATCACCGTCGACACTGCGGCTGTCGACTCAAACGATCCCGGTAATTCTCCAGTGCGATGACTGACTTGCTCACATCATACGATGCAGTAAAACTAACATGTATGTAATTGAGCAGCACCCGCAGATTCAATCTCTCCTTCTCCGCTAGACGATACGAATACTCTTGCGGTACCGACAGCAAAATCTAGAACCGAATCATGGTCCTCGGCGCCGTCTACAAAAGTCGGGACTGATCATGAACAAATGTCTCGCGAGGTAGAAGCCCTAAGAAAAGGCGACCAAGCCGAAATCCTAAAGCCCGACCCCGGCGAGGAAGACCTCTTTCACGTGGAAAACAACCCATTCGCTTTTTCGCCCGGTCAATTGGCGAAACTCATTAACCCAAAGAACTTGGCCGCTTTTGTTGCGCTCGGTGGTTTGCCTGGTCTGCAGAAGGGCTTGAGAACTGATGCAAAGGCTGGATTGAGCGTGGATGAGGGAAAGCTTGCGGGTGCCGTGTCATTCGAGGAAGCGACGTCTTCAAAGGTTGAGAAGGCGACGCATAGTGATGCGCACGCTTCAGGAAAAGATGCATTCCCTGATCGGAAACGAGTATACGGCGCGAATCGCCTCCCGGAACCAAAGTCAAAGTCGTTTCTTGAACTAGCATGGATCGCCCTACAAGACCGCGTGCTTATCCTTCTCTGCATCGCAGCCGTGGTATCACTCGCCCTAGGTCTCTACCAAACCTTTGGAGGATCACATGAAGACGGCGGTGCAAAAGTCGAATGGGTCGAAGGTGTCGCCATCATCGTCGCCATCACAATTGTTGTAGTGGTGGGCGCAGCAAACGACTGGCAAAAAGAGCGACAGTTCCAGAAACTTAACCAGAAGAAGGAAGACCGCATCGTCAAGATCACCCGCTCCGGAAAACCGCAAAACATCTCTATTCACGATGTGCTCGTTGGCGATGTCATGCTTCTCGAACCGGGTGATGTGATCCCCGTGGATGGTGTTTTTATCGAAGGTCATAATCTGAGCTGTGATGAGAGTTCGGCAACGGGAGAGTCGGATCTTATCAAGAAGGTTCCGGCTGAGCAGGTCCTTCATGCGTTGCTGCATGAGCAGGCGCCGCAATTGAAGAAGCTTGATCCGTTTATCATCTCGGGTGCAAAGGTTCTCGACGGTGTAGGCACGTTTCTTGTCACAGCGGTGGGAGAGCAGAGCAGTCATGGAAAGACGATGATGTCGCTTCGTGATGATCCAGGATTGACGCCTCTTCAAGCAAAGCTCAATCTCCTCGCAGGTAAGTCAACCATCCCAATTGCAAGATCCATACTAACTGGTCAGGATACATCGCAAAGCTTGGTAGCGCAGCTGGTCTCCTTCTCTTCTTCGTCCTCCTCATCGAATTCCTCGCCAAACTGCCCAACAACCGTGAATCAGGCGAGCAAAAAGGCCAAGACTTTCTCCAGATCCTCATCACCTCCATCACCGTCATCGTTGTCGCCGTCCCAGAAGGTCTTCCCCTCGCAGTAACACTCTCCCTTGCTTTCGCGACAAAGAAGATGACGCGCGAGAATAACCTGGTGCGACATCTTCAATCGTGCGAGACTATGGGTAACGCCACGGTTATCTGCTCCGACAAGACTGGTACGCTCACCGAGAATATCATGACCGTCGTCGCTGGCTCATTGGGCATTCGTGGACTCTTTTCCTTTGGCGATTCGTCGTTTGAGAAGGAGTGTGCTGGTGCTGAGAAGAGAGAGACTATTGCGCTGGCTCAGTTCGCGACTAAGCTTGATCCTGAGTACAAGGAACTTCTCAAGACTGCCATCACCGTCAACACCACGGCTTTTGAGTCAGACGAAGAAGGAAAGCAAGGCTTTGTCGGTACAAAGACTGAGACTGCTCTTCTCGACTGGGCCCGTCGCTATCTCGGTCTCGGTCCCCTCGCAATCGAACGCGCCAACCATCCCATCACACGTCTCTTCCCCTTCAACTCCCAGCGCAAATGCATGGGCGCCGTTGTTCAAATCCCCGGCCCGACAAAGGATAAGCCCAAGTACAGACTCTACATCAAGGGTGCTTCCGAAATTGTTCTCGGCGAATGCACCACCATTCTCGGCGATCCCACAACAGCACCAGCCACCGAAGCCCTCTCCGACGATGGAAAGGAGGAACTGCGCTCCATCATCTTCAACTACGCTACAAACTCTCTCCGAACTTTGGGTCTTGCGTACCGCGACTTTGAGAACTGGCCTCCTGTTCTATCCCTCCGCCCCGAAGACGACAACGCTGATATCGATCTCACTGACTTGGTGCATAACCTCACCTGGATGGGCGTCGTAGGCATCCAAGACCCCGTGCGCAAGGGCGTTCCCGAGGCTGTGAACGACTGCGGTATCGCCTCCGTAAATGTCAAGATGGTTACAGGCGACAATGTCGAGACCGCACGTGCCATCGCTCTCAACTGCGGTATCCTCACCGAAAGCACAATCAACGAGCCCAACGCCGTGATGCAGGGCTCTGACTTCCGCAAGCTGTCTGAATCAGACCGCACAGCAGTTGTCAAGAAGCTGCGTGTGCTCGCGAGATCGAGTCCAGAGGATAAACGCATTCTCGTCAAGACGCTGCGATCGCTCGGTGAGATTGTCGCTGTTACAGGTGATGGAACGAATGATGCTCCTGCGCTCAAGGCCGCAGATGTTGGTTTCTCAATGGGTGTTACTGGTACGGAAGTCGCTAAGGAAGCATCGGATATTATCCTCATGGACGATAACTTCTCATCTATTGTTGTGGCTTTGGGCTGGGGCCGTGCTATCAACGACTCGGTTAAGAAGTTCTTGCAGTTCCAACTTACCGTCAACATCACAGCTGTCGGCGTAACTTTCATCTCAGCCGTGTCTGACGATGAGCAGAAATCCGTTCTTAACGCTGTTCAACTCCTCTGGGTAAACCTCATCATGGATACCTTTGCCGCTCTAGCCCTCGCCACCGATCCTCCGACCGGAAGTCTGCTTCACCGCGAACCCGAAGCTCGAACTGCACCGCTTATCACAATCACCATGTGGAAGATGATCATCGGCCAATCGATCTACCAGCTCATCGTGTGTTTCGTCCTCTGGTTCGGTCGTGATGCAATCCTCGGCTATGAAGAACGCGAAGTCCGATCCCTCATCTTCAACATCTTTGTCTTTATGCAGATCTTCAAGCTTATCAACAGTCGACGCATCGATAACAAGCTCAACATCTTCGAGGGTCTCCACCGCAACCATTTGTTCATGCTTATGATGACCATCATGGCAGCAGGACAAATCATCATTATCTTCTTCGGCAGCGACGCCTTTGTCGTTACTCGCTTGAACGGTGTCCAATGGGGAATTTCTCTCGTTCTTGGATTCTTCTCAATCCCTATCGGTGTACTTATTCGGTTGTTCCCCGACGAGTGGTTCCATGCTTTTGTCAAGGTTCTCGCTAAGCTGTGGCCAAGCTGGATCCGCTTCTCGCGCAAGAAGAAGGATACCTCTGAAGAAGAAGGCACTGAGCCGTTTCCTAAGGAGAAGCTGGAGGGGTATGATATGGATACCGCACTCCTCGGCATTCGCGATGATCTCGAGTTCCTGAAGCGTGTTCGCGGCGGACGCATGACGGCGTTGAGCGATGCCATGGCGCGCTCGCGCGAGAAGATGCTTCGACGCAAGAGATCCGAGTCTCGACCTAGAAGCAAGCTCCGCAGCCGCCGCGGTTCATCAAGATCCTCAAACAGACCGCCCATCTCGCCCATGATGTCGGTCGTGGGCATGCCCGGTATCGTGGCTGCGAGTGTAGCGGGCCTGCAGCCTGGACAGGGTGCCAGTAACGAGAACCTTGAGGCGCGACAGGCGTGAGTGCGAGCGAGTTATACTGGATACTTGTGTTAATTTTGGGTTATGTCATATTGCATTATTTAGAGATTGAACGAGTGCTGCATCTGTTTTATAGTGTACGAGTTCGATCAGAGCAATCATTTATTTATCGGAACGGAACGGAAAGGAAAGTCACCAAAGCAAAGCAAATTATAGATGTCTGGAGTTGGCGGTCGATATGTCATGTTATATATACAATCAAGTCTGAGCGAATGATCTATCTACTATTAATAAAAGTTTGAGCAACAATGAGATTATTTGAGTGTACTTTGCGTTGTTTGTGATGATGTCTTGGTGGTGAGGTCAGTGTCAGCTTGCGACGCCTGCTCACTAACGTGTAGCGCTGTCAGCCACTAAATCTCAATAAATTTCAGTTGGCAACAGCACTAAGCAATAGGCGGTTCAGTGTAGATGGTCAGGGTATGACTGACGTACAGCACAAAATCTACGCTCTAACAACAAACAAGAAGACAAAGTCTGAGGCAGAGTCAACGGGAGATCCATTGCTTGGAACCACGAATTTCTCGTGCGCGCTCACGGTGGCATCACCCCCTTAGGTGCTAAAGCTCGAAGAAGGAGATCTCGATTCCATGACTCTCCCGAAACCTTTCCTTCAGATCATGTTCTGCTCGTTCACCTTCTCCTAACAAATGCCACACACCAATCCGCAGCTCTGTCAAACATGGTGTTGGCACAGGAGACAAATCACCAAACTCTTCCAATATCGCGCTGAAACTCTCCTCCCACGAAACATTGAAATCATCTAGCCCTTGTCGAAGCACAAGAGCTTTCAAGGTTGGCGGGAGGACATCCCCGAGTGTTAGATCAGCATCTATCACCGCGCTGCTCGTCGCATCAAGGCTTTCGAGAGCAGAGAATCCCTTCAAAAAGCCCAGAGTTGTCGAAGAGGGCACATCGACTTCGATAGAGTCGTCGAATGCTTCCCAATGAACAATCAGACGGCGGAGGACCTTGCGACACGGCATCAATCCTTGGCTGATGGATTGGCCATCAAAGAAATGCGCCTCCCCTGGCCGATACAATTCTAGTCGAAAGAACTCTAAATTCTTCATCTGGGATAGCAATTGCTTCAAGAAGCTTTCCCCAACAGTAGTGTATCGCAAAGTGAGACTCGTGAGGGATTCTGAACACGAGACTGTAGGTATCGCGGCGTCAAGTGGTGGCTCTGGATAGCTGAGCTTTAGCGCGACTTCTCTGAGGCGAGGCGCCCGAAAGACTGGCAGCATGTCCAGGACCTCTCCCCTTCTGATCAACTCTGCACGGCAGTCAAAGTCTCCCGAGGGCCAGCCAAATACTCGCAGGCGTTCCAATCTGGTTGCTCTTGTCATCGAATAAGGCTCGCAAGCCAGTCGTAGCACATCTCCAATGGGACTGAAATTCGGTGTCGGCGAGCCATATCCGTCATCACGGTGAAACATGTCAATCACCAATATTTCTACATTCCGCAGCTGCAGAATAATGAGTGCGACGATTGTCTCTACCTCCAGGCCGTAAAGCCTCCTGATCCAATCTTGCGAACGCGGTAATCCAGCTTCCTGTATCAAGCTACTTATGGCCACGTTGGCGTCTCGAAGAGAATTCGAGTCTGCATGGCGCATGCGCGGCTTTGGGCCATATCCGGTCTCCTGAACGCTGAATTCATGGACATACGACGCCAATTCGGGTCGGTGAAGTAGGTTGAGAAATAACTGTTGAATGGGCGTAGATGCATCCGGTTTGCTGTGGTCCCAGGTCCATGTTATCTTTCGGTAGAGATATTTCTCTGTGATGACATTGAATGCTCGTGAGACAGCTGACAAGTGGAGCAGGTCAGTCGGCGCAAGATATTGAGCAATGATTCCCCATAATTCGGGCACGGCTACAAGGCTTAGAATCATGGAAACACAAATAGGCGAATAGCAGTGTATGACAAGTAATTTGGAGTGCAAGAGATAAAGAGCTTATTGTTTGAGCGCGGCAGCTGAGGGCGGAGGCGGGGATCATCGTATCTCTCTCTGGCTTACTGGGTCAGGTAGTGGGCCGAGAAGCCACTCAGTTAGCTGGAGCTAAAACCTCACTGGGTAGTCTACTATGGGCCTACAGCAATCGAAATGCATATTGATTAGACCTGAAATTATGCAACAAGTACTATAGGTATAAATGTGTTGCTTAAGAAGCACCAAGCCCCAAATGAAGATCTGTGTCATAGCCAAGCAGCGAATAAATTGCCTGGTATTCCTGATTTGTCGGCGCAAAGTATGGTGGCATCATCTGAGATGTTGGAAACATCATGCCCTGTGCAGAGAAATTCCCATCCTGAAACATGGTCGAGTCTGCGGTATCATATCCAACTTGAGGCATCATTGTCAATTCTTTAGAGCCGTCGCTTGTCGGAAACATAAACATCGACTCTTGAGAGATGCTCCCTTTCGGTAAAGCTATCATTGCCTGTTCGGAAGTGTTGCTGTCTTGTTGAACCGTCGTCGATAGATCATCAGCATTGCTCCCTGTGGTCGCAGATGCATTATCCAGCTGCTCGCTTTCATCACTCGTAACATACCCCTTCTCTTTCAAATATGAATCGATTAATTGAGGTCCAAACCCCTTTGTCCCTTGGATAATCTCTTGCTGCATCGACTCGGGTAACGGCCACGTAGTCAGATATTTTTCCATCCGCAGCGACATCTCGGCCTCGAGATAGCGACTGATATCCTGGCAGAGATTGAAGTCCCTAGTATTCTTGTCTTGCGCTGTATCCTCAAAGTCTGACCTGGTTAGTTATTATGCATAAGAACGAGGGCAGGTAAAGCTGACATACAGGGACTGGGTACCCGGTCGTTAGGAAACACGATTTGGTAAATCTCTGTCCACTTCTCCGATCTAGATTTGCTCTGGCCCATTCCCTTTTTGCTCCTCAGTCGCCGGAGCTTATCCTCGTTCAATATATCTGGATCCGGGGGACTGGTGGAGGGTTCACACGCCTGGGTCTGCTTTGAGTGCGTCCCCAGAGCTTCCGAGGTCTTGAGGTCCGAGCCGCAGCGTAGGCATTGGAACTTGGGCGGCGCGTGGCTGCGATACAGATGTTCTCTATTCAGCGCTGTAAGGACTTCAAGTTTTTCTTTAGATTTGTTTTCTGTCAAAGGGACACTCACTTCATTCGATGTATCTCTGCGAAGCCAGGATGTCCACACACCCTCCGGTCGGGTTGGCCGTACTTGTGGGGATTATGTTTGAAGTATGGACATGCAAGCCTCGGGGTTTCTGAAGTGTTCTGAACATGTCGAGATTTGGGGCTCTTCTCATTGTCATCGCCTTCGTCGTCATTGTCACGCTTGCGCTTGGGGACACGGCGAGGTCGATCCGTTGTCCTTTTCTGCTTGCTCGCATTGGAACTCGAGCCAGAGCCAAGACCAGAGCCAGAGTTATGAGTCTGGGATGTCGAAGCGGAGTCGGTACTCTGATTGTTGCCGTTCCCATTAGACCTCTCTCGTGTTAAAGGTGAAAGCCATTCTCTTAGCCATTCGAGGAACCAGTTCCTGGCAGCCGCAGTAGCTGTATTGCCTGGTGGCATTCCGTCGGCGATGCTAGAGCCCCGGGAGGTATCGGCTGTCCCCTCATCTTCCGTAGACTCGTATCGGGAGAGGAGTTTATGGTGGAACGACTTGGATGCCGAAGAAATGCTTCCTTGGTCAATTATAGGATCCAGATTCTCGCGATTTTGGACCCAGCCTCCGATACCAGCAGACCCAGCACTCCAGTAAACTTCCTCCATGCTGCGGTCAGGGAATGTGGCATTGCTCGTCGAGTCTGGGATCTCGGAGAGCAGTACGGGAGACGAATCGCCCTGCTGTGACATGTTTGGCTGTTGGGGCACACCAGGCATGCTGCTATAGCCGCTGTCTGCCACCGACTTGCTGCAATTGTGCTGTTGAGGGCGAGGGTTTAGCGTAATTTTATGGATGCCGACCTCATCACTGGCTGCCCACTGTACAAGCTCTGCATCTTTCTCTCCTCCGAATACGTCTAGACATTGTGGGCTATCAAGAAAGTGTTCAGCAGCGTGGTTCAATCGTTGATACAACGCCGTAGGACCGGCGAATCGGGTTGATGCGCACTGGGGCATGGGACAGCCCAGATCTTGGGGCAGTCCACAGCTCATTCGCATCGACGAGTATTGACGGTCTAGTAACCATTGCACCTCTTTATCAAGAACCTTGTTACCCACTTCTTTTTTATCGTGCGTCTTGGTCCGCCGGTGACTCTCAATCAAGTGCGTTCGGAAGTCGTGCTTATTAGCGAAGAGTGTGCCGTTGGCATTGGACAGTAGGGACTCGGGATCGATCAATTGACGAGTGCGCTTGGTGTGCTTGCAACGACCTTCATTGCACTCCCAGAACATGCGTTCATGTTTTAAATGCTGAGTTAAAATATGGTCCTTCCAATCCCACTTATTCTCGAACTTCTGATCGCAGCCGGCGAAGTGGAAGACGCAGAGGAAGGGAAATCGATCAACCTGGCTTGGTTCACGACGGGAGACATCTTCATGGACGGTCTGTAGCTGAGACTTATGGAAATCGACGTAGAATGGATCTCGATCGGAACCATTAGTTGCCTGTAGTCGACCGTATAGACAAGCTGGTTCGTTGAGGTAGCGGCGTATTGAGGGAGAGCGGTTGGGGAGCGCACGATGCTCCATTGTGGAGGTGACGTAGGCGAATGCCTGTGGGATCAAGTCGCGGGAACAAAACTAGATGGCGAATGCAGTGAGAGAGATAGGTAGCTATTGAGTACAAAGAATATAGATGATATTAGAAAAGAAGAGAGAAATTTATAAAAGATGGTCTAAAAACTGGTCTAAAATATGTGACCTCACCATGTTTGTTTGGCGAAGCACGCAGTTGCGCGTTTCTCTTCTAGCACGAGTCCTAGCATGAGCATGCAGGACTCAGGAGGTGACACAGAAGCAAACACACACAATTGTGGCTAGCATCGAATATCGCAGCTGCGCGATGTTTTTTCCGGTGTTGATCCCTCGCGAGCGTGGATTGCTCAGCTCAGGGTTCATGATGCTGTCGCGACACAATTGCTGGGATCTCTTTGGTGTCGTTGTCAGGGAGCTGAGATAGCGCTTGGAGTGCTGATGATGGCGCTGAGACAACCATCAATCGCGACAAAGTGTCATCCGAGAGCGACCAAGACCAAGACTCCGCCTGAGAGAATCGCATCGTGCAATTGACAGAACACGCATCATGTTTGCGATGACAAGAAAGTGGTTTGTCTCTGCAATTGAGAACAGCTTGTCGCGACTCAACACCACTCGCAGCGACAATCGGACCAGCTGCATCGAGCAGACAAGCTACTGTAATCGCAAAATCTGGGGAACGCTCATATTTTTACCTAAAGAAAATAAAACAAAACAAGATCTGGACTCCATCGACTTTTATCCACTCCGGATCTCGGCTGAAGATGGAAGAGGTTAATTCTGGATAAAACAGCTTCTTTGGTAAGTGTCACGGGGTGCAATAAGTACCAAAACAGCGATATTCCTCTCCATCATGATCTCGTTACGTACGGCACTCAATTCTAGTGTAAAAACAGGTTATAATTACCTGTTTTGTAATTAATTCAAGTGACACCTCCAATTATCTTATCTACTGATAACTAACCCCAATCCAGTTTATCTTTCCGATGAGGCTCCCCTCACGATTCACGTTACCCCGCGATATCGCCTCCCCACCACGAGAGCTAGAGGAGCTGTCACGCATCAATCCCGATACGGAAAAAAGAGTCGTGTATTTCCAACTCGAGACGCTCTTATCATCATGTCCCTCAAAAACTATATATCCCCTCCTCTCCTCCCCTCCCCTTACCATCTTCACCTAACCATCAAACCTTGATACAGTCAGTCAGTCATCATGGGTCTTACGCAACATCATCCTTTTGATCCTCTCTCCGGAGATGAGATCGCTGCTGCCGTCGAGGCTATCCGCAAGTATCAGTCCGGCCAACTCCTCTTCAATGCTGTGACTCTACATGAGCCCCGCAAGAAGGAGATGTTGAGATGGCTTGAGCATCCTTCTGACGGGAACAAACCTGCGAGAATTGCGGATGTCACTGTCATTCTTCCTGATGGAGCAGTCTACGATGGTCTCGTGGATCTCAAGACGAGAAAGGTCCAGAAGTGGGAGAAGCTCGATGGTCTTCAGCCTATTGTAAGTTTCTTCACTCCTTGACTACGCTGAACATTGGCTGACGGGACAGATCACACCTGAGGAACTCATCCAGGTCGAGGAGATCATGCGCAAAGACCCCAAGGTTATAGAACAGTGCGAAATCTCCGGCATCCCCAAGTCAGACATGCACAAGGTCTACTGCGACCCCTGGACAATCGGCTACGACGAGCGCTTCGGCAGCAATATCCGTCTCCAGCAGGCGCTCATGTACTACCGCCCTGACCCCGATACCTTCCAGTATCAGTACCCTCTTGACTTCTGCCCCATCTACGACGGCGCCAAGAAGGCCATCATCCACATTGACATCCCCAGCGTGCGCCGCCCATTGAGCAAGCAGAAGGCTATTGACTACACTCCTCGCTATATCAACGAGAACGGTGGTTACCGAAAGGACATCAAGCCTATCAACATCACGCAGCCTGAGGGTGTCTCGTTCACCATGAATGGCCGTGTTTTGTCGTGGCAGAACTTCAAGTTCCATATTGGTTTCAACTACAAGGAGGGTATTGTGCTGAACCACATCACCTTTACCGACAAGGGTATCGAGCGACCTATCTTCTACCGTCTCTCCCTCTCAGAGATGGTGGTCCCGTACGGTGCGCCTGAACATCCTCATCATCGAAAGCACGCTTTTGATCTTGGTGAATACGGTGCGGGATACATGGCCAACTCTCTTGCCCTGGGCTGCGACTGCAAGGGTGTGATTCACTACCTCGACGCCGAATTCGCCGCGCGCGATGGTTCCATCCGCACTATCAAGAACGCTATCTGCATTCACGAGGAGGATAACGGCATTCTCTTCAAGCACACTGACTTCCGCGACGATTCCGTCACAGTCACACGTGCCCGAAAGCTCATCGTGCAGCAGATCTTCACAGCGGCTAACTACGAGTACGCATGCCAGTGGGTGTTCCACCAAGACGGCACAATCCAGCCTGAGATTAAACTCACCGGTATTCTCAACACATATGCCCTCGGCGAAGGTGAAGAAGCTGGACCGTGGGGCACAGAGGTTTATCCTCAGGTCAACGCTCACAACCACCAGCACCTGTTCTGTCTGCGCGTGAACCCCATGATCGATGGTGTGAACAACACTGTCAACATGGTTGATACGGTTGCTAGCGAGGCACCCGTCGGAAGCCCCCAGAATAAATACGGCAATGCGTTTTACGCCAAGAAGACCAAGTTGAGGACGAGCGGGCAGGCCAAGACGGATTATAACGGTGCGACGAGCAGGACGTGGGAGATGGTTAATGAGAATAAGCTGCATCCTTATTCCAAGAAGCCTGCGTCTTACAAGCTTGTCAGCAGAGAGGTTCCAGGCCTTTTGCCAAAGGAAGGATCCCTGGTTTGGAAGCGAGCTGGTTTTGCCCGCCACGCTGTGCACGTCACACCTTGTAAGTCCTTCACCTCTTTTGACACAGCATGATACTAACACCGTACAGATCGCGATGATGAGCTCTGGGCAGCAGGTCGTCACGTCCCCCAAACATCCGGCGAGCCCTCTCAAGGTCTTCCTGAGTGGATTGCCGAGGGCACAGCATCCACAGAAAACACCGACATTGTTCTCTGGCACACCTTCGGCGTGACGCACATCCCTGCGCCCGAGGACTTCCCCATCATGCCTGTCGAGCCAATGACGTTGTTGCTCCGACCTAGGAACTTCTTTACGAACAATCCTTGTATGGATGTGCCGCCTAGTTACTCTATTACACCTATGCAGGTTGCGGAGAAGAAGGGGGCGCTGGATCAGAGTGATAAGGTTAGTCAGTTGGCTTTTGGGGGTAAGAGTTGTTGTTCTGGAGGAAATGCTGCTGCGAGATTGTAAGAATGATATTGTATAGTTAGGCATAGCGTTAAATTGCTTAGAAGGATTATTTGCAAAGTAGCGATGATGATCGGTTGTGATGTTTTGGAGATACAAATTGTACGATTCGTGCTTCCTTAGTACTGTACTTTGTCTTGGCTACCTGCTATGTGAGTCCTATTCATGCAATGTAAGTTGGAGCCACTCTCACATCAAGCTTTGTTGTTGACGATACGACTTGATTTAGGCCAATTCGAAGATTGGAAAGCCTACAGCGAACCTGCCACGACGAAATGGACACGAAACAGGCAGTATAAGACAAACACTGAGAATACCAAATGGTCATGATCGATAACATAGTCTTACAAGAAGTAAATAATATACAGACATCTCCTATGTAGAAGGTCCACCAACAAAAATCGTCAAAGTCTCCGGCTCGCCCGAAACAACACCCGAAGCGTTCTCATTCCCATCCGGATTGACATCATCATACGGAAACGCATATCCCTTGCCATCAACCTCATAAGAATGTACAATGCGACTATAATGACTCGTAGGATCATTCTTGTAGTACGATTCCTGCCCCAACTTGGGCTGTGTATCGCCTCCGTCAACAAGGAGTGTAGTTCGAACAAACGCGGCGCAGAGCCGAGGAACCACAGCTGCGTGAACTGCATTATCACCTTCAATTACAGTGAATGGTCCGCTGTTGCAGCCCCAGATGTCTTTGGTGTTGGGTTTGCCGTATCCTCGGTTGTCACCGTCACAAGTGAGCTGGTCCCCTGTGATGCGGCACTTGACATTGCCTGCTTCAGACTGCGTGTTGATGATGAGGTCTTGAGAAGAGTATTTACTCCACACATCATTGACATACGTATCCCAATAATCCCCAAAGGTAATCGGTTCAAGATCATACTGATTCCCCGGCGAAAGCACACGGACTGGTTTACCCTGCGCATTCGCAATGCACATAAACGTCCAAGCTCTCCCATCTTTATCTTTCTGCTTCACAAGATCATCGCAGATTTTGCTCACCGCACCAGACTCAAGTCCAGCACACGACTGCGTACTCCCATCTTTGAGAGAAAGGCCCATCCCGAGAGGAATACCGACAAAGTCGACATAACTGATGTTGGCGTATAGAACACCATTCGTGTAGGTGAATTCCACAAAACCCCAGTCTACACCAGCACTAGGATCTTGAAGGTTCGTAACAGAGGGCTGGACTAAACCATCGCCACTTCCAATGTCAACGACAAAAAAGTGAAGGTCTTCATTGGCGAAATAAACACGGCCAGAGCTCATAGAGATAGGAACCGTAAACTCAAGAGTCTGACCCTGTGCCGGGAGAGGAATCGCGATGTTATCCTTGATCTCAACAGGGACTTTCGAACCTCCTGATTTAGGATACACAAGATTTCCACTCGCGCCGATGAAGACGACAGTACCGTCAGAGTCCAGCCCTGAGATGTAGGCTCTGACGTTTCCGCCGTTGAAGTTATTCACCAGCTTCAGTGGCAACGTCGCTTGTTCAGCGCGGTGTGTCAAAACACGAGTTTTGTTTCTTGCGTACGTGCCGTTGAGGAGGTTGTTATCTGTTACTTCAACATTATTTGTACCGCCTGGATGAGCTTTGAGGAAACCTTCGCGGGTGGTATCGAGAGAAGATGTTTTAAAAGGAGCGGATAGAGCTGTGCCGAGAAGGCAAGCTAAAATAAGGAATGAACGCATTCTATCAAAGAATGACTTAAAAAGAATGTGATATAGAAAGCTACAGAGCACGATTAATTTAGGTCAATTACTACATCTATATACTACAAGCCATCATATGTTTCAGTTCATAAAAAAGACTCAGTGGTGATATTCCCAGGGATTGCAGGTCGGAAACATTCGAGATGCATTATAAACCGGGGTATTCAGAAACAGCTTTAATATATATCTGAGGGAAAGGATGAAACGGGGTTTCATCTGATGGTAGATGTGCTGATGGGCGATGTGATTTGCTGGACTAGTGCGAATGTTTGAAACAAGGGTTCAAGAGGGGGATGAAGTCCATGCTCCTTTCATCTCGAGAGGGCCAGTAACGGGCCGATTTGGTAGAAATGCTCCGAGGAGGTGAATTGGGGATTGTGATTTGTTGGAGCGTTTAATTGAGATTGTTTCTGGGTGTTTTGTGTGGTGATGAGATTGGGATGGCGGATAGATGGCCAGTTAGGAGGATGGGTTGGGATGTCAAGCTGTGAACCGAGACTGGGAATGTTTCGAGCTGTTATTGTATTGAGAATACTTTAACATGTGAGTAGTCATGGAAGTGTAGTGATGAAGGATTGGTTGATCCTGGTGTTGGTGAAGGATCTGACCTGAGAGATGTCACGTTTCATCCGTCAGCCGCTAAACGCACGTCTTTATGCATGCACCCAAAGGAGAGTATCCAACGAGATCACGACATTTTTTAATCTAAGCCCCGATCCTTCTGTAGATCAATTATCAAAAAGGCAATTCCTAATCAAAGGGAACCAGAAGTGTATCACATTGAGTAAACAACCATCCTTCAAACTAACGACATATCATTTTTAAACACCAAGAATTACAACTTGCTCTGCTTGATCAAGTGAGCATTGACCGGCGAAATCGCCTTCCCTGTCCTCGAAAACTCCATGATATTCTCCATCCCCAATTTCTCAAAGCCAATATGTGAATCCAGACTCGCACCCGCGTTGTGCGATAACAACTCCACGTTCTTCATCTTTAACAGCTCAGAGCTGATGTACGGCTCATTCTCAAAGACGTCTAGTCCAGCGCCTGATAAATGACCGCTAGAAAGCGCTTCAACGAGATCAGCTTCGTTGATGAGTTTCCCACGCGCAATGTTAACTAGCTTTGCACCACGCTTCATCTTTGATAAACCAGCTTTGTTAAGCAGTGTTTCGCCAGCGAAGGGTGTAGCGACGACGACGCAGTCTGCTTCAGCGAGGAGATCATCTGATGATTTGAAGGTTGCGTTGAGGGGTTCTTCAATTGACGAGGGCATTTGGGCGATGTCGTTGTAGATGATCTTCATGTCAAGTGCTTTATACGCTTTTTCAGCGATGCGGCGGCCAATGCGCCCGAAACCGATGATTCCGAGGGTGAAGCCGCTGGGGTTGCGAGATACGGGGGCGAGGTTCTTGTTGGCATCGATGAATTTGTCCTTGTCGCCTGAGCGGGCTGCTGTGCTGGACCAGCTGAGGTTGCGGAAGACAGAGATGATGAGCCAGATTGCTGCGTCAGCTACGGATTCAGTGCAAGCGGCAGCTGCGTTGCAATACGTGACGCCTAAACAATCTTCATCAACAAACTGTAATTCAAGTAGTGGATTGGTGGACGCACCTCGCTTTGCAAGTGCAGCTGTATCAACCCAGTCAAAGCCCGCTCCCGCACTAGCATAAATCTTACACGACGCAGGGAGAAGAGAGATCAATTCATCATCCCAATTTCCCATCTCACCGCCTGTGTTCCAGAACGGTCTGTAGATGGCGAAGAAGTCACCAAAGGTCTTTTGCTTGAGGGCGTTGATGAAGTCCGGGCGGGACATGCTGTGCGAGCGCTTGATCTCGAAGTGAGATGTGAAGGTCTTGTAGAGATCATGGTTCCATTTGATGTCGTCGCCGAGATGGAGGACGATTGGTTTAGACATTTTGGCGTGAGATTGTGATAGTGGTAAGAATGAGAGGGAATGGAAGTGTCAGGGTATTATAATGATACGAGTTTGGGTGTAACGCAGTTGCTGGAGTGTGAACACGGGCATTCGGCCGATGGGGCATGTTGAGAGAACGCCGGCTCTTGAGTGGGTAATTCTGGCCGATGGACGGTTAGAGATCGACATTTTGGGGGAATTTTGGCCGTAGAGATCCATAGAAAAGACGGTTTGGGGGGGTTGGATTGGTTGAAGTGCGTACCCCGGATATTAAGATCGGGGTTCTTCCCGAGCTGCCGTTATAGCTACTGATCATCGGTGAAACGGAATCTGGGGTAGATGAGGCGGAAATAAAGATGACCCATCAAGAAGAGTATGTATTATAATGGAACTGCTTAACGGGAATAAAAAGGAAAATTCCAATGCCTTGCGATAGTACCAATGGTGATATTTCCTTGATGACCACTCCTGTACTGACTACTGAGGTATCCCTTCAAAGGACGCTAATCGAGTGAATCTACTAGCCATCCAACTAACTTCGTCTCACATGCGCCTCTCATAATAATTCATGCATCATTACCAAGCTGTGAAACAGCAGTCCCGCTTTGGCTGTTGAGCTGCAACAGCATCGCCAGCTGCAGTGTCCTAATCCTTCTTCTTGATCCTGGGGAAGCTCAACCAAACACCAGCAACAACAGTAATCAGAGCAAGAATGATAGGCTGCAAAACACCAACACCCTTATGGTTAGCAATAGCTCCAATGGCGAACGGGAACACCGTTCCGCCGGTACCACCGATAGCCATGGCAAATCCAATAGCCGACACGTGAATCTTGGCTGGTAGAAGTTTGGCTGTGACCATGACCGCCCCTGGGAACAAGGGGCCAAGGAAGAAACCGAGGAAGGCGACTGCAACGGCTGATACGATGAATTTGGGTACAAGCCAGAAAAGGAGTTGGAGACCGATGCAGATGAGGAGATAGATCGAAAGACAGAGTCTCTCGCCGAATCGTTCGGTTACGAAGCCAAGACATGCGCGCCCAAGAGCCATGCCAGCCCAGAAGCCAGTTCCTGATGCACCAGAGGCATAGGCTGAAGCTTTTCGAACACGGAGCATGAAAGTGACGACCCATCCACCAAGACCGACTAAAAGAATGAGCACTCTGTTTCAAGATCAGGATCAGGGAGACATACCTTCAACGCCCATGTATGCAAAGAAGAACAATGCGCAAAGCCAGGTAACCCTTGACTTCAAAGCCTCTCTGGTTCCAGCACCACTACCCTCCGCGTTATTCGCAGCATGCTCAGCCTGATACACCGCCCCAGTCTGCTGCCAAAACGCAACCGTCAAACCAACCCACTCCACCACAGAAATACCAATCTACACCGTCAGCCAGCACAAAGCAACCACATAGATGGCGACTCACCATAACGTAGTAAAACGTATACCAAGGCAACCCCGCCGAAACAACCATACTCGTCGCGATAAGCGGCGAGAACAAAGCGCCAAACGAGTAAAAAGCGTGTAGGAAGCCCTGCACGGTATTCGCTTTATCCATGGCTCCGACCCAAGCGCAGAAACACGCGTCGGTTAGTCCGTTTCCGAAACCGCTCATTATGTTGCAGACTACGAGGACGGGGTAGGGGGGGTGTAGGGCGAGGGCGATGAAGGTTATGAGGTGGCAGATTGGGGCCATGATGGCGACGCCGCGTTGGCCGAATTTCATGTGGATGCGGGCGTTGGTGAATGCGGCGACGGAGTAGCCTGCGAAGGGGGTGAGGAAGATGAGGGAGATGATGGTGTAGCTTAGATCGTAGTATGTTTCAAGCTGCGATTGTTAGAGGAGTGGTATGGCCATGTTGATCAACGTACATATGGGATCAAAGCCTAGGTCGTTAGCAAAGTCAATTAGATTCGACGGGGAAACATACTCCAACAGCCGCGTCATTCATCCCCGCAATGATAAACGACAGAAAAGCAAAGGCCAACTTGGCTATATTTCCCCTAGGATAATTCCATCGCTGCACCTGCGCCGACGCATACGGCGGGGGAATATCATCCGGTGGCAGCGAAGGTTGCTCTTCGAGCTCTTTACCGCGGACGTGACATCCTTCCAGAGTAGTAAGCTCAATGGGCTCCTGGGTTTGTGTCGCTGTGCTCGACATGATGAGGATGAGAGCGTGAGAACAAAGTGAGTGTGAGAGGTGAGATGGGACGAGGTTTTATGTGAGGGAGGGATCTGCGGTGCGGATAAATACCGCGAGTGCATTGTAGAGCCTCAATGGGAAAGAGAGCCAGCGGAATGCTACGTGTTGGTGGTGACATGCGGGGTGTTATGCTTATTTTGGGGCGCTATGCTTAGTGGAGAAATATTCGATAGGAAATACGGCCCGTGTTACAGATTTGTTCATCAAATGACCACCAGAAGAAGATTAGAACAAGAGTCTCGGTATATTTCCGTACATACGGGAATATGCCCTTTCGAGATACGGAGATATGGCTCCATTGATAAGTCTCATGCTTAAGTCATATCATGGAAGTGCTCGAAAGGTCTGTTCACAGAAAATAGAGGCTAGTCCCTGTAACATCAACATAACCGAAAGAAAATTAAAAATTAAAAACTAACCAATGCGATTGTGATTGAGTTATTATTATTATTATTGGGATTGTTGTTTTTCTTTTTGGAAAAAAAAAAGCATTCAAATGGTTCTGCCGCCCATTATTCCCCAGAAAGGAAGAAGAAGGATCGGATCTTGTCCCCATATCAAGACAACGCACCATTTGTTCTAGAGCAGCTCAAGCCTGTTATCTTCAATAGCTATCGAAAACTAGCATGATAAGCTGGTAGCTCAGTTTGAAGACTTAAACTCCGAATAGGATCCTACAGTCAAGGGGTATTCTTTCAAAAGGTGGTTCGATTCAAAGCAGGGCACAATGCTATATAAAGTTATCTCCTCGACGAAGATTTCCGCTTTCGGCCATGAAAATTACTCTGGTGGTTTAGAAGACTATCATGCCTGGTAAAGCTCGTTTCTGGGCATTCAGAGCAATAGTAAAGCTTTCTATGCTCTTTCGGCTGGTGCGTTTCCAAATGTCTCACCAGCTCTCTTTCTTGGAGCATTTCGTGACAAAAATGACAAGACCTGAAAGCTGTAGGGGCACTATGATGGGATCTGGGAGAGTAAATCAGAAACTTTAATTTGCCACTTTGGCTACTGGTCACATACTCTGTGTCGTACATTTGTCCTGAAGAACTGTAGGTATGATCCAGAAAATCAAGTCCCATGCGAGCTCTGACAGCCTCTGTTGTTGCAATAGACAGAGGCTGGGACCTTAGGCATTGTGCTAATGAATTTGGGGTTTCAATATCGACTTGGTGCGTGGTGGAATTTTCATGATATGAAGCCATGTTATTGCATTGGTTGAAGTCGAACGAAAAAGGTAGAGACTGTTGAAACTCGCAGGAAGGGTCAGGCGGTATATTAGGTCTCTAACGAGCCGAAACATATCCTACAGACACGCCATATGAGACAACAGACTGCTCTTCAGTAGGTGCCTCCGTGCTGAAGCTAGTCCTAGAAAGTGCCGGCATGAAGCCAGCAGTGAGGTGGCCGTGACCAACGATGTTTCGGATGTGGCGAAACGCCTCTGTTTCGTCATCAGTTAATTCAATGTTGCTGTCGTCAAAGTCAAAAGTGACTAGGTTTGTATTTCCCGAGTTTTCATTTACTCCCGCCATGGAGATGATGGGATACACAAAGGGAGGAGATGACGGTACAGATTGTTCCCCAGACGACATGGTAAAACGAAGTTACTGTTGTAGAATGATGCTGTAGAACAACTTGATAAAAATGTAAATCGATGTCTGGATTCACCTAAGCAAACGTCCTACCCAAAAAGCGAGTTTGCAACTGTTATAAACAGTCCCTGAGCACTATCCAAGCCTAAACGAGGACAGAATTTGGGGATGTCGAGGGCCTTCGAGAACACCATACAGACCATTGTGCCAAGGTTGATTGGCTGGTGCGTCATATGTATGTTAACGGCCAGCTAATGCAGACGGCCGGCTAATGCAGACGGCCAGCGAATGCGGGCGGTCAGCTAACGTCGATGCCCGACTATTTCAACTTGGTTGATTCATCTCTTATGACTTCCGCACGTGGAGCATTGCCATTGGTGGGAAATGTGACTTATCATTGATGTTTATGTGAATTACCGGACCAACAACTATCTGTGGCCCCCAAACCCCTTTGAAGTCAACTAACCGCAGTTGGTAAAGAAGTGCTTACTCTACTTGCTTATGATTTGTCTGACTTACTATGCACTCCATCCGCTTCGATATTGAAGCTCACCGGTCAGCGTTGTGCAAGGGGTTTGAAAACAAGATGGAAAATTAGCAAATGATTTCAGTTCAAAAGCTACAGATCACTTTGCATTCGTATTTTAACTTGGCAATTTACAGGTTGCTCATCAGCCTGCATTTGAAATGCATCGGAACCATCACGTCTGCACTTGATTCGCCAAAGATGACACAACACGGCACAGTGATTGCAAGCGGCTTGAATGATAAGACAATTCCTCACTAGCCAAGACATCTCTATAGATCTGCATTTCAGCCTCTGACGTTCCCTTAAGCACTTAGCAAAAGATAAGCAAGGGGCTTAGGGATAGAGGGAGCAGAGGAGGATTTACGCAGAAACCTGTTGGATCAGAGTCGGAAATCAAGAAACCTACCAGAGGTCCACAAAGAGATGTCTCCAACTGGGATTTACTATATTAAGGAGGCCCACTACGCCAACTTGAAATGCTCAGTACCAAGTGAACACAGAACAATCAGTGAACCCTATCTATTTTGCTCTTCATCTCAAATTTATCGTCGGTTTTGTATTATTTCATAACAACAAAATGAGCTCTTCCAAAAACCAAGCATCCGAGGCTCTCAACAGCAAGCAGCAGAGACAGTACCAATGTCTTTGTATTTTGCTTCAAGCTGTCAACGAGACTTGCAAGCGCAGGAGCGATATCAGATACTCCTCTGGAAAGAGTCGCAACTATGCCCTCTTGACCGATTTCCAGAAGGCCATTTGTAAGATCGCACAAATTCTCGATAATGAGAAGGGTGGTGATTCTGCGACAGCGCTTATTGTTGTGAAGGGGCTGCTTGGACCAGACTACGTCTTTGCCTCAAACTTGAAGAAAGCACCTGAACTCGAAAGAGCCAAGTCGTTTCTCTCTGACCTCATCGAGTACGTGGGAAGCAATCCTGAGGAATTGGCTCCCAAGGCACTGCAAAAGCAAGTCTTTCATCGGATTCTTGAGTTCAATTTTCTCAGGTTTGATGCATACCTAAACGGACTGGGCACTGCTTTGCAGTCTTGCATCGATTACTGCGAGAGATCACAGGAGCCTAGCAGTAAGCTTATAAACGAACACAAACAGTTCTCTCATCTAACAATGACAGGGTCAAGCGACATAGCTCAGTTGCAAGCTATCAAACACAAGTCCATGTTCCCTCGTGACATGACTTCTTCTACTAATTCCAAAAACAAATGTAAGAGACCAACCCCACCACCTTCGTCTCCCACATGGACAAAAACACTGGGGACTAAACGAAGATTGGAAATAGTTTTCCGTGACTGCGACGATCTTGTCAAAGCTATACATAATAGCCAAAATACCGGAATAGATAAAGTCTTCGACAAGTACATCGGCACTACCGAGTCAACAATTTCATATCAATGGAGTCAGCTGCGCCATCATCTTGGTCGTCTTCATTCACTTCGTCAAGCTTCCGAAGCCATAATTGATGCTTCCACAAAGTGGCCATTATTATTCAAAAACTTCACGGTCAACTACATTCCATCATCCCGTCTTCAAAGGTTCACTCGAATCCACGGACTGAACGCTTCCCCAACGGAAATTATTAAAGCTGCTTTTCCAGGTCAAGATCTATCACATTACGAGGACGACATCGCGGAGCTTCGCAGATACGGCCTGGATGAACAAATCCAGAAGCAGGAGCTTAAATTTCCATCGAAGACTTTGGTTCACTGCGAAGCAAATTTACACAGTCATCTTGTAACAGCTGGAAAAACTCGACCTTGCGACTTCTGGAACGACGTCATGTTTATCGCTACTAGCAAGCCTCCTTGTAGGCTCTGCTATTACTATTTTCAAGACGGCGACAATGACTTCCAAGTACAGTCGTCCCACATGAACCTTTACCCTCGATGGCGGCTCCCCGATATTGTTAATTCTAACGATGAAGCAAGCATTGGACATCGTGAGGAGCTGATAGAGGATATGTTCGAGCACATGCAGGACAGTATACTGGATGTTTTACAAGAGAAATTCCCTCAGTGGAAACGAAATGATTCCCGTACAGACTCGCGAGGCTTTACAGATATTCGAGAGGGTGCGGATAGCAGAACTCCAACTGGCGAACACTATATACCACCCTTGGCCACGGATGAGGACGGCTACGTCACGGACATATGCACTGATACTTTTGGTCTTGCCCACTGAAACCTTTTCATTGCTAGTTATTATTCAATATACGATTAATCCTTGAAGCGTTTGACCTTAGTGTTTTGTTCCGGCGTCATTTACCATACAAACTTGTAGATAAAAGTGGTTTTTACTACCGCGAATCTATGCACGTGATAGCTATATCCTTCGGCAACTATAAATTACATCTACTATCAATAATTACGTCAGCTCATCGTAAAAGCCCTAGGCTTGGCGCGAAGGCTTAGGCATAGGCCTAAAGGAGGCTCAGTTGCTTCTCTCGATACCAGCTTATCTTCCATGATTTGCGAATTCTCTTCGGACCCTTGTAGAAGCAATCTACCAACACGCGCATGCATCTCGAGATCAAGAGTGATTTGGGAGGCATACTTGTTTTTCATGAGGTCTCTCTTGAATTAGGTAATATTATAAGCCGATATACGAGAAATCGTGCTCACTGGAGCTGCAGGGAAACTAAAGAGACCAAGCGAGAAGGCAAGTTAAGAATACTATTCCAAGATCGCACTCTAGCTAACTTTATGCTCCAGGCACATAAGTTAATAATTGACCAGGTCTTAACACCAAGGTATAAGAAAATTTAATCTTCTGAAATTTTATTTTCATTCATCATCATCTCTTCATAGTCTTCCAAAAGTGTCTTGATTCCAGCCACTTCTCCAAGCCAAACTCAAGATAGTAACAAGCAAGCTACAAAACAAGCATTAACGCAGCGCTAATAACAACTGAACAGAAGTTGCTCCTCGACACAATATCAGGCATCCTCTCAATGTCAAGCCTCGGCAAAGCAAAAGGCTGGACCTGCGCACAAACCAGCGGCGCAACGAACCAAGACCTCCAAAATGCCGCCGACGACTTTGGCATCGTCTTCACCCCCAACGCCCTGACCGTCGAACCCAAACACTGCTATGTGTCGATCTGCGGGAAGAACTACTTCAGTCTGTGTAACTACGGGCACAACAATTCGACTGAACCTGTTGGTCAGAGGATGTGGGCTAGGGACTGGGGTCTTCCTGGGGGGAATGGGACGGAATGTCGTGGGAATTTTGAGGATACGGTTAATTATGATTGGCATGCGTTTGGGTTGGCGGGTGAGTTGGAGGAGGTTTGGATGGACTCGGAGTATGTGCAGGTTCGGACGTGTAACGGATCGATCGCGGATGGTAATACGTTGAGTTGAGCTTGAAACGATGGCGTCAAGACTGAGATGTTGGTCCTCTTGCTGAATAGGAGGAAGTTTGCCGCCGTAGGACTTGTATTGGTTTAGCCCGGAGGAAAGGCCTGGCCATTAATCAAGCTCAAGGTATTCCCGTGAATTGGTTGGTTTCTGCCGAGTGAATAAAGCAAATGTAATTCATTGCATACTGTTTATCTAATTACGCGAGCGTTTGTGCCCAGCACTGCTAGTAATGCCATGCAGCGACTAAGGCCTTTAGCCCTCAATCCTAAATAATAAAAAGATTTAAGTAAATTATCCTAAATAATAAATACTTAGGTAATCTATCCTAAATTTAGGTGATTCTTTAATGAGTTAATTCTGCTATTCCGTTATTACGTCTCCAAGTTTTGGACCTTTGTCCCTTGCCTAGGTGGCCAGGACTTTTGGTCTGCATGACGTGGCTGGGGTCTTTCTTTCCGTCTCACTCGAGATCAAGTCAAGACCACCACTTCTTCACCATTTCATTTCTCCTTCATCATCCAATTTGAAACCCCAAACAGACTTCTTCTTTTTCTTCTTGTTCTTCTTACAGAAATCTCTTACAATGCAGCCACTACAGCATGACGCTAATCTCGCAGACAGCACCGAACCTCTTCTCAACAAGCAGGAACAAGTCCTTGCCCTCAAGATGCAAAAAGCAGTGACTGCGGTCTCTGAGCTGAAAGGCCAAGCAAAGACTGTGCTGATCATCGTCAGGGAGAACGAGACCGCAATGCAAGTCGTAGCAAGGTTCTTGCAGAAAAGAGAAGTTAACAGATAGATCAACAGTAATTTAAGCGACAAAATGCTCGCCAGCCGAATCAACGCCCACGAAGTCGCCACTTACTGGCCAGACGAGGATTGCCATCGCATCGTCAATGAGTTCAACAACGGTAATTACGGTATCGACGCCGTCATCACGACATTCGCGGCTCTCAAAATCCCGGGTCCCCAATTCCGCGGCGGCTGCAACCAAGGCATCATGCTCGAGCTTCCAGATGCCTTTGAAGAATACGATATGGCAATCCATGCTTTAACCACCCATGATGAGACAGAAGGAGTCTAGTGGGCGACCTACGATGTTCCAGGGTCGCTCGACGCATTGAGAGATCTAGCGATAGCGCAAAAGGAGGTGAAGCAATTGGTGTCAGATCCAGATTTTTATCCCAAAGTAATGGGTCATCTGCGAAGGATTCTCTGTTTCTATAATGCGGCACTTCGGATGCGGAAAACTGAGAGCCGGTATCCGAGAGATCGCGTTCATTGGAGCTACATGGAAACCAAAGAGATCAAGCGGGAAGGTAAGTCTGAGCTTCCAATCCCGCGTGAAGGCTCCGTCTTTTGGGTTGATAGACCCCCCACTGCTGATGCTCACATCACGCAACTCACACGAAGGCTCTATCTAACGATCATAGGCCTTTTCTACTTCGCCGTGGGCAAGCTTGTGACAGAAAACCAACTCGCCGCTGGCAAGCTTACCGTTCAAAGCACAATGGAGCAAATCGCCAGGAGCTAGAAGCCTGGACAGGCTCTGACGATGGCTCACGTTGAACTCAAGCTTCCGGCAATCGAGGATGGCGTGGTATTGTATAACTACGTCAAAAATGAATTCAGGTTTCAGTTGTGAGGGAGGATTCATGGCGACGGGACCGGTGAGGCAGACGGGACTTGGAGGGGCGGAGGGTGTCAGTCAGCACATTCCAAGATCCCTCAAGTCTACACTAAAGTAGGTATACTAGGCTTACCTAAAATTACCTAACTGGACCTTAGTTTACCTAAGGCTTTTTGTTACTTAAGATAGAGGTCCTAAAATCTATTGCATCCCTTTGCTTGTGTATCATTTGTATTTTACTCCGTAGTTGGGACAGAGCTCCGCCAAGTCAGCCTTTTCTGGCCCACTCCCTCTTCAAAGTTCCAATAAGTGCCTTTGTCTTCCATTTGATCACTTCATCAACCTTGTCCAGGTACCGTATGGTATGTGTCTGCACACAAGGGTCTCTGATGCAGTATCCACCTACAAACAAACTCACATCAGCAATCATCCTCACATTTGGACTGAGGGACAAACGTACAGAGTGAAAGCATGTGTGCTGGAAGATAGAATGCGTTTGCAACATGAGAATTGGACAGCGCAAGACCCATCAGCATACAGAGATATGGAGATATGTTGTTCTAACAATCAGTCAGCCTTTACCAACAAGAGAACCGATATTGAAGCACCTCAGATTCTTGTCTGCTGTAATTGTCTGTCATCTGTTTGCTGTCGCGCAAGCATAAAACAGCCTTGGCTGCGTAGTAATGCTGCATTGCCACCACTCGAGCACGTTAGCAAACGACAATTGCCAAGGCAAACTGTAACTCACCAGGCACCGACGCAGCAAAGCAGATGACTGGAAACGGCCGGTCGCTTGAGATATCTACCGCCTTATGAAAGATTGGCTTGAACGAAACTGGTCTGGCGTTATACCATTCCTCAACCTCCCTTTCGGCCATTTCCCAATCTCCCAGATCGCCACTGGGACTATCGATTGGAACAAACAGCCTCATAATCTTGGCGAAATTATAGACTGCCCTGTTCGCATACGCCGAATCATCAGATCTCCGAAACACCGTTGATCTCTCAAAGTTCTCAAGACATATCTCAAGCGGTTCCCTGCGCACGACGTAGACGTAGATAGCTTGCCGAAGATGAACCCAACTCGCCGCTTCAGCCAGCCCACCTTGCATCACAAACCGCGCGATGACTTCATGATTCAATAGATTCTGCGTTCCACTGAGATGATGATAGTAAGAATCCGTCTCATTATCGTTCTCCTCGTACAAGCGCGCGATAACAACAGCCGTGAGGAGCGTCGAGTCCCAGGTCTCGGGCGGTTGCGCAAATGCTTCGATAAGGAGTTTTATGCACTTGTTGTGATAGAATGTGCTTTCGATGTCGTCGGAGGTGTTGGTGCAGCGGGAGTCGTAGCGGCTTGCGAGGGCGAGGAGGCCGTTCATTATCATGGGTTGGTGGAGGGCGAGACGAGGGACTTCGAGGGCAAAATGGCGCGCATCATCGCATGCGTCGGACTGTGGCGGTCAGACATAGGTGTGGTTTGAGAGGGAAATTCTTACAAGAGGTGCGAGTTTGTGGATGTAGGTCATGAAAAGAAAGGCTTCTCGCTCCGTCAACTCAAAGGGATCCGGACTGTGGCCTTGGTGGGTCAAATCTTGAGCAGTGGCATTGGGAGAGGACCTTTCGGGCTCAAGAATAAATGGGATGGATGCTCGTGGTAGTGATGAACTCTCTGCGTGATCTGCGTGATATGCTGGGGTCATGTTCTGGTCAATCGGGGAGTCGGTGATGATGTTTGAAGGCGACTCCCAATAACTGAAGACCTGTTCCAAAGGCCCAGCTTCAGGTTGAGAGTGTATGGGGTCGTCTATCGATATTTCCATCATCCCTTCAGATATCGGCAGCGTCGCCGACTCATTCGTCTCCGGCCTCGTCTCCGCTCCCCCGGGCACTTTGCCATCGATCCCACGGGGCGTCGTGAATGAACTAGACTAGGTCAGTAAAAACCCAGACATGAGAGCTTATTGGAAATGACTTACTCTTCTGAGGAACCTTTGCCCACTTCCGCCCAAATTCCTTCTGCGCTTCTGAATGAGTGTGTTTGAATCGAATGTCATTCTCAAAGCGACACTCCTGCCCCGACTCTAGGCATGTGCCGCATTGAGATGCTCCAGGCTGAGTGACACATTTTCTGTGTCGGCGGCAACAAGCGGTGTAGCATTTCACTCGTTTCATAACGTTGAGCAACTGGGGCTGGGATATTGTAAGAGGTGGAATTGGATCTGGGGAGAACGACGTGAAGGTGGAGAGGATAGCGGGGAACTGCTAGGCTGATGCGCTAAATCCGCTACAGAAATTCGGGTTCACGCCACTGTCATTGGCTGCCGTTGGTAATTGTAGGGTGGTCAGATTCAAAGAAGCATTGTACACAATGAGTCGAGATCATGAGAGATGCTGTGACTATGAACCACAAACAGTTGTCGCTTAGCTCTGCTCGACGAGCAAGGTCGCTAGTTGAGCAGAAGTCGACATTGCATAGTTGTTTATCTGCAGGGAATCTGCTCGATACTGGGGAGCGCCTCAGTCTCGAAGCATGCGGTTCCCAAAAATTGATTTCTAGTACCGTCTCTTTCTGGAGGCATACGGGAAACGAACGTTACCAAAAATATAGCATTCAAATAGCAACCCAGTGTAGCAAGCTAATATCGCACAATATGGACTTTTATGCTGCAACCATCAGCCCAGAAAACTCCGAATCCCAGATTCACCAGATAGCACCATACCCTCCCAGCCTTGTGCTCTCAGAGTTCCATTGTAAATGGCCCAGTCCACCAAACGAGGCGTCCATATTTGTGATCAAAGCGCCCAAGTTCCATCATTCCATGCAACTCTGTACCAAAAATAACCATTCATGCGCCGAAGCCCCCCCTCAAACTCGTCGCCGTCGTTCCCTGTCCAAACTCATCTCATCAGCCTTCAAGTTCGCCTGAATCTCAGCAACCTGCTCAAGCTCCCGCTGAAGATTATCACCCGCAGTGACTGCAATGTAACCTGGCGTGTCAGGGTTGCGCGAGTCCAGAATGACTCCATCTTCCAATTCCGGAGATCTCCCTATGATCATGTTGAGGGTCAAATCTCCGTGCTCCGGGGTCCAGCGGCGAGCGATCGCATACAGGCGTCTGTGCAGAAACTGGTTAATATGCCTGGGATTCTGCATAAGATAGTTTGCCACCGCTGAGTAGAAGTGACCCTCGCGAGCCACCAGGGGATGATCCTGCTCAGCCCAAGTCACTCGAAGTCTTGGGTACCGGTTGCTGTCTTGACCAAGATATCGCTTGATGAGCTCAAATGCGCAGATAATTCGATACTCTCCTTTGATCTCGTTGGGGATTTCTCCCTCAGCTGCGAGAATGTCGGCATATTTCGAAACCGACCGAGTTTCGAACCAGCCGTCGAAAGAGCTTTGCAAATACAACACATCCCAGTGAACCTCACTCTCCTGGCCAATCCTCTAGAGACGGCCGAAGGAGTGAAGCATGGTGGGCAGATTCTCGGGATACTCGACGATAATACCGTGGTGGCAAGCTCCATGAAGGTTGAGGCCGAAACCTCCTAGCGCGAACGACAAGACTAGTGCTTCGGCCTCGTTCTCAGAATTGTTGAACTGGCGGATCATGTGGGAGCGTTGGTCAACATCGTGCTTGCTTCGGATGTTCAGTGTCTTGACGCAAAGGCTTGTAAGCAGGGCTGTCAAGATGCTGTTCACAGGTTAGTTCATAATTCGATATGTAGGACAACATGATTAGACTTACGTAGATGTCAGCGGGTGGTTGACAAAGATGAGAACTCGTTTCCCCTGTTCCTTCAGCTCGAGTACGCGATTGATTGTCCAACAAAGCTTGGCACTGCGTGAGCAGAACGTCTTGGGGATGTCCTCACGGTCGGCAGGAAATGTCTCAGGGCCACCACGACCACGGCTTTTCCGCATCTCGGTGAAGTACCATCGCAGGCCACCAACTCCATCGTCAGATTGATTGTTTTGGGTATTCTCGGAGTCGGTAGGAGGACTGGGTGCTACTGCTCCAGGAAGACTGAATGACTGTAGTCTGTCGAAACGAGGCGGGCTTTTCATTAGTTTCTGGACTTCCTTCGAATTCAGTAAACTTGTCTTCCCATCACTACCCTTCCTCTGGGTGAGAGGGTAGAACTCCACGTTGGTTGTCGACAAGCCTAGGGTTCGAAGCTCAGCCGCATTTATCCACGTGAGCTTCGCCTTGTCGATGGTCCCATTACCAATGTCCTCATCGTCCTCGTTTGCAGTCGAGAAGAGCTTAGGATAGTGCTTCTTGGTGATTCGGTACAGCCCTTGCTTATCATCGTCGTCAAAAGGCTGCAGCACGACGGTTCTGATGTGCATGGACGGGATGCCCTCGCCTGGGACCACGGTAGTCCCGTCTGGCATAGTAGCTGGGGTCAACATCCCGCGACGAAGACAAAACATTTCCAGAAGAGGTCGAATAGCATGTCCTGCAATCTCGGGTCGCAAGGACTTGATCTCATCGCAAAACTTCTGGAAGAGATTCGGGTTCATCAGAAACAACGGGCCCTTCCCCTCCTGGATGTACGTGCTGTACTCGTCTCTCATCACCTGGTCGCGAGCAGGAAGAGGGCCAATGATGCTTCTTGGGTGGACAACACTGTCGATGCCTACGCCTCTGAAAGCTCCGCCAGCTTGGATGGCTCGCCAGGTCCTCCTGTCAAAATACGTCCGGGGGTCCATATCACTGGGACGAGGCCTAGAGGCACGATGCTTAAAAGCGAACGGCCACTGTGGTTTCCACAGCAGGGTGACATATCCCTACATGTCTTCCTGCTGATTCAACAGTGGTGTCGCGGACGTCACCAATGTCGCCTCATGTTCGAGCTGGCGGATCAGCTTGTGGGTGGTAAGACGAGGTCCCCGAATTGGGTAGACATCGTCACAAATGATCCAATTGTAACTCTGTCCCGTTACCTTGAAGTCAAGCTCCTTCTTTGCGACAGCCTGCCCTCGCTTTCGGCCAGGCTTGGCTTTCTTTCGTGGCCGTCGTCCGCGCGCCTGACCCGCTCCACCATTGTCGTTATTCTGGTTCTCCTCATTGCTTTGCGCTTCAGTGGCGGGTTCTTTCTCCTTAGGCGTAATCATTCGTCTCATTGCAGTACGGTACGGCACAATAGCAATGCTTCTCAGGGTCTGGTAGCTTTGTGTTAAAAAAGATACGTCACGGGGCAGAAATTGTCACTTACTTCGATGTCTTCGTGCGACGCGGCATTCTCATCGACCCAATCTTGCAGACCATTCTTGTGATCCATAACATGCTGTCTGGTGTAGGGATCACCTGCCAGAACCTTTGTTCTATGGCAAATCCGAATGTTGAAGAAGTCCGGGAACCAGTGGCACCACTCTCTGAAAGTTTGGTAGGCGAGGTCAGGGGGACACAGGATGAGACTCGGTTTGAATCGCCTGTTCTGATCCCGAGGCCTGAAAGTCCCAGCCTCCACTGCCGCTTTGATGTGGTGATAATGAATGGCCAGTGCAAGGCCAATCTGTACAGTCTTCCCAGTGCCGCACTCGTCCGCAAAGAGCGCAGCACGTAGAGGCGATTCGAGAGTTGTCGAGATCCAGTTGGCACCTGAAACAGCCGATGTTAGCAATGAACCTTCAATATCGAGATTGATTGAGGTTGAAACTTACCAGCAATCTGATGAGGTCTAGCCTTGAGCCCATCCTCCATCACTCCCGGGATATGAACACCGTCTCTCCAATTGATACCATGGGTGTCGATGCCCATCATGCGGCAGATCTCTTCCAAGTATTGTTGTCCAGGTTTCATTGACTTCAAGAGCTGGGTATGAAGCCCAGTGGCAACCTGGTTGTCGCTTTCAGCATTGGCATGGCTTTCTAGCCAGTCCCGGAGGTCCTGCATTTTGTCGGGGTCAATGGGTGGGAACCCATACGGAAGATAGATTCTTGGGGCATCCTCTGCGATGCTGGTGGGGGACTCGATTGCCTCCGGGGCCTCTTCAACTTCGTCGGAGATCTCGACTCCAGATTCCTCATTCTCGTTAGCCAGCTGTTGGCTTTCATCGCCAGATTCGGCAGAATCTCCATCTGTCCTTGCGCGCTTTGAAGGCTCATCGTCGGTTGGAGATGGGCTACGCTTCTGGCCGGTTGAACTTGGCGAAGCGACTGGGATTGAAGTAGCATCCAGGGCCATTGGCTCTGGACTCGGAGTAGCATCAGGCTGGTGGGCAACGGGATCAGAGTCCATGATGAAGAATTCTTATATTTCTTGAATAATCCAGCGAAATGATTACCGCGAACAGGAAAGAGTACGATGGCTTCGACTGTGAGTTGAGGAATGAGAGATCCGCAAAGGGTATTGGCGGAACGGGAATGGCTGAACAGCCGATTGAGTTTATCGCCCTACGAAATTGTGACTGGGAATTGCTTTTATCGCACTGGGAGGCTAGTCGACGGGCTGAAACGTAAGATATTCCGCGAAATTGTAAGATTGAAGTCAAAAGCTTCCGAAAAGAACGAAAGAGCCGGGTTCAATTAGTACATTCGAGGAAGCCGGCCTCAATGGTGTGTTTTCAGAGTCACTCGTCGCTAAGTAAGGCGGGGTCAGATCTAAAAGCGCGAGGATTAGTTACCGAATTCAATGCAAGGCAGCATATGAACGAGGGAGACGGGGCTGGCGAAGGATGCTGGGTTGTGGACCGTGCAGGCGACGATGGACAGCGTCCAATGGCAAAGGCAGGGAATTGTGGACGACCTACGACAAGCCTTTTCAACGACTAGATTGATTGAATTGAAATCGCTGAAGTGTGTATTTTCGGTTGTGCACCGTGCTGAGATTAAATGCAATTCTGTTTTGAGTAGTAATAAGGTAAGTGATGGATGAAGTTGAAGAAAAGGGGTAATGATACTAAGTCGGCTGGATGCGACCGATGCGACCGAGATGAAAGCTTGATAAATGGATTGAAAAGATGGAATGAAGGCTGCGAGGTTGACCCAGTCAACCGATTGTAGATGAAAAAGGGAGTGAAGAAGAAAAGGGGTTGTGGTTGAAGAGATCTCTTTTATAGGCAGAGGGTGGTCACGTGATGCAATTGATGAGGGTGATTCATCCTCATCAAGGTGAAGAGCTTTGGTATCGGAAGGTCAGCGGGCAAGATGAAGGTGAAGGCATCGCTACCGGGACTACATTTGACCGAGAGGGAGGAATTTGGAGTCGGCCGAGATAGGTTCTCCTGGGTCATCCACAGAGTCATGATCCCAAGGCCTTGTACATCCCGGAGTCCAGAACGCTGATGCCAAATCCGACAATGTCGGTCATCGACAACATTCCCTAGACTGAGAGAGTTGTTAGAGATGTCTTCTCACCTATCGGGCTTTGGCAGAGATGCTTGCATGAGACTAGAGCTCGGATCGGAGTCACTCTGCGGTATAAGGTCCTTACCTCTAAGCCAGATTCAAATCCAGACAGCACATCATGAATAGACCTTAGATAACTGAATCAACTATGGCCACTCTCTTGACACTGGGGAGAATTGCTCATTCCAATTTCAGCTTAAATGGTGATAGCCTCGATGCACCCCTCCACTGACAGTAGGAACAGTGGTACCACTTCAGAGCACAGCATGTTCTCGATCATCGAGAACGCGTAGATAACCGATATCAAATCCGAAGATCCACACTAATGCTCGAGGTCATACCGATTTCGTCGCAGGAGCTATAAGATAAGGGTCAAGGTTAGGCAAATAAGAGTCACTCCGTCCATGACCGACAACAGTGCCTATCTTTGACGATTTCAGCGTTAATCCGTATTCGAGATTAAAGGTTACCTTCGACCATCGACGAAAACAAGGTTAATTGCGCATTTCTGGGTTTGCTCCAGTGATATTGAAGTCGATGCTTGATAGAAAGGATATCTCCCCCAACGTCCTACACCGACAGCATCACAATATACTTTCCATAAAAAGTCCTCGGTGGAGGGTCCTCTTCGATGCAAGCAATTGATATATCTTACTCATTTGCCATTGAATTGGTTGAATCGATCGATAATATCACTGTTGAAGATGCTATGGCCTACGATACGGCGAGCCCCCGGAAGAAGACCTATAAGGTCACCGTGGGGCAATACTTTCCATGGATGACAAAGTCCAGTTGTATAACCTATCTGACCCGCGGCTGAATCCTCGCAAGTTGCACGGTTCGAATTCGTCCTTATTAGTGTTATCGTTAGTGATTTCGGGTGGTACTAGCGAGCGAATTCGACCAAAACGAGGAGCATTCGATCGGTTCTCAACATCGAATACTCTCAATAAATAAACCAACTACTCTCAATCTAAATCTCATTGTTGATGACCGAGAGTTCATGCCGACTCTGACCTTATTAACTGGTCCATATGCCGATTAAGCTGGTGACTGCTAACAGGAACTGGGTGCCATATACCGCCGCAAGCCTGTATTAAACTGGTTGCTGCCACTGGCAAAACCATCTGAGGCATAGATCTGGGCCTGAGGCTGAACCCCTTCGAGCTAAATGGAACACATCCTTTGAACTCTCAACTTCACTGAACAAGGGCATTCAAAGTCTCGAACAAGCCATTTTGAACAAAGAACGAAGGCTCACAAAGGTACCGGTGCCATGCAGCTTGTAACTAAATGACTGAACAGAGTTGATATAACTAACATTCATGCCTGGTAGAGTTAAAGACGTTAACTTGTCTCTGTATTCCCACGTCCTGATTCTGACCCGTTTGGATCCGAACCAACACACCTCAAGTCACAAAGATACCCAAGACAACAAGTACTACAATTTAAACTGCGACACGGCCAAGCAAGTGGCAATGCCTTGCCCTTCTGAAGAAATCCCAACGCGTTCGAGAAATAACCCACATGCGATGTCTTTCGAGTTCCTCTATGAGGTCAACGAGCGCCTTATTGAATGGCTAAAACAAGAAGCAACAAACTTTGACGACGAGTCATCTGAAGAGGACACATCCTCTGATGAAGAAGAACCGGATAATAAGTCATATTGGACTTTTGGAAGAATGGCTCACCGCGTGAAGAAGTGGTTCACGGATCATCACCATCACGAGGGCTAAAGGTTGAAGGCCTCAATGCTCAGTGCAAACGCGAGCACAACTATGTTTTCTACTGTGAAGACGATTTCATTAGCAGCACCATCGGTTTCTTCCCATTCTCAAAATTATGTTCTTTTCCCTTATCAAGATACCCTTGGCATGCAACTCTGTTCCTTACCTTCTTGCCTTGTCCTTGTGCTTTTTTGTGTGGCTTTGTGGCTCAAGAGTTGCCCTACTTTGTGGTTAAGTGCGTGATGAGTTCAGGCGCAGATGGCAGAGAACATGTCATTTGATACGGCGCATGAAGACCAATTAGATTTATTAATAATAGCATAAATTCTTTCCATGATCCTATCTCAAATCTGCGCTCTTGTGAAATTGTTATTGTTCTTCTAACAACAGAGCGCCGGTTTGATGCTCAGCACCTCCGCAATGTCCCTCGACGCTTCGGTTCGGCCTGGTCACCCCCATACCATGTTTCACTACGAGCTGGGGCGGTAGCTGTAGAAACAGGGCGACTTGGTCTCAAGGGCACAGGTGTTGTATTTGGACCCGATCCACTTTCCCAAGAATCACTTGAAGACCGTACAGCAACCGAATGGCTTTTTCCGAGTGGTGTTGAGTAAGCATTGTTCCATTGCGAGCTCGAAGTCTCAGGCAAACTCAGTAGTGGCTGGCCAGTTGGTGATCTGACCATTTGCGAGTTCCGATCTCGCCATGATGCTCGTCGCTGTGGAAGTGTAGACGAGATATCCAACAGGGGATGCGGTGTAAACCCAGCTTGAGCGCAATAGATAGAGTCTGTTCTGACAGAGGATACAATCGGTGTTCTTCTTGGCCCGTATCGATTTGAAGAGCTCACTGTTGATGTCGCTCTAGAAAATCCTCCTGCTGGTCTAGTGCTGTTGCACGAAGGGCGGTATCCTCTACTCTCAGATTCTGCGAGAGATCCCAAAAGACCTCTTGTGAATGGACTGTTGCTGTGATTGGGTATCTGTGATCTGGCCTCCATTTCTTGTTTAAGTAGATCATATCTTTCCCCGAGCAAACCCGTCGGACTGAAAGGCTCGGAACGCGACTCCCGGTTGTCCTCCTCAACAGACTTTTGAGAAGAGGAATGGTTTCGATACACAGAAGAGTGGCTGTAAGTCTCACGGGGGTTCTTGTCCATATTGATAATCTTGAGATAGGATGTTCGGTCTGGAAAAGGGCATGGGGTTTTGCAAAGAACCTTCTGATCTGAGAAGTGTTGGTAGTCTTCGGAGAGAAGGGACGGCAACATATTATGTCGATAATTCAAAGACCGATTATCTCAACATTCCGCGATCTGGGAATCTTGATGCTGCATTCTCACCGACCATCCATTCCTTCACGGCGCATGCAGCATAGCCACTGTAAAAGGTATGCCAAAGTAAGCCAAAATGTCTAAACCCTCTCTCAAGCTGGTTTAGTAAATGTGATAAGACCTACCGCGTGAGCCTAGGCGTCCAATAAGAAGCTGTGACACTCGACTGCAACCCTGCTGTCACAGGGGCCTTCGGTCAAAATTGACCGTGTCCAACATGGAGTTGTCAGCACAACCCCGATCTTCAACGAGGCTGCGCCACCACATTCCACTGAAGGACCTCAAATCTAAGCGTCATCAACGGGTTTTTCGCTTCCCTAGATGGCTTCTCGGGATTCCGTGGTTCAGAGAGTAGAATTGTCGGTTGATTTGTGATTTTGCTATGGGCTGAGATAGGGTCTGGCAAGATTCCTCGCTGAAGTATTTCAGTGGAGGAGGTGCATGGATCAGTCTTTGAGCATCAAGAACATTTGTCAATAGCCCATTGTCTATGACATTCTATTCTCTACCCATAGCCTTGGAGTTATTACTTGTAAGCCTGCTGTCACCAAATTACACAATTACTATTAAAATTAAGGTATTAATCCGCCTTATTCCCTTTCGGCACTTCCATGGCTATCCCGTCTTGACCCTGTACGTCTCCTTCATGTCCTTCAGCCTCCGACATGGCGCCCACTCTCTTCCTCTTCCTCCTCCGATGTATACAACATCCAATACAAGCGATAATTCCCAACCCAACCACTATCCCAAAAGCAATTCCTATCCACACAAGTTTCTCTAATCCCACTAAACCAGAATCGTTTGGCGACGGGGGAGCTGGAGTGACTGTTTGCGCGGGCCGTGGCCAAGGTCCACCTGTATACGGATCATCACAGTCAGGAGCGCACGTGGTTCCGCCTGAGTTGATCTGATACGATATTGTGACTGCTGATGCTAGTAGGAGGTCTTTCTCGGAATTGAACTTTATCGTTGTCGAGACTCGGATGTCTGTTTGCAAGGAGCTTGCGGAGGAGAGATCGAAAGCCGTTATAGTCAAGGGCGAATTGCCAGTGGACTTCAACCTGGAAGCGACACAGAAATTATCGTATGGCGTTCCTGAACCGCCGCTTTTGGCTGTCAGAGTCGGGTTGCTCCATTCAAAGTCGTATGATCTGTGATTTTGGTCAGTTTACTGCACAGGATTAATCTCAGCGGTTAACCAACTCCAAGCAGCATAATACCTGGCGTGACGTGGTGGCATCAGACTCGTGATCAACGGTATGAGCAGGCGTATATCCAACAGGACACTCCGTTGCTGGGTGGCTCCAGCTGGGACCACAAAAGCCATTCAATCCAAGGCCAAGTGCTCCAGTCGTGCGAGGGTAGTCTGTATACCCCAGCCAGAGGTAGTTACACGTCCGAGTTGCTCTGTAACGTCGTTCTTCCGTGCCACTGTAGCACTTAGTTTCCATTTTCCATATGCTCTTCGTGTCAAGACATTCTGGCGGGGGTGTGAAACGTGGCAAAGTCCATGTCGGATTCGGAGTATTTGGGAAAGTCGTTGTAAATGTTTCTGTCATTTTCGTATAAATCCGATCTAATTGAAATGCAAGTTGTAGGAAGAAACGACGGAATTCATGCTTGTTTTATGCCCATGGTTTGAGAATCAGCCTAAGCCTAGGCAGACAGGGCTACAGGGATGTCGTGCCACTATCCCGCATGAAGGATTCAGGGCTGTGCTTCATTATCGCACAGACATTGGTCACTTAGGCACGAGTGGGTACTGTAAATACGAAAACAAGAGATTTGGTCAATGTTAAAGGAACGGAACTGCCTAACTAAGTACAAATCCATCGTATGACTTCTCAGCAACCTCGTCAAGCAACTCTCTATACAGCGGAATTCCGCCGGAAAGGCTCAGCGCCTCCCTCGGCTTCCCATCGATATTGGAGCCCATGTAATAAGAATTGGCCATACGGAAGAGTGTATCCGCCGTGATGCCGTTCACCATTTCTCTGAAAGTGTCCCGCCCGCGTTGTCGATGATGTTTATGTCTTTAGGCCGCCTGTGATGGCGTCGAAGCCAGTGGTAAGAACGAGGGCTTCCATCTCGTGGATAGCATTGGGCAGGATCTTTATCACCGGGGCCTTGTTCACATCGACGATGCTGACGTTCTCTTCATCGCAGACATGGTGAAAGTTAAGAAAGAGGACTGCGCGCTTGGAGCCGAAAGGATGAGGTACCTTTGAGGGCACAACTTGACAGGATCTCGAATCATGGCGCGAATCTTGTTCGATCAGAACAGTTGGCATCAGATGTCAGGAGGTCTCAGGTTTTCCTCTTTTCAGCCTTTGGCTGTAGCAATTGGTTAGTCATTATGGTATAATGTCTAAGTTGTTAGCTAGATATGTTATTTACAGTTGAGGCTCGTGGCTGAGAGCTTAAATCAGCAGACAGAACTTAGTCAGGAGGTCTCTATGCGCATCGGTCCGGAATTGAAACCCGCCCTTGTCCCATTTGTCTCGGAAGAGTGCTCTCCTCTCTTGCTCATTGTGATCGAATGTGCTCAGGTTAGATGGGCTAAAGTCATAGCCTGCTTTGCTGAAACGTCTCGACTCATACTTGTCACCGCTCGAATCTTTTTCGGCATATTGTTCCTCTTTGGTGAGATTGGCTTCATTCAGCGGCAGAGATGGATCTGAAGTGCACTAGAAGAGAATCAGCGACTTGGCCTAGGGACCGAACTCATGCACAATCTAAATATAATCTAAACACTTGTGCTTCCGGTATCAACGACTAGTTCCCGTTTATAGCGCTGGTACCAAGATCGCACACATCTTCAAGTGGGATTGCTCTGTCGGGTACCTCCGAAGCTTCTGACTACCACATAGACTCCGGAGGTTCATAAACTTGCGCATTGCCAATAATGCGGGCCAGTGTGATGGAATCCTCCTCCTCCGCTATCATCTCGTCATACATGTATTTCAGCACTACTTGTAAAAGTGCCAAAACAGGACAAGGAGTAGTTGGCTAGTTAAGCGACATTCTAGATGCAGACTGGTTGGCAAGATGGCTGGCTGAAAGAGATATACATAGTTCCAGTAGCTTGCTCTAGTATCTTTAGTGCAGTTGATAAAAGCCTGTAAGAATACTAGAGTTAGCAATTACTCACTGGGAAACAACCTTAGTTCCAAGCTTATCAGTACTACTGTATACTAAACAGAATTAAATCTGTTCCACTGGCTAGGGCTCTCACGTGTTGGCAAAAGAGAGGCTGGCTAAATTGAGACATTTTGTGATAATGGGTTCAGTGGATCAAGCCACAAGGGAGGCTTCACCGCTTTCTGAAGCCCCAGAATGTGACGGAGACTCATTGTGTACGTGCTCTGTGAGTATTTTGTAAAATATAAATAGTTAATAAATAGGTATAAACTTACTACAGAGACTCGAGGTCTTGTAGATATTTTATATTAATATTTACAATCCGTTTAAGTAGAAATAAGTACAAGTTGTAATTATTGAATTAGTTACTAGCTGTTATTTTTTATTAACTTAAAGAAGTCAAATGTCGACATCTAGAACCTCATAGACTGCTTGTGGCTGGCTGGTATAAGTTCCTCGCTTATATGGTAAGACTAGGTAGAATATGACTCCAATAGTCGCCTTGCCCTCGTACTGTTAAGGACTTTGTTTGTCTATAAAGAGTGTATTAGATCCCTCTTCATTGGGGAAAGCAGACACAAATCTCTTTCTCACGCAATCAATCATAAAGCTCCCATCATGCAAATCAAGTCATTCCTCGTCGCTTGTACCTTGTACATGTCATTTGCCGCGGCAACTCCTCTTGAGGAGAGAGGCTGTGCGTGCGGTTGTACATATGACCTCAACTACTTCTACAACCCAAGATACCGACTACCTAACGCCGAATGCACCAAAACTAACCCATGCTGCACGGGCAGTTGTATTCCCAAAGTGGGCACTACAGGTCTAAAGCCATATATGGCTAAGTGTATCTAAATGTGTCTGTTCGACTTCCGTCTATCTCAGGTAAGAACTGTTTCTCTACTGTTAATGAGCTCGATCTCTAACAGAAGAAATTATAAAGCCGAGAAGGCTTCAACAACGGCCATGGAAGCAAGATCTCGGACACATGCACTGCGTGCTAGGATAAACACTTCGGATATTGACTTGGCTCAAATACCCCTGTTTTATTAGCCTGCCTCTGTGGCCTTTTGTTAAACATTGGTTTACCTTGATCAAGATACTTCTTCACTTTGTAGCTCCGCTAGTCTCATCATGCAATAAAATCTCTCAGAATCCACTTCTTGTTGCAAAGAATGTTTATAATATTTACAGAAGACCGACTTGCAATGCTGCTAGGTGCTCCTATGTTTCTCCAATAGACGGGACGACCGGCCGGTAACTACCAGCTCATAATCACCATGCAGAACTTGGTCTAGACAAGGCATAGAAATTACTGGGATTTTGAGAGCAAGAGTTATAGGAGAAGCAGCCAACTGAAGTCAAGAGGATATGGGTTTAGGGGAAACAGGTGTTTTCTATCTTCTCTATCAAAGCTACACTCTGTCTCGCATGATGTCCTGGGAGTTCACCTCAAAATCTACTCATCCACGCCTGTTCCCGAGTCCTCGTTCTCTATGCAGCGCTGCTTTGACAGCTTACATTCGATGATTCTCTTCTCGGCGTCGCTTCTACTCAACGGGCTCCATCTGGAGACGGTAGCTTCCAGCAGCGAGGTTCAATTCATTGTCCTCCTCAATGCTGACCTCCCCACGAACACGAGACAGCATGTCGCGGACCATCTTCCAGGTCGTCGAGATCTGCTCTACCCACTCGGGGTCACCAATCTCTGCCTCACGAACCTCCATCCAGTGATGGTGAGGCTGGTTGGTTGGCTGGAGATCCTTCTCCGACCGGATAACCCAGATGCGAGCAACAAAACCAGGGTGACAAGTACGATAACCACGCTCCTCGACGGAGTAGTAATCTTCAATGAGTGGCTCTACCTCCCACCAAGATAGAGGGCTGAACTCGACCTTGTTTTCGTCCACCCAAAGTCGGAACCCTGCCCACTGTCCTCCAAGGGAGACGTTGCCGCGGCTGTAGCCATAGAAACCAATGGTAGGCGGGGAGAATCGCGCATCATTTGGCGAATAGTCAGAGCGATCCTCGGGATCACTCAGGCGATCCCAGCCGGCTGGGAAAGTCCAGGGAGTTCGCGTATCCGCACGAATGCCATGGTCCAGGAAATGGTTTTGGGCCTGAATGGAGTGACTACCGGCACGTCGTATTCCCCAGTCGTTTCCACGAAATCGTGGTCCAACAACATCAGGGCCAAACATTTGACACCCTTCGACATGCCACTCTCGGCCAACATTCTCAATGATTAGAGAGAGATTTTTGGCCTTCGGGAGGCGAGAAAATATGGGGAGGTCTGACTCCATTGGCATCTCCAAGTATGTCTGAGGCGGAATAGGAGCATCAGATGGGCCAGCCTGGTTTGAGCCGTGACCGTTACCATCGCTCTGGCTGTTGTTGTTGTTGTTGTTGTTGTTGTTGAGGGCTAATTCCGTTAGCAAAGGACATCCTTTGTCAAAGCTTACCGGGGATACTTACGAGGATGACCCCGACGGAGCCAAACAGTTCGCGACACACTGAGGATGTTTTCAACGGGCAAGGCATGGCGATGTTGACCTTTAATACTCTGTGGGTTCCAGGAGACAGAAGGCTGAAGGGCAGGAAGACGCATGTCCACTGCCTGGAAGATGTCGTGCAAAGGGTCGATGCGGAAGGGCACGCCGCCAATCCTAGACATGACGGGGGCCCCATCGCAGCCTACGGCCTTCAGGCATCGCACTTGATTCACAAGGGAAGCGACGTCGGCGTTTGTTTCCAGCAGTGCCTTGATGGTCTGCTCTTCGGAGTGGTCATATACCCACGCGATGTCATCATATTGGTACCGAAATGGTACCGTAACGGATGGAAGCGCGTCTAGCACAACCTTGTTCCGCATCTCCGTCGGGAGATCGGTAAAGGCGAATGCTGGCATTCTATTATTTGACGGTTAGTACAGACGTTGAAAATACAGAGTGGGAGATATGTCCTTACGTTGACGCGAATGACTTGACTTGACCTGGGTAATAGGTAGCGTCGTCAGTCTTGAGTCTGACTTTTTAAGAATGAGTCTAGACGATGGAGGTCTGTCAGGAATCAAAATGGAAGAAAGGTTGAGAGTGTCAGTGTTGAGTGGGAGAGAGTTTGAGAGAGGTTGAGAGGAAAGGCTGGAAGATGGAAGAGAGACGAAGTTAGAAAAATGTGCGAGTTCAACAGCTGTTGTGGAGAGTGAGTATTCACTGTCATTGTCACTGGCACAGTGGAGGTGGATAGAGACCAGTTAATCGCCAGTGCCAGCCCTGACCCAACAGCCAAAGACGAGACTTGTTTTCAAACCATTGAACAGGGTACGCTGAGAACGTGACCGAGGTTTGTGTTGCAGTGCTGGAGATCAGGCCTTGTTCATGTATCCATAAGAACGGTCGATGGTCGCGACGTGGCTGCCAGTGGAGAGCTAGGTCGCTGGGTTGTTCCCATGGTTGACTAGCAGGCTTAACGCGTAACTTGGCGGCGCTTGCAGTGGACGCATTGTCTGATGGCACATTTAGACGGTCAGCTTTCAAAAAGGTAACTAGTTTGCAGTGGCAGGTTAACATATTCTACGTCGTCGTTTGCTTCTCCATCCCAATGTTTCAGTGTGTTGGCTTGATATGTCTCGTTGAGATTTGACCATTGATCCGTCCGCAATGTCTAATCATTCACTCGACTCTTCGAGGCCACAACAAGCTCAAAAGACTTGGCATCTCCATATACTTCGATACCTAGTTTCCAGTCCCTACTTACGCAACCACGATCTTGGAGCTACTCTCACCCTCCGTCCTCATAATTTTCTCATTTTCAAGTCTGTAGCGCCTTACCCTTCGCTGGCCTCTTTCTCTTGAGACAAGTGGCATCTTTCAGATAGCCCTACAAGGAGTATCACAGTAGCTAACTTTATCTACACAGATGTGACAATCTGTTTACCTCTAGCATATTTCCATCTACTCAGACACAAGCCTCGATCCCTTTGACTCTTAGAATGCGACTCAATCGATTCGCGGCCGTCAGATGCAAGACCACCTTATCGTCCTCCTTGGAGTGAAGAAGCCGAGACAAAGCTGAAGATCCCCGACAATAACTAGCAAATCATCGAATTTAACCCCGACGGACTTCTTCTTGGGCCTGCCGTCAACGCCAAAAGTGAAGTTGGGACGAGTTGTGATGGAGTCTCCGACCTTCAGTTCATCCTGCAGCTGATGCTCACATCACGCGCCTCACACGTTTTCGATATACAGGGAAATCATGTCAATGCTGTACTCCAAGTCCCATTATCCAAAACTTCGACAATATGTTGTCACAGCTCATGGACGCCTTCGACTTTCATCTGAATGTAACAGGAGCGATCATCGCTAACGGCTTCGATAGAGCGAAGACTCATACTGCTACCCACGCAACCTCACTCCACGGAAGAGTCAAGAATCCTACGAAGGTGAGCCAATGTAGCCTTCGGCTACTTCTATACCCTTCTCAGCTGATTCAAACTTGCAACGAATCCGCCAACGTCGGGAAGAATTCCGATGTCAAGCGGACTGCATCGCGTCACACGTCGAGTTTCAATTATTTCCATGGCTAGTTACATGCAAACTACGAGGCCGAGTGGCAACAATCCCATCATCTCCTTAACAACAAACACTAGCCTGCTCGGGTGAACAGTGTCGACGAAATAGACGAAGCTGATCCAGACCATGGCGCAAGGAGCTCAAGCTTGCAAAGATTTATCACAAGACAGAAATCAGTCTACGGCCCCCTTGTCTGCAAGTCTGATGTCAAATAGCACAACAGGCATTGCATTGCTTGATCTAAGACGACTATTGCCATAACATAAGAGTCCTTTGCTAGCTTCCTCGAGCTCGCACCCCTGCACCCCCAGTAGCGGCGTATGAGGATCGACGGCCCGTTCACCTCCCTTCTTCACCAAAGATGTCACGACAATTCTCTGGCGCAGCGCGCTTCCTTCTTGGAATGGTTTGTTGGTAGAACAATACCCTCTACTATCTTTTTCATTCGATGTTTGTTGGTATGGCCAAACGCATTTCAGGTGACTGAAGTACGCTGTTAGTAATTACTCAACCATACCGACGTAGTTGAGCCTTGTCAAAAGGATCGTCTCAACTTCCCCGTCATTAATAAATGTCAATCCAAAATGAACACGTCTTGTCCCCAGTGTAGTAATATCTCAATCAAATACTTTTAAGTTCCCAAATTGTGATTCAATCATAATTCCATTATGAAGTTGAGCGACATTGAGACAAGCCTCACAAGTCCCCTACCCTGAGCATTGACAAAAAGCCTCAATAAATGACACAATTATGTCGGTAAGTCGTACCCTTGGAAGACCCTACGAATATCTCGCAGATCTTAACGGATTGCAAGGCTAAAAGGCTCTTGGCCAGACTTTGTGGATACGATTGGGTCACTAACCGCTGTCAATTGTCATTGCGTGTGACACCGATGCTGATCCCCGAGTCTTGACATGACGATCGCAATATCACGGTGTAGCTTGAAACATTAGTAAACAGCGAATAATAATTCATCGTCATACATTGCAATATTCATAGCATTCCTCTATTGATTGTTCTCAGAGTCATCGAGTCAGAAAGACCTCGGATGACGCTATACACCTGCAGCCGCGTTTCATCATATCCGGAAACAGACACGTTTGTTATTCCCTTGTCTCGTCGCTAACCATACTCAAACCATCGCAGCAGCTTAACTTTCTAGCTTTGGCCCCTCCACAATGGCCGCATTCCAGTCCAACACGCTAAAGTTCAAGTCGAAAAGAACAATTCCAAACTCCACGGGCCGATCCCCAGGAGTAAGATCCCCGAAACCCTTTCTTTTCCCTCTATGCTCCAGAAACCCTCTTCTGCGCTAGTCCCCCAAGCTTCTCAGCAGCAGCCCCTAGACTCCGCGGGTCAGCGCCCTTGATCTCAACCTGCCCGTTGACAGCGACTTGCTTCCCCTCCTTGAAGAAGAGAAAGGTAGGCATGGCGGTTATGCCGTACTGGCGCGCGGCCTCTTGGACGTGGTCTACGTTAACTTTTGCAAAGGCGAGGACGTTGTCGACGCTGTGCTTGGTGGCGAGCTGCTCGTAGACGGGGGCGATGGCTTTGCAGGGGGGACACCAGTCAGCGAAGAAGTCGACGGCGACGTATGTTGTTGACGAGAGCAGCTTCTGAAGCTCATCGTTTGAAGTGATGTGATGCACCATTTTTGTGTCTTGCTTGGTATTGATCTACAGAGATCGGCAAAGAGTTTTTGAGATGCGGTGAGATGAGACGCGATTTAGTGTCGGCAGTTTGAAATGAGTAATCTTGGCGTTGTTGAGGCTGCGATGTGTTTATATCGTTATTTTTCTCTCTCTTTGCCTCCGCTTTCTCATGGACCTTGAGAGAATCGCAAAGAGCCGCTTTGAAATGGGAATTGCATCACGTGACGTTGCGCAATTTGGTGATTCCTCATCAAGGTTGATTGCTGAGCCACGTGTAAGCCACAGGAGATTATGTCATGATGGGAGGCTGAAGAGCTTGGACAAATTATGATCAACGAAACGTTTTAGCGAGACAGAAAATAACTCAAAATGCAAATCATCAAGGTTCTGCCCCTGACTCTTGTAAGATCTGACAAATGACCCCAACCACAGATATAAAAGACGTTGCTTATTGCGCTACAGCTAACATGATATTCTTTTTGGACTGGGTTTCTACTGCGCCGCTTACTATTCTAGAAGGAAATAATTATTAAGTATTGCTTTTTTGGTGTCTTGCATGCCCCAAACTCAAAACTCCGTACCCTGCAACGATCATGGGCTACTGTACGTAATATCAATCAGCAATCGTCGCATAACATGTTACAAGTTACCAGTCTCGGCCCTTGGTCAATTATCACCTCCCTCTTAAGGCTGCCTCCCGCAGCAGAGTGGACTCTATACGGGGGGCCATTCGCTAAGGTAAATCCGGATTCATCTCCGGAGGCCGAATCACCTTATAACCCACCATATAAGGGCACAGCACACGGCTCCGTTGCTTGGCTATCGCGGAGGCTATGATTCCTACCCCGGATGGAATAAGCACAAGTCATTGATTGAGAGAGGGTAGGTCATTAATGCAATAGTTCAGGGGAATAATATCGGGGAACTTGGAAAGATTGGTCGGTTATCGTTTACCGATACCCACGTGTTAAAACAGCCAAGACTGTAGCCGAGAAGCAGGTCTAAGAGATAAAGAGCAGGTAACATTGTCCCAGAATCGATAGGTCGGAAAAGAGGCTTGCATAGAAGCGAACGCTTTGATGCAAAAAGAAGCTGAATCGAAGCAAAAAGAGACATGTCACTCTAAATAAAAAGAAGCGAGTGCAAGAAAAGACGCCTCCCACGAGTCACGTAATTCGAGATGCCTCATTCGGTAAGTGGGGAGGCATCTGTGCTGAGCTCCTCTTTGACAGGACTAGACGGAGTAATTAACGCGCACCATCAATTGTGCTAATCTTGGGGCCCGGATAACTCGGTCTCACAACTTCAAGATAAGCGTAGAAAGTGACAAGCAAGAGGGAGGGGAGCTGAGACAATTCTGTTACTGACGATCCGGCTCAGTCTTCCTTGGCATTTGGGGGGGGAGACCACCGAGTCAAGTCCCCTGGTGCCCACGCGATCGGTCGCTTGGCGCAGGAGACTAGCAGAGTCTATTGGCGACCATGAGCCCACTGTAAATCAGCGTCTAGCTCATTCGGGGACATAAAAAACAGGGTCGGCGGGCATGGTCCGTTGCGACAGAGGCGCGGAATGGATATGGGAAGACGTTACGCGAAGGCTGGGGCGCCACTGTTGCAGTGCCAGTTCTAGTTCGCCACCGAAGGTGAAAAAGAGCGCTTCCATGCCTTCCAGGGCTTGCTTGTCTGTTTTGTTCAGGGCAAGGGTTTTAGTGTTCTAGACGTGACATGATCTACTGGCTCAGCTAGGATGTCCGTCTGTCTGTCTGTCACCCATGCCCTGCGCGTCGGTGACTGCATCACAATGGCCTGGCAAAACGTGGCAAAACTGCATTGCCATTCCTTCGATCGTGCAGCGTCGTTCCCACTGAAGTGAGACAAGGATAATTAACGAATCAGATCCTCATCCAAGCTAATGTGCCTCTCTCAAGGACCGACGACACCCGCCTTCGGTGCTTGAAGAATCAATCAGTGGCGTCTTGTAAAAAACGGGACTAATGTCAGCTCTAGACCCAAGCTAAAGAACTGGTTTATCCCCCCCCTCGATCCCCTGAGACGGTCTTCATTCCCAAATCTCGAAAAACTCCACCTTCGGAGGAAATAATAAGAACTAATTCCCAAGTTCTTGGGTTTCCATTTCCCCCCCTTTAACCCACCCCCGCGTTGCTTGTCGTCTGTCTTTTATTTCAGTGTCGTTTTTGTTGTTGTTGAAGCTTAATACCACGAAACTCAAGTCATGCGCCGTTGCATCCTCGACAGCCCTTCCACGTCGAATTGACACTGCACCCACGCTACGAAATCACCCGTCCGCCGTTCGATCCCCTGCGAAAAGAAGCCGATTTGTAGACGGATTAAATACGTGCGACCGACAAAATGACGGCGTTTGAGGCTGAGATATGGACTTGGTACAGTCTATCGTGGTTAATTGTCATTGCGAGAATGTAAGATATGACATTTTCACAAAGGATCAATTGGGTTTGAAGCTGACTGACCCTTGTGTAGGATATCACGACGGATGTTACTGGGTTCAGTCAAGAAGCTACAAGTCGAGGACTACTTGATGATAGTAGCAATGGTACGTCACCACCACCAACAATTCCAGCGTAACTTGTCTAATCGTTTTTTAATGTTACAGTTTACCGACACCGTGTTAATGATCGGAATGTCGATTATTTCGCAAACGAGTAGTAACCTCATCGATCCCAGCGAACACGTCGTCCTCGATGCACAAGAGATCAAAACGAGAGAGTACGGATCGAAATGGGTCCTGGTCGTCGAACAGATGCAGATTACCACTATTTGGCTCATGAAGTACTGCCTGCTGCTCATGTACAACCGCCTCACGTACGTCGCCTTGTCCCGATGCCCAAGTACGGTTCTAACAGTCGCAGAATGAGCTTGAGTCAGAACTTGGCTGTCAAGTTTGTCGCCGCCTATGTCACTGCTGGTCTCGTCATCATGGAGATCTTGTACCTTGGTGTTTGGTGTCGCCCATTTAACCAGTACTGGGCTGTTCCTCCAAAGAACAGTATGTCACATCAATGCTCAATTGAATCATGCTAACGGTCATAGCGCAATGTTCTGCTGCGACAAACCATCTCATCACCAACGCCGTCATCAACATCACATCCGATATTATGATCATTCTCATCCCAATGCCAATCTTTCTCAAGTCTCAGCTCCCACTGAAGCGTAAGGCTGTCCTCGTTGGCGTTTTTGCATTGGGTTCCTTCACTGTAAGCTTCTAACCTCACATGAACCCACCTGAAACCCAGACCTAACACCGCACAGATCCTCTCCGCCATCCTCAACAAGTTCTACAGTTTCAACGAACCCTTCGGCTCCAACTGGACATTCTGGTACATCCGCGAGTCCTCCACCGCCATCATCACCGCCAATCTTCCCTACATCTGGACCCTCCTCCGCCGCATCTTCAAGCTCGGCTCCTTCAGCGGCTCGACGTACGGCAAGAGCACAAACAACCCCTCCAAAGCATACCGCTCAAACTTCACCAACCACCGCTCCGTCGTGCGCTCCCAGGTCCGCGCGGAGCACAACCTGCACCAGGTCGACAGCGAGGAAGAGATCAACGGCACATACGCTCTACCGCTCAAGATCTACGCCAAGCATGAGATTCAGATCACGAGTGAAGATGCTGGTCCCGAGGATAGGAGAGGGCCCGTGGGGTGCATCCCTGATGAGTTGATGAGCCATAGCAAGGATAGTATACGGACCGACGATGTAGAGACTAACTCTGAACGATCGGCTGCCGGTGTTGTCAAGGTCTATCACGGAGTATAGATTTGATGGGCGACCATTTTGTGTCATTTTTTGTTTATTAATGTTTGATGATTTGGGTAAAGACGCCTGGATCAGAATACCCAGCGATGTATAATTTGCCCGTATAGATAGAATCGTGCCTAAAGCACCAGAAGCGAAATCAACAAGCTTTCGTCACAACTATTCTTCTTCCAGCCATGCTTCAGTGCACGTTTGAGGGGTTCTCATGCTAAGCCTAAGCAGCCTGTCTTGGGCTTAGCCTACCGCTCTTGTCGTATGACATCTTTGACGTGCCAAGGCTAAACGAGTCAGGTCCCCCAAACCTGACTTACACCAACAAAGAATAGCTTCGAACGAGTTGTCAATGCGTTGATTCCGCACTCCTCAAACGGGTAAGCTTTGATACCCGCATCCCCGGCACAATTCCGTTGATCGGCGTGCTCTTTGGTGGAGAGATGAATACAACCGCCGCTTCAGAACGCTAGGCTCGTTCGCGATGTGTATCTGTGGGGTGGCTAGTTGAGATTGGGATGAAATGTTGCGGATCCGGATGGAAAGGGGGCTCTTGAAGTGGTGGAGTTAGTCTGATTTCGAACTGACAGGTTGTCGGCCCGGGGGTAGTTCAGAAAACCGTCCGTGAACACGTGCTTATTGATTGATAGCTGTTGGCGTCTGACTCGAGTGATAGGCTGTCGGTTTTAGATCTGTTCGCCGCTATCAGTGCTGTTGCTCTCATGTGATGGCCTCGCTTGGTGGCCACTCGATAAGAGTATTATCTAGCACTATTGACCACCTTTCTTCGCCAGGTGTGAGTTACTCATGGGTTAGACCCCAGAAAGCACCAAGTGCACTCAACTAATTGTAATATACAGGAGGGTGTCGGATAACCTTAACCGCAGGCTGTTTCACTCGTTACAGAGAACCCCGGGCTAGTACAATAGATAGTAAGTTCTTTAAACAGTGCCTCCAAGTGAGTATTCTGGATGCGGATATGGTCCTGTATGCATTCCTCGATATGAGACTCGTGACACATCTGCTGGACCGAGGTTCATTTCGATCCCTTTCCAGCTGGCTGACTTACCACTTACTGTGAACACTGAGTAGATGTTTCGCGTAGTCTTGGAGAAGAAAGGACCTGCTCTCTTCTTAACTAATCCTATTCGCGAGTTGACACGACCAGCTTCTACATAACACAACACTCATCAGCAGGCTGCTTCCCCTTCAGCGCCACCCTCTCCCCTCTCCTAATCAACATCTCCTCCTCCTCCTGCGACACCCTCGGCGCCAACCTCCCCCTCAACTCCGCAAACTTGTCCGTCCACCAATACCCAACCTTCATCCACTGCGTCACAGTCCAGTCCCGCTGATACTCCTCCAACGTCTCCTCCAACTGTCTCTTCATCCCCGGCTCCTCCGTAGCAGCCCACGCAATAGCCAGTGTCAACGGAACATGGCTTGCGCCCAGCGGTCTGTACTGACTTATCCTATGCGCGAGGGACACGACTTCTGATGAACATAGTGCTGCTTCGCCGACGAGAGCGAGGTTGTATGGATCAAAGGCTTGCATGAGTTGGCCGATTATTACGAGGACGGTTAGGAGGACGGAGTAGGCCGAGTTGTAGGAGCGTGAGAGGCGGAGTTGCATGGGCGTTGGGGAGAATCCGGGCGCCCATGTTACTGCTTTGACGATCTCCGAGAGTTTGCGTAGATCGCGGCAGAGTCGGTGGTATGCGCATGTTATTTCCATGCGGTGGAGTTCAGGGTCGTTGATGAAGTCTGGGAGTCGGCCTAGATTTCGGATGGATAGACTAGGGATTCCGCCTGCGTCTTTGCCTTCTTGCTGTGCCTTTGCGCTTTCAGGCGTTGAGGGGGGATTGTTCTTTTTGAAGTTGTCGAGCATATCCCAGAACCATTTTTCTAGTCTGACCTTGGGGTTTGAGATGCTTTCTATGATCTGAGAATATTAGTCATGAGGCCTTGTGATACGGGGGCGAGAAGGCTCCAATGGTGACATACGACTGGGACACAAAATGTCAAGAGCATGTCTGTTTCGAACCCGGCTTTCCAGTTCTCGCGCGCTGCTGCTTTGAGAAGATATGCCAAACCTTGGCCATGACTCGTAGTCGGATCATCATCTCTTCCCAGCCAGCCCTAAAATTGTCAGTCCTGATGAAAACTCGAACTAGAGTTCACTCACCTGACAGATCATAATCAGATACACTGAGCACATAGTCTCCGGCATTCTTGCCTTGGCAGGATCCTCCAAGCATAATCTCAACGAACTTATCGCTTTGACATATTTCGTAAGCGCATCAACAGTCTGATATCCTTGTGGTCGATGCAATGTCGAAAAAGTCGTAGCCAACGCTTCAGCTGAAGCATCGAGAGCTTCGTTTCTTCCCAACCGCGCGGGAATATGCCGAAGAAAGTCTCCGTAGCAGGTGATGTCATATCGCAGATCTGTAATCTCTAACCGTGAGACAAGCGTTTGAGTGACCATGGTTGTTTTGTTGTAAGGAACTTTTATCAGCGCTTGGGTGAAGGAAAGAGGCGATTTTGAAGACCGCGAACTTGAAGTCGTGGTATCATCTTCTGTATCGATGCTCTGAAGACTTATACTGTCTCCCGGCTCGAGCGTCTGGACTTTGAACTTATACCGCTGTTTGCCCACGTTGATGCACGGAATATCAAGCCTTTCACACCTCGCACACTTGGGCTGAGCTTTATCACACTATCCCCTCATTAACTCAACAATTCTTCAACCCAGACATCGAGCTAACTTACCTTTTTCTTCTGCTTTCGGCACGCATCGCAGCCTTTGTAAGATGGAACGCCAGGCATTGTTGATCAGAGCGGTATATCTCACCAAAAAGAGACAAGATTGATGGGGACCAAGAAAGGCGAGTTGGAATGCCCGAGATAGTTAAAGGCTCGTTGAGGAGGTCGAGATGTAAGCTTGGCTGCGTCTCAGCCTTGGAAATGGATCTCACATGTTTTTGTCTCCACTTGAACGATGACGGAGCGCGCCATTTTGCCTGATTTGGAATAGTAAGCATGGATGAGCCACGAGATTTGCATGTTTTAAGAAAAGAAGCAATTGCCTGAGATTAAACTATTGTAGATGATTGGCTCGTTCTCTCCGAGTTTCAATAAGTCTAAGTTTGCTTATTTATTCTCTTGACGAATCAGATGGTTGAGGGTTGTTGATCTAAGGCATACAGGCCTTTATTATCCCGAGATCAGCGTATCTAAGAGACTTGCTCAGCCTTGTACGATAAGCTGCAGTGAAGATCTCTTACCTCTCTGTTAGTTTTAATTAATATATCAGGCAAGTTCCTAATTATAGACTGAAATGAGGCCTTTGAGTGGATGTCTTTCATCAGATTAACACCTCGCTCACAGCTACTTTTGACCCGATAACAAGAGTGAGAAAGAACAATGGAAAGATTTAGACCCTAGGAAAGCTACATTTACAAGACGTATCTGAAATCCATCTTCTCCGTATCCGTAAGATCCTCGTCAACATCTTGCAGAATATCTGAGTGACGGCCGGTTCTCTTGTCCCTATTCATGTTCTCTCTGCGCAGCAGAAAGCATGTAGCCGTGGCAATGACAACCACGCCACATAGGCAGATACAACCACCAGTAAACCCTGCACGATATCTTGGGCCAGGAGATGCGCCAAAGATGACAGGGCCGATGACGTTTCCAACACAGTATCCAACAAAGGTCGAAGCACTGGCAGTTGACTTTTCTGCAGATTGTGTTAGAATAAGGTGTTGCCGCCTCTGCACGATATGAGATGGGGAGACTTACTGGTGTGGCCTGAAATGTTGGATGCCGACAGACCAATGGCCAGACCACCGGAGGCGACTTGAATGGCAACGAGGAAAATCCCTGCAAATAAGAGACCTTTATTATCCCTTGGTCCCAGCCAGCAGATCAGAGTTCCGCCGATCGAGATAGAGGCGCAAACAACGATGCATAGGTATCGGGTATTGCGCCACCTGCGGGTGATAGCACCAACAATGAGAATGGTAAGGGCAGTGACGGCACCAATAGGGCATGTCAAAGCCAGAGAATCGAAGTGATTGAAACCAAAGCCATTGATGACCATGGTACCAAAGGTTCCGAGGGCGCCAGATGGCACACCGGTGAGCATAACAATGAGAGCGCTGCTATAGACCTTGTAGTCACGAAAGGCCTCGAAGAACTGAGCCTTGTTGAATTTGTGGCTGATGGCTCCAGCGTTGTTTCTCCGGAGGCGATACTTTGCCATCTCTTTCTCGGCGTCGGTCAAGCGCTTGGATGTCATCGGGTTGTCAGGGAGGCAAAAGAATAGAACAGCGGACCACAAGATAGTAACGGCGCCGAGAATGAGAAACATGGGCTTCCAGGAAGGAAGAGATCCATGTGTTTGGCCAAGGCCGTAATTTATGAGGGGCGAGACCATGGTTGCAACTCCGACGCAGGCATACCAGAGCGATGTTCGCAGAGCCTGCTCCTCCCGAGTCCACCAGAAGGTGACCAACACGGTGAATGATGGAGCGACGGCTGACTCTAGAATACCGAGGAATAGTCGGTTGACCATGATGCCCGGGTAGTTGTAGCATGCGGCAGTAGACATGAGCACAGCTCCCCACAATAAGGTCGCAGAGGCAACAACACGAGAGATGGAGAAGCGCTGCGTTAGGTACATCATTGGGTAGGTGCCGATCAAGTAGCCAACGTAGAACATCATGGAGGCGTTGGCGTACTTCTTGTTATCCGTGATGGGAGTGCCGTCCTTCTCGTGTCCAATGATGGTTGTCAGCTTCAGGTCTTGGCTGAAGCCAAATTGCGTGGCGGCGCTCATGACGCCCTTATCATAACTTTGGAGAGTGTAGGTCATCATCATGAGGGGGACGATCCTTTGTGCAACTTGTCAGCAACGACTGGCCCGCAGAAAAGAAGTCACGAGTCAAAAAGGAGATTGATCTTTCGTTCTTACCAGAGGTCGATCTTCCGTAGATACTTCTTCTCTTCCTCAGGTGTAAAGGGAGACGTCGTGGCAGTCTTGCCATCAATGTCTTCAACCCTCTCAACATCGCCAGCAAGGTGAGCCTTGGATTGTTGGACTGTAATATCGGCTGAACTCATTTTTGGCAAGGTGATAGTGTTGGTCTGGGCTTGGAGTGTTGAAAATGGTCGTGCTAATGGATGTACATGTGGATGTTCTTATAGCTTACTTGAGGTCGCTGGAGAAAACGGCAATTCGGTAACAAAGCCTGGCGTTGCAATGCTGTACATAGTACCAGCATACGGATCTTGACTGTGTCATCCTGGAGAAGCTTTGGCTCTTTGCGGGGAAACCCAATTTGCTTTTCTGGGGAAATGTCTGATGTGAAGCGTGAGTAGCCTCTGCTAAGTTAGTCTGGGTTACTAACTAGGTACGTGGTTTCTGCTGGCTCTAGAATGCAAGGGATTGTTGCCGAATTTACCGAGAGCCATGCTGATGATGTTAATAATCGTACCTAGCGGGTCTCGGATCTGTTAGTCTGGAATTCTGTAAGCGGGGACTGTGATGACCTGTGATGAATGACCATGCTGACTTCGTACTAACGTTAGCTGACTACCTTCTTTTGGCCTGGTATTATTTCAACCGAAAAGAACGGCAAATTGGAGATGATCCCCCCTCGCAATTCTCTCCTTCTTGTGAATCTTTTTGCCGATGCTACTGGCACTCAGTCTGCCGACAAAAGAACATTGACCGAACGAATTCTGCCCGGGGATACATCGCGCGACCATAACAGCAGTATGCCACTCTCGGCACGATCTGGCATACAACGAATTCGCTCGCGAGTTGCCTGTCAGGCCTGCAATAAGCGAAAGGTCAAGTGCGATGTCGCTAAAACCAGCCCTCCCTGTTCCAATTGCCAGCGTGGCGGCGAAGACTGCATAGTCCTCCCGCGCAAGAAATATCGGTAAAAGCGACTCATCCTCGCTCACGCGGCTGATGCATACGGCTGACGGTGCACTCGATGCTAATACTAGACCTCGTCAACCACATACCAAGTCGACTTCTTCTCCAGACAGAGGTGGGTACCCAGCCTCTCGATCCTGTGATTGTATGTCTACTAGCCTTGTCAACAGAGGAGGCTTCTCACCATTCTGCAACAAGAGATGCTGGATACAATACACGTTCCACATTTGAGGAGTCGAGCGTTGCCTTGCAATCAAGACCTGTGAACAGTTTGACCAGAAGCGAAGACAACCATGAGAAAGGGGTGGGGGATGACCCCAAATTGCCTGATGATAGCCCAGATACATATCTAGGTAAGGTCATTCAAATCGCTGCGAAGACATCCATCAGCTCACCTCGTCACTTACAGGAGATAAACGTGGACCGCGCTGTAGCGTCTACGATATCTGTGACGCAGTCTCTCCACAGGACTCGCTACCATACCAGCCGCCGAAAGGCGCCCTCCATACTTTGCACAAGCCACATCAAGTGGAATACATGCGCTCAGAAGGAGTCTTGACTATATTGCCTGCAGATGCCTGTGATGACATGATCTGGACCTACTTTAAGCATGTCCACTTCTTCCTACCGATAGTGGATGCTGAAGGCTTTCTCAATGAGTATCACGGACAGGGGCTGCACAAAAAGAACGATCTTTTGTTCTGGAGTATGATGTTGGCAGCAACGAATGTAAGTTCGAATGCTCAATTTTGGGAGAATGACACTCAGATCTGACTTACTATAGTTTGCAGATGCCGATCTTCTGAGACGATTCGACTTTCCATCCCGAAAAGCTATGAAGACTGCCATGTATGAACGTGCCAAGGTCAGTGACACAGCTCTAGTTCGTTTATGGGAGGCGTCGTGGGCCGCTAACAGGGAGTCTATTCAGTGCCTATATGACCTCGATCGAGCCACCGAGAAGCTGAAACTGATCCAGTCAGTTATGTTGTTGAGTTTTTGGTACACAGACCCGCAGGACCACACAGGAGCATGGTACTGGATTGGTATTGCCATATCCCTAGCACAGGGCATCGGTCTCCACCGAAACCCTCGATCCAGTACTCGCGCCCGACAGATACATCCTCAGGAACAAGCATTGAGGCGCCGTATCTGGTGGTCGTGTGTGGTCAGAGATCGCTGGGTCTCGTTAGCCAAGGGGCGCCCCATGCGAATCCACAGTGAGGACTGCGACCTCCCATTTCCTACCTCCCAGGATGTCCTCCAAGAACTGGACTCTGTCGCCGATGATGCAATGAGACGATTCATTCCGGCTGACTCTGCGGCCTTGACGAGTCTCTGGCTCCGACTCGTCCGTATCAGTGACGTTCTCGGCGGTATACTGCGACTTCATTACCGCGTGAGCGGACCAGTTCCAACCGTGGATGATATTGACAAGTATGCTCAGCAAATCGAATCATTGTCAGCCACAAACTCCGGGATTATGGATGAGTGGTGCGATACTCTTAGCATTCACGCGTACCAGATCGACTTGTTTTATCAGTCCGTCATTCCCTTCCTACATGATGTTATCCGCTAATAAATAAGTAGAGCGACGGTTGCGATTCTGTACCGGCCGTATGCGCTTAATGAGTCTGCCCCTCCGCCTACAGGGACGCCTCTAGACTGGCACAAAGTGGCTTTGCGCCGTGCTCGCGATGCTGCGGCAAACACAAATGCCCTGTTACAGAGGCTCATAGAGCTTGACGCTACAGAGTACTTGAAACCAATGATGTATGTTGCCATGTAACCGTTCGCTGACCATTACTCTGACATATTTCTCGCTTGCTCTGCAGAATCACCGCCATCATCCCCGCCATGCAGATTCACCTGTCGGACTGCAAATCGACCAAGGCTCTGATACGTGCTCTTGCAACCCATAAAATGCAATTATGCATGCTTGTGCTCTCCAACCTCAGAGTGACATATTGGAGCGCCGATGTAATGTACAAGTTATTTGATCGGGCTCAAAAGATCCTGGACAAGACAAGAGCCTCACAATCGAGCTCATCTGATCTTTCGGATCCTCAGACGCATTTAGCAGCTTCGGCCCAGCAAAGCACCAACACGGGTCTAGTGGAGCCTCAGGCCCATACTTCGATGGACAATCAGTGCCAGTCAGACGGTCTTCTAATGACAGACTTGAATGTAATGTCCCAAGATACTGAACAGCTGTGGTACTCGGTTTCGCCGCAATTTAGCAATGTGGACCAGCTCCTTAGTCCCGGCTTTTCACTATCTGAAGATGTCTTCCAGCACTTCTTCTCCAATTCCGACACCAGTGTACACGGCCGACACGTGTCGTCAATGGCTAGTGAGCCGGTAGATGACGTTGTTGTACAACAATATTCCATTCTAGGTTGACTCGGTGCAGCCTAATTGGCAGTCTCGCTTATTTTACAGCGATGCCGCAGACTAGTTCAAGCTACCCTTATCTGTTTGTTACTGGCCATCTTGTTTCGTTCACCAAGATGCGTATGTATGTATAATTGGCCCACCATATTGTCCGTTTGGCACATACTCTTCTCCCAACTACTCGGAATTCTATTCAGCGTGAGTATTGCAGCTTTACTCAGGTTTTGCAACAGAATTTAACAAACTAAAAGAATCTCCCGTCCACCTCACACCATGCAGCTTCCTAGGTTCATGGATTATCTCAGCTATCTTGGCTATATATGAACGAGTGCAGATGACCTGAACCTGATAAAGGCGGTTTCAAGCCACTCAGTTATAGACCGAATCACAAGGAATGCCGTAAGAAGAAATCGACGATGATAGGTGTAGCGTTGTAGCTGGCAACATGGTGGCCAGAGCGCTGATTGTCGTCGTTTGCCACCGTGCTTGGCCAATCATGGCCGATATCCGACTCATAATAGTGCTCAACCAAACCCTCCGTCGAGCCACTGCCAAAACGGTAACGAACCGTGTTGGGTGCGATGTGACTTTCTTGGTTGCTGTCCCCGAGATGGTCGCGCAAAGCCCATTGCTGAATGAAATGCGGGATACCAGGTAAGCACTCCTTCTTACGCGCTCCGCCGTCATAGTGGATGGTTGTGTCGTTACCACCGTGAAACTCTATGAAGGGTATATTGTAGCGTTGTGCATTGCATGGAACAGAGACCGTATCTGGATCGCATGGTGAAGTGTCGATGTAGAAGGCTCCCGATACGGGTGCGAACGCTGCAAAGCGGAGAGACATGGCAGCGTCACAAGCTAGGACGTTGTTGAAGCCACCGCCGTCAGACTTTCCTGTAGCATAAATGCGGCTTTTGTCTACCGCGTAATGAGACTCGATGTAATCTAGGATATCTGCGGTGAATTTGACATCGTCTGTCTTGACACCGGGAACACCTTGCCATGTGTCCTAATGGAGTATTAGTATATATTCTGTAGTCTCTGGGTAATCTTCTGGTCAGATCTTACTTGAATACCCTGAGGATAGATGACAAGTGATCCTGAGTTGAAGTCCGGGCTGGTAAGCTGATCGAGCTGCAGCTGGTCTTCTGCGTCCCTGACGCCCCCATGGTAGGAAAAGATGACAGGTGCTGGGTGGTCTTCGCTATATTCTGGAGGAATGAAAACAAGAAAACTGCGTTCCTTGCCGCTACTGGTGATGCTGACGTTGGAGGCATGGCCTGGGGATTGGCCTGAGGGCAAGTCTCGACAACGTCCATGGGCCAGTCCGGCCTCGATACAGGCGGACAACGCTGAGAGAAGCATAAAGTTAAATAGCTTCATCATTTAAGAGATTCTAGGGATGCTACCCTTCGACAAAGACACTGGATAGAATACTAGTTTGGCGGGTATTGGAACTCAAGAGCAAGATCGCAAAAAGCAAAAACATGGAAAAATACGTGTATTTACATTGAGCATGCGAGCATCTCACATGCGTAATGAGGCCTCGCTCCACGTGCTCCCAATTTGAAATAGATCATTCTCTAACCTCTACAGACGAGCCCAGACGGCTGGAATGCCATCAAAGCGTGTCCAGTGGGGAGCAGATCGTTGAAGCCCGCTTACACATCCGTATTTAATGAATTTACCGAATTTGCCGAAATGGTTGCGCCATCTTTCTAGGCTCACACAAGCGGTAAATCTTGACCAAACTAAGGAGTATGCAGGGATAAGTTGGACTTTACTCACCCTCTTGCATCAGCGGCATTCATGCTTTCGGCACAGATTATGAATTATTATCTGACCGGAACACGAGAACGCTTGAATAGAACTAAAAATCAGCCGAAAATAATTCACCGAATGATGCTGACGCCGGTAAAAAATCAAAATCAAAGGGCCCTAGCATGACCTTTTGTGCCGGTTTTCCGGTTCTCGGCCTCATCGCCTATAAGCAATATTACAGCCGCTGCCGTTGGTTTGCACAACAAGCCTCACGGATTACATATGGGCAGTTTGATGTCAGATTTCCTGTCCCTGGTCTATGTCATCCAACTACACCCATTTCCTGCCCTGTCACCGGTCAAATAAATTATTCTACGATCAGAGCACAACATGCCTGCAGAATCGTCTGCTGCACTGGAGCCGCGGTTTTCACTACCACCTACCACTCCGCGCTCCAGCAAATCATTCCTTGCAGTGGGTGGCGTTCAGATCTACCTATACGGACTCGATGATGTGGATGGCTTACCTAGCGATGACATCGCTGTCTTGTATCTTGCCCACAACCGAACAAGAACGTACCTCGTCACTGAGGGCATTGCCCATGAGATCTTGCACATGTACAGGACGGATGGGAGACGGAAGAGGATGCCCTTGATTGCGGTGACAATGAACATGAGAAACCATGGTGATCGAGAGGTACGAAGTTGTGATGTATGGATCTACTTTGGGTATCTGCTAAACAGATTTCAGATCGATCAACGAGCGAATGAGACTTGGTCGAGTGGTAATAAGAATCATGGGTAAGTGAAAGGCACGAATTTTATTCGTCTACTTATCCGTTCAACAAGTTAAAGGATTCGTTTAACAGTCTGCGCTTAGAATAGATTTGATGTCCATGATATCAGGCTCCGCTCAAGATTTCAAGCTCATCCTGGACTATTTGCCAGCATATCTGCCTCGATTTCGCAACTTCCACAATATCATGCTAGGTGTATCACTAGGAGGCCATACAGCCTGGCGCATGGCCTCAGTAGCACCCGGCCAAATTGAAGCATTTGCAATCGTGGTCGGCTGCCCTAATCTAACCTCTCTTCTCCTCTCCCGACTCGGCCTCGACGCAGCCTCTCTTGGAGTCGATCAAGACGAGCTTGATAAGGTCCCGTATGATGAGCTAGAGAAAGTCATGAATGAGGAGCAGCGACGAAGATGGCCACGGGCTCTTGCAGAATTGGTGAGAGAAGGTGACAGGAAGGCCAGAGATGAGTTCCCCAGGACGGTTCCGTTGCTGATGTGCAATGGCAAGTATGATACGCTTGTGCCAGCAGGTTTTTCTGAGTCGTGGCTTGAGAGGAGGAAGATGGCGATGAATGGGGAGTTTGCGGCAAAAAGCAAGGCTAGGATTTTCATACAGGATAATACGGGCCATAGCTGTACCAAGGAGATGGTGGCAATGATTGCGGACTGGATCGGGGATTTATATAAGCAGTAGATATTTGATTTTGTTCATTAACTTTGAAATTTAACAGGTCTAACTATAGTTATGTAATGTTCTAAATGCATTGCCAAGACATGCATGATGACAGCGGAATCGTAGTTATTTGTCTCAGTTCCGCGTCGGAATTTCATGCACGTAAAACCACCGCTTGAACGAACCGACCAATCATCTTGACTTGCCACCAACGGGGCTGTGCATTAACATGCTGATTCCGACCGCTGTCGCAGCATAGTTCCCTTTATGGGAAATGACATGAGCTTATATTATCGACGTACGTCGCTCGGCAAAACAGATATAAATTGACAATGGATCCCTCACCGACCTTCTTGGCCTGTTCAGCTCTCCCATAATAAAACACAGCAGTCAATACAAACCAATCATCACTTCAAGATTCGTTCTCATGGAGAAGCTACTCAACAAAGTCTTATACGGATCATCCAGCCCCCAAGGCTCCTCTTCCAATGGCTCCCATGTCTACACCATCCGTCCACAGCCCCAAGACGACAACCTCCTCTCCATCCTCCCTTCCAACGCCCCAAAAGAATCCCCTCCCCTGTACACAATCTACAAACGCCCCAGCAGCTCAACCATCCTAATGCACCGCGGCCACGCGGCCCCCGAAAACATAATAGCATCAGCGACAATGCATCTCAGCACATCACGCATCGACGTATCAGTGTTCAACCAGCCAATGGTGATTAAGAACAGCAGTATGACAGGCAGTTGGGGTTTTTATACACACATGGGGAAATTCAAGTGGAAGGTTAATCAGATGACTGGTACGGGGTTTGAGCTGTATGATCAGAGTGGGAGGAAGGTTGCCAAGTATGGGAGTGCGGGCTGGAAGAAGTTTCGGGAGAAGGAGGTTAGTGTTTATGTGAGGGGGGATGAGTTCTTTGTGGTCATGGTGTTGTTTTCGGCGGTGGTGTCGAAGCAGTTGAAGGGGATTATTGATGAGGTTGTTGGGGAGGTTGCGGGTACTGTAGCGGGTGCATAGTCCGTGAGTGAAGGAGGTTGACGGCGGACTCAGCTAAGCATGGCGTTAGGTCAAGTCAAGACAGGATTGTGATATCAATGCGATCGGTTTCTTTTGACACGTTCTCGTGTAGGCAATAGCCTGACCCTTAAGGCGAAATCTACCAATGTGTCGATTCTTATGTTTTCTCACTCTTCAAACTCCGAATAAACCTCGCCGGAACTCCTCCCACCAACGTCTCCGCCTCAACATCTTTAATCACAACCGCCCCCGCCGCAACAGTCGCTCCTCTCCCTATGGTAACACCCGGCAATATTGTCGCCCGCGCTCCTATCCAACAATCCGCCTCTATACGAATCGGTAGCGCAAACGATGTACCCTGCGCTTCTCTCCGACTTTGCATATCTGCAGCGTGAGTTCCGGGACAGATACAGACCCCAGGTCCTATGAGAACGCCATCTCCTATAGTAACAAGCGCATTGTCGTGGATAGATACCCTGTGTAGTTCTGAGCAAGATGGGGGTTTGTGGGGTTGTGAGGGCTTACTCTCTGTTCATGTAGACGCCATTTCCGATGAATATGTTGCAGCCCCAGAGGAGAAAGAACGGTGGCTCAATGGTGACGTCTTGGCCTAGTTTGCTGAACATTTCTTTTGCTACTGCCATGCGTCTTGATTTTAATGACGCGAGGGTGCTGCCTTCAGGAATACTCTCATCGTTAAAAGAGAGCAGTTTCTTCTTTGTAGCTAATTTGTAATCCATCATCTCTTGCGAATTCCCCGTGTTGAAGCTAATTGTCACAAGTCAGATAGTAATTTCGGAGAAGTGGACGAGACTGACTTCATGCCGCTTATCATCTTCTCAAACTCGTCACACCATGGCACCGGCACCTCACTCTGTCGGAGCTCAGCGATGCGTTCTGGGTTCTTACTTAATGAAGCCATCTCTGTATCTAATAAATGAGACTGATATGTCGGTAAAGTTGGCTGTTGATTCCAGTGGCGCATTGGGAATTTGGGGTCGAAGAACTGGGTTGAAAAGCGGTGTAAGCATGGGATATTATGTCATGATTCAGCCTGATAGACAATTGATCGACGGGCGTAGTGCCGCACACTATCAATCGGGCCTCAAAGCTTGTTTATCGTTTCAGCATAGTCTGGTAGTTTTGAAGTGATATCTCTGCCCAACGACATATGAGGATTAATTCCGATTCGTCAATGTCGTTAGAGGATGATGAACTCGGCTGATCGGCGAGTAAGATGCCTGCCGGGTGGCCAAAGCGAAACCTCTACTATTCCCAAATTGACAAGTGATTTATCCATAAAGCTGTCTTGCGTGGACCGTATGTTGTTAACGCAAGTGTCTGGGTGGATTGTGTATCAAATAAGCGTTGACGCGATGTCTAGAACGCGCACCTTTGTCGCTGTATCGCATTGACATTTGAAATAGAGAACCTGTTCAAAGTGCAAGTCTAAGAAATGAGTACGTGGGCAGAAACCTATGAAGAACTATAGCCGATACGACGTCGAATTTGGGCGTTCTGCGAATGCGCTTGACGGGAGATGATCTGCATCACGACGGGAAGTTTCGATAAGCTTGTTGACCCTCGATAGTTCGGCCGATTGGGCAGTCAGCCAGTCATGCAGTGGATTTGGCAAGAATATGATGTCGCGAACAACAAATATTATTAAGAATAACCTGATGCCAGACCAGGTACTGCTTCACGCTAGAGTCGTGTTTCTAACCGCAATGGTCTTTATACCGCCGAGCCTCCCTCCCTCGTCAACGGGCGCATTCCTGACTTGCGTTCCGATTTTGTTCGTACGATCATCGACGTCGCCTAGTTTCCTGTGAGTCATCTTCTAGTATCATTACAGAAAGATGGCCTTACCTGCGTCTCTGGAAACTTCACATTGCTGCCCAGCTTGTTGCGCCGTGTCTCGTCCTCCTTCTTGTGATCCTCTTTGACCATCAACAGCAGACGATTCATTGTCAACAGAAACCTCCTCCGACCTCTGGCTCAACTTCCTCCAAAACATGGCGCCAATGCAAATCGCCAACAAACCAGCAGTCGTGACTCCCATCACGATCTTGCCAGGATGTGAGGCAATGTCATCATCAATTTCCTCAATAGCCCATGGATAACACTCCGAGTTGACAATGATGAATATTCCGAGACCAACATACAGAAACGGCACCAACCTGCGGGCATATTTCTGTGCAATGTACAGAATATGCTTCTGCCGCATGATGAGATATGCTGCACAACACCATACGCCAAGCATGATGTAGTAGACGACGATGTATATCGCCAGCTCTCCAGTTTTTGCTTCTGCAAAGAGAGGAATGTACGTGCTGATATTGTCGGCGCCATTCATGACAGTGATGGAAGCGACCTTGAAAACAGCCTTGAACCCATCAGCAGTCGTCAACTCTTGATCAAGAGCTTCCTCCTCATCCTCATCGTTGTTGAAGATAGAACTGAGAATCCGCCATATGCCCAGCAATATCGGCAAGAGGCCAAGAAATCCAATTGGTTCAGCAGGAATGAGTAACGACGCGCCATAGCCAATCATGCTCAAGGCAACAATGACTGTAAAGCCGACGTATTGTCCGATAGCGATCTTGACAGGCGTGAGCGAGCGACTCGTCGTAGCCTCTGCGAAGAACGCGACGAGAACGAAAATGTCATCGACGTTGGTGACGGCGAATGTCGCACAAGCCGTGCCAATCGCCTGACCAAAGTCGATACCCATGATGAGGGAAGATGGATGGATGCAGGGAAAAGGACGTGGAGAGGGGGGCTGAGCTGAGAGTGTCAGATAAAGCTGTGTCAGCCCCTGGAGTTTGATCAGTATGCTTAAACCTTAACGAAATTCTATGCGACTGGACTGATTTGTTGATTGACAAGGGAGAAAATTTGTCACCGCGTGTACGCAACTACCGGATAACTTGAACAAAGCCGACTTGGCATCATCAGGAGTGAACTTGGCGATCCACATTTATACGACGAACCCAGTCATGTTGTTTATATGTTTATTAAGAATCCATACGACGAGCACACAACGGTATCCTGAGACAATACTTTGTGGTCTAGACGAAATGGTATATACGCGTCAAGGGATGATCTCAGGGTTTATATGGTTCTTTTTGAGCATGTATTGGGGGTTTTGATGGGTGATGACGATGATGGGTGATGGGTTCTTGGCTGGTAATTAGTGTCCGGGTTGGGTTTAGCGAGGGTGGGAGAGTGGCAGTGCAAAAGAGTGCTACTGTGCTTGGCTTGTCTTGTCAGTTGGATACTGTTCTGGGCATCCCTTGAAAGATGAGCAATGTCCGTATCAATTCAGCATTTTGAAACATAAACTTCTCTATTACACCTACTCTTCTTGACCTTTGTTGTCCTTCTGTTCTTGCTTATACTATCTCTGTGAGAAAACGTTGGACAAATGCCAATTCTGATGAAATACCTTGGCTCTTGATATCCGCTCCTAATTTTATCCGACTATCAGTCAAAAAACTCGGAAACTATTATAACCGAGGCATGTCTACCCGTCTCGGATCGTGAATGCGGTCGAACTTTGCAGATTTTCACATGTAAAGGGCCCTCGATGTAAGTGCTCCGATGAACTCTCCATCCACGAAACATATCCGGAAGTACGGATCAGAGGCTAAAAGCTACGATGACAGGGCCTCAAGCGTGAATCTACCCTGGTTCTTATTCGGTGGGACTCTCGTCATACTAACCATCATCATGTATGTTACACAGACCAGCTTACACGTCAGTTGAAGTTAACCCGCAAAGCATCCTATTAAAGTTCCGAAGCTGTAATACTCGTCGAAATCCTCGCATGACCGTTATTCGCGTACCACCAAGACAGCCAACGCCGATAGAGCGACATAATCTACAGACGCTAAACCGGGCGAATCCTTCCATCAAGTACAAGGATGTTAGAAAGCAATCAAGCGCGAGCTCAACAGAGATTAGCCTAGCAGAGATATGGTACGTCAAAATGCTACAGAGTTGGAGTCATGCTAACGTCAATTGCTATCAGTGCCGTATGTCTTGAGACTCTAGGGGACGAGGAAGATGTGCGTCGGTTAACGTGCGAGCACGTGTTCCATACAAGATGCTTGGACTCTTGGTTCAGGGAACATCACGTCGACTGCCCACTATGCAAATGCATCTTCATCCCGAATTAATGTATAATGATCAAAATCTGTTGTCAAAAGCGCGCGTTGAGGTAGAAAAGGAAATGTATGTTATTGGAAGACTACATAGCTCGTATCTGTGTAAACATTATAGGAGTACTGAAGATGAAAGCAGATAGATACGAAAGGAAAGTGATTCTCAACAAAGACAGACTCGGAAGCCACAAATGAAGAACAGAAAGAGAGAGGACCGAGAAGGAAATGAAGGCTCTTCGACAGAACCCACTTTACAAAGCCACTTCCTCCTCAGGGTAGGGTACTCTAAGCCTGAGTGATCTTAGGCTGAGCAGCAGAGCCCTTGGTGGTCTTGCAAGCAGACTTCTTACCCTCAGCCTGGGTAGCCTGGTGCTCAACGGCCTGGACCTTGGTGGCTTGGTGCTCGTTGTTGCGGACCTTTGTAGCAAGGGTCTTGGGGCTGTCAGCCTTGACGTTCTTGTCCTCGTTGGTGTTGTCCTTGTTGTTGGTGTTCTTGGTCTCATCCTTGTTCTGGACCTTGGTAGCCTTGGGCTGCTTGTTCTCAACCTTGGCAGGCTTAGCCTCAGTCTCGCCAGACTTGTCCTGGTTCTTCTGGACCTTCTGGTTGTCGACCTTTGCGACCTTGGTGGCCTTGGGCTTGGGGTTGGAAACCTTGTAAGCGTCGTTGTCCTGCTTCTCAGCCTTCACCTCAGCAACCTTGGTAACCTTGGGAGCAGACTTAACCTTCGTAGCCTTGGAAGTGCCGACGAGACCGCGAGGGGCGTCCTCAGTAGGAGGAGTAGTAGGGACCTGCTTAGAAGAGCAACCCTTGTCAAAGACAAAGAGAGTGTCGGCACGAGCAGGAACCTTGGCAGCAGCAACCTTGTAAAGCTTGCAGACAGGAGTGCTTGATCCGCTAGGAAGACCATACAGGAAGCTCTGGCAGGAAGAATTCGCCTCAGCAAGAGCCTGGCAGTCCTTAGCAGTAGCAGTAGTAGTAGTCTTGAACGGCTTAACATCACTGCTCGCAGAACCAGAAGCAGCACAATTACACTTCAAAGATCGACGAACGAGAACCTTCTTGGGCACAGTACCCCAGGGCTCAGAAGCAGTAGGTGCAGACGTAGGAACGTAGTCAGATGCACACTGCTTATCAAAGACGTGAAGACCATCCTTGCGAGCAGGGACCTCGGAAGCTGAGACCTTGAAGAGGAGACAGCTGGGATGCGAGTGACCCTTGACGAGACCAAAGGCAAAGCTCTTGCAGTGGTCATCGGAGGCACAGAAGGTCTGGCAGTCGATGGCGGTGTCGGCTTTACCGGTATGGTAAGGCTGAACCTTGCGGTTGGAAGAAGCGCTGGGGGCGATGTTGCACTTTGGGGTGCTGGAGGCAAAGGGGGTTGCCATGGCAGAGGCCATGGAGAGGAGAAGGAGGGTGAGAGAGTACTTCACTTTGAGCTGAGTCTGTTGAAGAGATTGAGAAGGGTAAATGAATGTGGTTGAAAGAGTGTAGCGAAGATGAACGAGTGTGTTGTTAGAGTGATTGATGCTGTGATGAGAAAACTTGAGATTGATGGGAGGCAAGTCAAGTATTTATCCTCCAACATCTAGTCTAGCTTGTTAATGTAGTTGAGGGGAGTCTTTTTGAGTGACGCGTTTGTCACGCTATTCTGTGTACAAAGACCCTCAACATTCAGGTCTGCATGAATGAGAAATCAATAGTCTGGGAGCTAAGGCACGAACTCTTCATGAGAAGCGTGATGTGGGAAGAAATATCTTCTCGACGGAACCAGGCTTAGAAGTTCCATTCGGTGAAGATGAATAAGTTTCGTGGCTGGCTGAGCTTTTGGAAGCACAACAACGGCCATGGCGGCGAATGGGAAGATGTCTAATTTGCGCTGCGGGCTAGTTCATAATGAGTATCTCGTCGGTCTTCGAAAGAACCAGGCATGCCCTGGTATGATGGAAGAAGAGCAGTGTCCGCAAATCGATCCCGTTCAACTCACCGTTCGTGATCGTTTACTCTCTTGTTTAGAGGCGTCTATGAAGTTTCTTCTTCTTACCTTCTTCACTAAGCCCGGTGATCCTCTTGGCTTGACTTCTGTGAGATCCTGTATCTACTGGTGTCACTCAGGAATTTTTCTGAAGTGCTCTGTCGACGGTCTCATCATCCATCCGGAAGTCAGTCTCGATCCCGAAATTGGTCATTTCGTCGGCGAACATGCACATATGTGCCTTTCTGCCCACACGCCCGACAGCCCATTCGTCCCAATTCTCAAACAGATTGTGGAATCATCATGGGCTCTATTGTGAACTATTGATCCAGATTCATGCAGGCCTTTACGCAGCTTCCGGCTTCAGCTACACCATTTTCCAAATTCGTAAGCTCTTTTCTGAGGTACTTCCAAATGAATGGGTTCACTCGGGTTTTGAAACGTTCAGCCACTCTTAGTCTCAATATTGAGGCCTTCGTTCTCGACCCCTGCTTCTCTCCATGGGTATCCATTTCTCCCAACAGAACATCAGAGACGTCAGCTCTGCAAAATGTTTCTTCCGTTTCATCCGGAAACAATACAACAGCGGCTATTGGTGAAATTGCCGAAGTCTATTTAGATCCCGAAAAGCTTGTCATTGAGGCTAATGTCGGAGCGGGAAGTGGGATGATCCACCGGCCGGAGGGCAATGACATAGCAATGAAGTATGAGCATTGACCGGCTTGTTGGCTAAATATCATAGTCAAATCAAGACCTCCCTTTCCTCTGTTGGTAAGAGTAATAGTTCTTTAGCGTTTGATCGATTGATTGATCTCTCTGGTTGAGGCATTTCTGATACAATCTACTCCGTAGTTAATCTCCAGAAGAGGGGTAAAACATCATATGACTCTTCCATTTTTTGAAAAGGCAGCTCCTTCGCGCAAAAAGCCCTGCTGCTTGGTGCCCTGCGTCTGATAAAGTACAATAACGAACCACCACGTGATCCAGTTCCGGGTTCTATGTAGCATTATACACCTTAGTACCTTCTCTTTTGGACTGCTGTAAGATTAGGAGGATATTAGTGGATCAATGTGACTCAGGCCGATGATCAGAAAACACCGCACCGAATCCTCTATCTCTCTTCTACGCCGGCTTAATAAATAGAAGAAAAAGGTTACCCCCAAGCTTGCAAGGCTTAGTCTAAATAGTTACCTGGCGGATCTTAACACAACGCGCCAGAATACAAATATCCAGATAATGGCAACGAATGCATTCCATCAGCAACCCCGCGGCAGGCTCCGAGATGTCATACCAGAGGCACATCTAGGGTTCATGTCACCCGGTCCCAAAAATGGCATCACAGATGTGCCCGGCGTCCTTGCCCACACGACCACTATCCGCGACGAGAGTGGGCAAATCAACACGGGACTGACCACCATCCTCCCTCGGAAAGACTGGTTCCACAAGGCCTGTCATGCCGGCGTCTTCCGTCTCAACGGATCTGGAGAAATGACCGGGACACACTGGATCGAAGAGAGCGGTCTCTTACACTCGCCCATTCTCATCACCAATAGCTTTGCAGTAGGGCCGTGTTACACAGGTATCTACAAGTACGCAATTGAACATTACGGGAAGGGCGAGCAGGGTATTGATTGGTTCCTGCTGCCAGTCGTCGCCGAGACGTTTGATGGCCATCTCAACGACCTGAGGCAGTTTGCCGTGACGCCGGAACACGTGGTGGACGCCATCACCAATGCTTCCGAGGAGCCAATTGCCGAGGGGAACGTGGGTGGCGGAACAGGCATGCTGTGCCATGGTGGGAAAGGTGGCACTGGGACCAGCAGCAGAATCGTACCTGGGAAAGACGAGACGTCCTACACTGTTGCCGCTCTTGTCCAGGCCAACTATGGACGACTACAGCATCTGCACATCTCAGGCGTGCCGGTTGGACGAATCCTGCAAAAGAGAAATGCAAAAGACGAAGCCGCCGCTGCTCACGACAAAGAGTACAACGACGCAAAGGACAAAAAGGACGGGTCCATCATCGTCATACTCGCCACGGATGCACCGCTTCTTCCTGGCCAGCTCCAGCGGCTGGCCAAGCGAGCGACCATGGGCCTTGCACGTGTGGGAAGCTATGCTCACAACCCTTCGGGGGATCTATTTCTTGCTTTTTCCACGGCTGCTGAGATCCCTGTGCAGACAGTCGCTGGCCAGCCCAAGAGCATTGATCCATTCAAGCCTGAGCTTATTGACGTGGAGGCGACTAACAACAAGACGATCAACGGGCTCTTTGAAGCAGCAGCTGATGCTACGGAAGAGGCTATATACAATGCGCTTTGTATGGCTGAGACAATGACAGGCAATATGGGCCGGACGGTAGAAGCTCTACCATTGCAAGCTACCAGGGAGATTATAGCCAGGTTTAAGGAAGCTGAGGATTCATTCTTGTAAGTACCTTAGTGTAAGTAGTAGATAGTATAAGTAGGTAACCTGCTCTGTGTTCTTTTCAACCAATTAAGGTGTTCAAATTATATCTATAATAAGAATAGTAACTGTTGGTGTTAGTGTTAGTGTCGGCAGATCGGACCAGGTTGTTGAGCTTTGGTACCGATTACGTGGATGTTTATGCGGGCTTGGTCGAAACGTTTTCTGGGGCACACTGTATGCAGTAGTTTAGACGCTGGTCGTTTCATCGCGAGTGGAGCGAAGAAACGGAAATGTACAGCCACATAGAATAAGGAGAATAATGAATTCTCAAAGATCCATTTGAGGCTACCCGGGAGCTGCTGATTTATGGTCCATTTTCATCTGATTTGGGCTGTATGGTGAACAGAATCAAGGCTGGCATTGGTTGGATGTACTGTCTACGCGTGATGTCTACATTAGCCATTGATGTCTACATTAGCCATTGATGTGAACTCGATAGGCTGAATGCGACTGACGGCCAGCAATCAGTCAACTACCAACATCATTCAAAAGTCACAGTGCATATTTGAGTGGAATAGTGCTGAGACCGTGGACAATATCCAAGTTCTATTCATAACCTGAATATTTCCTTATGCAGAGCCTCAGCCGCCGACTCCACGCGGCTACTGCAAGCCTCGAACCCACGAACAAGCTTTTAGCGCAAACCTACAGAAATCTCCCGACCTCCTGGGTTCCGAAAGGAAACGTTAATTTGTTTCAACGGCATGTGGGGGATCGGCCTAATGCTGGTAAGGATGCAGCGATCATTTCTTCACAGCCGTAATGAACGACGGAACTTTCCGTCCAGCGAATAGGAGAAAGTATGGCCACTGATGACTGGACGAATGGAGTTGACAGTAAGCATAGCAATGATATTGGTACTATTCCAAAAAGACTCGTCACGCTGTGAATAAGGACATTCCTACTGGCTTGGTACCCAACATCATGCTTTCTGTAGGTATGATGATCATGTAACTCTAGAAGATTTACCTTTGTTAACTCATAATGGGGCACGTAAGCTCGGGAATATGAGTAAACCCATTGCTTGCATGCATGATGTGGACCTGGCTCCAGCTTCTAGTTGCATCGCCATTGAGACCTTTGTAATGCTGTAAACTCCAGTAGGCCAAAGCTTCTGATCTTCATGTCGTTCGGAAATAGCTGACGCGGTCATGATGAGTGACGGGACAATGCTGTCTATGATATCCTTGAATATGATCGACTCAAAAGGTATAAAGGGATCATGAACTCTCGACAAAGAACCACCTTTCACTCACCAACACAATCACTTCAATCAAGCATCTTCACACTCTCTCAACACTCTTTCAACTTACTTCAAGTTCTACTTTCAACTTCAACAATCTTTCATCATGAAGACCACCATCGCCATGCTCACCGCCTCAATGGCCACCGCCATCCTCGCCCATCCCTTCGACACTCGCTCCCAGCAGTGCAACATCGCCCCCTCCGGCAGCTCCTCCGCCAAAATCCAACCCCTTTCCACCCCAACCGCCTCCACCGCCGAGGCCTGCCAGAAGCTCTGCACCGCCCATGCCTCCTGCAAGAGCTTCCTCTTCGGCCTCCCCTCTGGCGCCAAGGCTCCCACCTGCAAGCTCTACTCCGTTCCTGCAGCCCAGGTCCCCAAGCAGGGAAACAACCTGTACGTCTTTGACAAGGCCTGCTCCAGCAAGGCTGTGCCCAACACCAAGCCTACGCAGGATAAGCCGCGCGGCGAGGTCAAGACCAAGGCTGCGAGGGATCTTGTCTGCAACACTGCGCCTACGGGGGCTAGCAACAGCAAGATTCAGCCTTTTGCTACGCCTAGTGCTCAGACCGCGGAGAAGTGTCAGGATGCTTGTGATGCTCAGGCGTCTTGCAAGAGTTTCCTGTTTGGTCTTCCTGCTGATGCGTCGGAGCCTGTGTGCAAGCTGTACAGTGTTGATCCCTCCAAGATTCCTCGTCGTGATGATGAGCTCTACGTCTTTGCCAAGGGTTGCTCTGCTGCCAATGTTCCTACCACCACTCCTACTCATGATGAGCCCCGTGGACAGGCTCCTTCTGAGGAGCAGGCTGATAACAAGAGCGGCGTCAAGACAGAGAACAAGAACAGTGGCAAGGATCAGGCTCCTACTGGTGGCAAGGCCAACAACAACGCTGGCAACAACAAGAGGGACATCAAGCCCGAGGACAAGCCTCCTGTCAAGGGTCAGGACCACGCTGGTGATAAGCCACCCAAGCACAAGGCCCCCGTCAACCCTCCCAACAACAAGCGCGATGTCAAGCCTGAGGACAAGCCCCGTGCTGTTGACAAGCCACCCAAGAACAAGGCTCCCATCAACCCCCCTAAGGATAAGAACGCTGGCAACAACGGACAGAACCACAACTAAGCAGCAACTCCTCACCAGCGCTTGTATGAGGAATACCGGAGGATGCTCGAGTTTCAGCTTTGGATAGTTGAATCTTGGCTGCGCTTGACACAGCACGAAAAGTAATAGGGGGAGCATGGTATCTCAGCTTGGGATATCATGATGGAGATTTGAACTTGTACTAGACATTCGTTTCGTTCGGACTTGCAGTTAGTTTGCTTTAGATTCTTTTTCGATAATCAACAAATCGGCCGATCACTCAATTCTCTTTCCTTTCCACTTTGATGAGATGCAAGCTTGACTTACTCTGGTGTTCTCATACTTCAGGCTGTATCATGGCGATTAGAGCCAAGGTAGTCTGACCATCTTCTTTTCTCTTACTTTACTCACTGAACCCCTCGTTTTCAAGCTATGCCGAAGCCTGCTCTAGAACTTGTTTGCAGTCTAGTCAGGCCCGGGACACTTTGTTGTAGAGTCAACCTGTGTATTTTTTTAAGCCTATGATGTCTCGTTGAGAGATGTCCAGTCAGCAATTGAAGAAGTTCCTCCGAATTGCCTGATCATGAGGAAAGGTGGGGTCATATATTTATCGCGAATGCCCTCATCAATTGAATCTTGGACGTTGGCTACAGAGTACAGGCTTCAATCACCAGAATTCCATTGAAAACCAATCATTGTTAATTTGAAGTATTTGTTTCATTCTCTATTCTATTTTAAATGAGGTTCTTCAACTCCTGTGTCGCCCTAAACCGTCTTAGGTTATCAGCGATAAGCCCCTCAGCACCTTGAGGTCTTCCACCAGCCGCATGCGGCGACACAATAGTATTAGGAGCCTTCCAGATCCTACTCGGCTCAGGAAGAGGCTCAGTCTCAAAGACATCCAGCGCCGCACCGCCAATCTCGCCCTTCTCGAGCGCATCGACAAGAGCGTCCTCATCGACAGATGTACCGCGCCCCACGTTGACGACCCACGCGTGGTTGGGCAATTGCTTCAGGCGCTGAGCGTTGAGAACATGGCGCGTGGAGTCAGAGCCAGGAAGAATCATGACGAGAGCGTCGGTCTCGGGGAGGAGTGTGTCGAGGTCGTCTTCGCTGTAGACTTCAATTCCATTGCGGACACCCTTTCGGCGCGCAATGCCCCGAACTTCGGCGCCGAGGCCGATGAGCTGCGGGGTCAGGGTCTTTGCAATGTTGCCGAAGCCCCAGATGAGCACACGCGCATCGCGCAGCGTCGTGAATGAGTTCTTTGGTCTATCGGGCTGAGGACCGCCCAAATGACCGGGCCATTTTCCTTGAAGTTGATAATCGCGCATCTCGTAGAAGCGGCGCGCGGCGTTGAGCAGCAGACCCAGCGCGTGCTCAGCGACAGTGTGATCGTGCAGACCCGAGCCTGTTGTGATTTTAATCTTGGAGGCGTCGAATCCAGCACCCAGAACATCATTTGGCCCAGCGGCGAGGGATTGGATCCATTGCAGCTTTGTGAGGCGCTTTGCGGCGTCTTTTAGGTTCTCGGCTGTGTTTGTCCAGGTGACGAGGATCTCGGCATCGACGTGCTCTTCGGGGATGGTCTTCTTGACGTCGTAGGGGAAGAGGTCGACGGAGAAGCCCTCGAGGCTCTGGATGTCGAGTTTGAGGGATGTTGGGTAGAGGAGCTTCATGGCGGGCAGTTGTGAATAGGAATTGGAGATGGATCTACGTGAGAGGGGAGTTTGCAGGGAGTGGGAGGTATATGTACGGATGCCGAAGCGTGGAGATGAGCGCATGATGGGCAACATGATGACATCGGAAAGAAGACCGTTTTGTAGCAAAAGGGCCAATCACAGCTCTTTTTTTACGTTGAAGCCGAGGCCGGAGGAGCCCCGCCGTGGGGGAGGGAGGAGTTTTGGGGGTGGTTTAGTGAGGAATTGGGGATTGGGATTGGTTGGATCTTGGACGGACCCCAAATCCCGCGGGGTGGCAGAGCTCAACGGAAACGATGAGGGCGAGAGTGCACCTTTTGTATTCTCATCATGTGAAGCTGGTGATGGGCAGAATTGGGCCTCATGATGTGACGTCACTAACGATATGTAACGATAAGATACGGCTTATCGATAATGAGACCGATCCAACACAATGCAACGAACGGCGTGAAATGAAACTGGAAATGAACATCATGTTTCTGCAAAACCAATCAGGCTACTCATAGAACAAAAAAAAAGAAGGCTAAATGAAATACAATAAGAAGAAGTATCAATCTGCTTGAGTGTTCAAAGAATAACTAACTGATGGCTCTGTTTCCTGGAATGGTTCGCTATCGGAAACGTCACATTGTACTACCCTAGACCTAGCCAGAGCGGGGTGCAACACAGCCACTTAATCGCACATGTCCTTAGACAATCCGAGTGGCCTAGCCATTTGCAGCTCATAAGTTCCATTGAAGAGCTGTTCCTCAAAGACTTAGCTAACACCGATCGAGTCATGTTTAGAACACTACCCGTGCTCACCGACTCAATGGAACCAACCTGTGTACCTGGCGAAGCCCTAAAAGAGTCCATTACCTCGCGAGGAGGTCGTCTTGCCTGGTAACACGGGCTTCAATGCCCACCAAAACTCACATTACATAACCATTACGCTTTCAAGCATTGAAATTTGTAAAAGAAGACCCGTCAGAACTGGTTTTCGTCTGTAATTTCTGTGCAGAATGGAATTGGAGGCCGCCAGTCCAGTCTGACACCCTGAATCTGGATAGCGCGATGGGGTCGGGGATTAAATACTGGTCCCACGCGCCTTGTACTGTGGTAGTCTACAGCCCTATTCTCAAAGCTCAGAAATGACAAGACGGTACCTGACGACCCTCATAAAGAAACCAACGACTAAGATAAATCCCTCATCCTCCACCAACGGCTGAAACTCCCCTCTTTGCTTGCACCAGATGACCTTTTTTTTAGGGCTTGTGAAAGGAGCAAGAAATGAGAGTTTCTGGAGCACCCCGGGGAGTTTGCATTGAAGCGCTGTTCTGCCCTCACCTGGTTCATCGAGAAGCTAATCACGCTTTGCCACAAGATTACATCTCTTCCCGTCCACTCTTGAACCGTCAAAAAGTTGAACAACACTTTCAACTTTGCGATTATTCTTTTTTTACCATGACATGACATATTAAATAGCAATCTCTCGTTTAAAATCGAGTGGCTTGCGAAACGACCGTGACAGCGTTGCACTGGCGGGGACCCTGAACGCTAGGACCCGGCGCTAAAAAGCTTGTCTCTCGCAGCCAAGACGTCGTAAATCGAGCCTCTAAAAAGGCCAGGTCCAACTGTCGTCCGTCTGTCCAATGTAAGGGCTGCCAGCTGCGCCCGTCGCTAGTGTCTCTCAAATCTCGGATACCTCATTTCATCCAGGCTTTGTTTCCTCACTGCTAGCGAGCTGCCAGATTCCGGCTAGAGGGAGGGGTCCGTTGACAAAAGCCTGCAAATGGTACCAACACCCACCAGCTCGGAAAGAAAAGGCTTGTTTTCTCTTAGCTCTTTGTGTGTCAATGCTTATTTCTGTCAGTGGGAGTGCACTGATCACATCGTGTCTGTGCTGCATCATTAGTGAGACTGAGCTTGCATACGCGACAGCTTGCCCAGTTCAGGCACATGCCGAACCGGATTACCTAGAGCGATCGGCACTGCGCCTCCTCAGCTAAGGATTTCATCCAATGTCGACGTGTCTCGATATTCCCTCACCCGCACCCTGCATGTTCGTGCACGAGGAATAGAGACTCCCCACGATTCCTTCACGTCATAGCTCATGGATTACTCGTTTAAGCGTAAACTGCTTGCTTATTGCCATGGAGGCAGTGCACATGGTGACCAACCACATGCCCCAGAATGGCCAATCCTGTGCGCATGAAACACCAAGTTGGCGATATCCTAACCGCGGTATTGCTGCACTCCCAGGGCTGGTCTAACATCATGACACAAAGGAGGGCGCACTCCACATCCTTCTCGTTTATCGACACCGGTTTTCAAGTTCCCTACGCCAGGTCCGGTGGAGAAACCTTAGGGGATCGAGAAAAGAGAAAAGTCACTAATCCTACTTAGAACGTAGGATCAAAGGCGGAGCTGAGCTATGATCTGAGGGATTGTACCTTTAATATGGATTCACTTATACGAAATACTTCAGCCAACCTTTACGACGTCGCTTAACGCGAACTGTCCTGGAAATGATGAGCGATTATCCTGCTATCCACAGGCCAAAACAAATATCAAGGCTCGCACTCTCCCATCTTCTCCTCTCGTTTTTACCATTCTATCCTACTCTGTTACTGCCCCTGACATCTCCTCTGCTCTTACTTGGTTAACCTGTCCACTCACCTTCAACATGATTGAAGACGAGAAAAAGGACGCCGCGCTTGTCGGTGAGCGCATTCACTGGAACGACGACGACGACGAAGCCGGTCGCGTTTCGCGTCATGGTGAACGGCGCTCTCGTAGACGCTCTCGCTCTCGCTCGAGGGATTCGTTAAGTATCCATCGAGCAGGCTCGAGAAATCGCGCTGATCCCTCGCTTGTCCTTCCTGTCACCTATCGCACTGTGTGAGTCACATTCTCCTCTGAAAGAGAACAAGAAGGTAGTTGTACTGACATTTGGACAGCTCATTCAACATCGAGGAGTCCAAGGGCAAGGAACAAGCTGAGCTAGCCAAGGCGAAGGACGTCACGACAAAAGGTAAGATATTCTCACTTGACTCTACTAAATTGACTTTTACTAATGTTTGGTGCGCGTATAGCTTTGACGGACCTCGAGTGGCATACCATCGCACCCTTCGACGTTGAGAAACGCCTCACTACTTCATCCACAGCTGGTCTATCGAGCGAACAAGCTGAGAGGAGACTGCGCGAATATGGTAGAAATGCACCATCTCCCGCCAAGACGCACTGGTTCAGAACAATCTTTCTGTACTTCTTTGGTGGTTTCGGAAGTATTCTTCTCACAGGCTGTATCCTCGTCTTTATCTCGTGGAAGCCATTGGGTGATCCTCCTGCTGTCGCCAACCTCGTACGTCTCCCATCTCTGTCTTTCTTTCGATCTGCTAATCTTTAAAGGCCCTCGCTATTGTACTCCTCGCCGTGTTCTTTATCCAAGCACTCTTCAACATGTTTCAAGACTGGTCTACATCACGTACCATGTCCTCCATCAAGAATATGCTTCCTGAAGAGGGCCACGTTATTCGCGATGGTCACCTCGTCGACCTAAATGCTGCAGATATAGTCCCAGGCGATGTCATCAAGGTGAAGGCAGGGAATAAGCTACCCGCTGATATCCGCTTGATCGAGGCTTCTTCCGACGTCAAGTTCGATCGCTCTGTTCTCACTGGAGAGTCTAAGCCTGTGGCTGGTACTGTGGATCACACTGATATCAACTATCTTGAGACGCATAACATTGGTCTGCAAGGTACACACTGTATCCTTGGTTCGTGCACTGGTATTGTGGTTGCTACTGGTGATAGGACGGTGTTTGGACGTATCGCGAGTTTGACGAATGAGCCGAAAGTCCAGATGACGACTCTTGAGAAGGAAGTTCTCTACTTTGTCATCATCATCGCTAGCATCATGATAAGTATGATTGCTGTTGTATGCATCATTTGGTACGTTCCCTCTCCCACCTTACCCATCCGTTACAACACTAACATTCTTAATAGGGGCGCGTTCCTGAAGAAGAAGCATCCTGACTTCATCAACGTACCAACCCTCATTGTCAACTGCGTCAGCGTCGCCATTGCTTTCATCCCTGAAGGTCTTCCCATCTCCATCACAGCTGGTCTCACAATCACCGCCAACCTGATGAAGAAGAACAAAATCCTCTGCAAGTCCCTCAAGACTGTCGAGACACTTGGATCTGTATCGGTGATTTGCTCTGACAAGACCGGTACTCTCACCACTGTAAGCCTCCTTTGTACTTTATGTCTGAGCTGCGCTAACAAGCTGCAGGCCAAGATGGCTGTCTCCGACTGCGCAGTCGGAGGACTTAACATGACCATCGAGAACGCTCGCGGAAAGTTTGGCCAGTCCAAATCTTCCACTCACCCGATCATCCAACTTCGTGCTTTGGCCGCACTCTGTAACGCATCTGAGTTTGATGCTGCTACAAAGGATGCTCCACTGGCAGACAGGAGAATCTTTGGTGATGCGACTGACCAAGCCGTCCTTCGGTTCGCTGAGTTTGTTGACCCAAGCAGCGTCGATTACCTGCGTGCCTGCTGGAACAAGATCTATGACCTTGCTTTCAACAGTAAGAACAAGTTCATGATTCGTTGCTTTTCCTGCACCAGGACTGAGGCTGTACCTGCTACGCTTAGCAAGGAGACCGCGTTCAACACTGATGATGTGTAAGTAGTCACCAAAGCTTTCAAAATGAACTTTCTAACCATGACATCTAGCCTCCTGACTATCAAGGGTGCTCCTGATGTTCTTATCGGCCGTTGCTCGCAATATGTCTCTGAACATGGCGAAACTATCCCTCTCAATGCGGCTATGCGAGCTACAGTTGAGCAGCTGAAGAACTCCTACTCTTCACAAGGTAAACGATGCTTGTTGCTTGCTCGCAAGATCGTCAAGGGTAGTGACCTTCCTAAGAATCGGGAGACGAGTGAGTTTGAGCATGCAGTCACAAGGGAGTCCAATACTGGTCTTACGTTGGTTGGAATGGTCGCCATCGTTGACCCTCTCAGACATGATATTCCTCATGTTGTGAGCACATTGCGCGGCGCTGGTATCCGAATTGCCATGGTAAGTACTCTCATTCACTGGCAACTTGGACCCAAGCTGACAATTTGCAGGTCACCGGTGACTTTGCCCTCACTGCCCTAGCCATCGCCCGCGAAGCCGGCATCGTCACCTCCCAAACTGTCGATGACAGCACAGCCCTCCAGCGCTACAGCCCCGACGACTCCAAAGACTCGCCTATCTCCCACCTCGGTGCCATCGTCCTCAGCGGTCCAGAACTCATGTCTCTCAACGAGCATCAGTGGGAGACGCTAACTCACTACGAGGAGATTGTGTTTGCGCGAACAACGCCTGAACAGAAACTTCGCATTGTTCGTGAGTTCCAGAAGGGTAATGTCGTTGCCATGACGGGTGATGGAGTCAATGACGCTCCGTCGCTGAGGGCTGCTGATGTTGGTATCTCGATGGGCAGTGGCTCGGATATTGCCATGGAGGCGGCTGACATGGTGTTGTTGGATACTTTCTCTTCTATCATCATTGCTGTGCAGTATGGTCGAGTTGTGTTTGACAATCTCAAGAAGGTATGTCTTGAACCCCCTCTATGCAAAAGATTAAAGGCTCATATTGATTCTAGGTCATCTCTTATCTCTTGCCTGCCGGCTCTTTCTCCGAGTTCTGGCCTGTCATGGCTTTTGTCGCTTTTGGCTTACCCCAAGTTCTGTCTTCATTCCTTATGATCATCATCTGGTAATCATCCTTATTGCTCGTAGTCAAACATTCACTAACCTTGAATAGCTGCTTCACAGACTGCGCCGCCGCGACAATGCTATCCTACGAAAAGCCCGAGGCCGACGTTCTCACCCGTCCCCCACGCAACATCAAGAAGGATCGTCTGGTCAACTGGCAGCTCATCCTTCAAGCATACGGAGTCAATGGCGTCCTCCAAACAGTCGCCTCCTTCGCCATGGCGTTCTGGTATCTCCAGCGTCAAGGCATTCCCTTCAGCGAGCTCTGGTTCAGCTTCGGAAAGCTCCCTGCTGGTATCGATCCAGATTACTACCTGGCCAAGACCAACGAGGCCTCGTCTATCTACTTTGTCAACCTTGTTGTGATGCAGTGGTTCAATCTGATGGCGACTAGAACTCGTCGACTCAGTATCTTTCAGCATCCTCCTCTGTTCAACCCGAACACGCAGAACTGGTATCTATTCCCTGCTATCATCTTTTCGCTTGCCATGGCTATCTTCTGGCTGTACATCCCACCTCTGCAGCCTGTTCTCGGAACTACGCCTGTACCCGTTGAACACTGGTTTCTTCCTTTTGCTTTTGGTATTTTCCAGCTTTTGTTAGATGAGGCTCGCAAGTATGGTGTCCGGAGATGGCCTCATGGAGTCTTAGCCAAGTTGGCTTGGTAGATAGTGTGTCGCCTATGAACCCTTGTTGGCTCAAGCATATGTACTAGCACGGTTATGCTTCTCCTGAATACAAGCCAGATTCTTATATTCAATCCTAATACTTATACCTCACAGTGTTAGTCCTATTGCTTATAACGGACTAGAGCTTTCCATCCCTAACTGAGTTTCAGAACGCCACTCGAGGTTCAGATCTTCGTTATGTTTCAACAACATAGCCCTGACCATCTTCCACGTTGTTGCCACCTGCTCTACCCAGGGAGCATCGCCCACTTCAGCAGGCTTCACCTCAACCCAACCGTACTGTGACTGCTCGGGATCCAACGGTGCACCTGACCGATTGATCCATAGTCGCGCAAGAAAATCAGGATGACTGCGTGTGAGTTTTTGGTAGTGTTTCAGGCCAGGTTGAACCTCTGACCATGACAGGGGCCTAAATTCGATCTTGTTTGTCTCAGTCCAATATCTGAATCCAGGCCATTTGCCCCCTTGAGATATGTTACCTCGGCTGTACCCATGAAAACCAATCCTTGGAGGATCTTGCCAAGCAGCCCTTCCACTAAGATCTCGTACATCGCTTAGATTATCGACATCAGCAGCGAAACTCCAGGGAATACCGGTATCGCATCGAAGCCGTAGAGAATCAACGTTATTGAGCCTGTCGTATTCTTCCCAAGGATCGCCTCTCGCGATGCCCCAAAGGTTATTGGGAGGCCGCCAGCCAATGATATTTGGTCCGTATTGCTGAAAACCTTCAATGTGCCAACTCCTCTCAGAGGTGTCAAAGGCCAAGGTGAAGCCCTTGAGCATTGGGAGGCGAGACCAAATAGGCAGCGAATACTCGAACGGGATCTGGCTGTAAGTCTGTACCTCATTCTTCGGTTGAACAGCAACACTTTGGAGCACTGTAATAATGTCAATATTCTCAGTCACTTTCGATCCAAGTGCGTACAACTGACCTGGAGCGCCTCTGGAGAGTGGGGGGCGTGGGAACTGGCAGAAGATATGTCGGATAGGAATACCTGCCTGCTGAATGGATTGTAGCTCTGGTGCCGGGGCTGTTGGAGGGGCCACAAAATCAGGAAAGTTTAACTCCTTTGTTGTCATTAGTGTATCTCTCAGAGGGTCAAACCGAAAAAATTCTCTTCCGCGTGAATATGCCACAAGATAACGAATTTGATCGAGTATTAACCTGATCTCCTCACAGGATTCACGGACCCGCCTCAATTCTTTGCCATCTCGAAGTACATAGCAAACGTCCGGGTGCCCCTCAGTAGGCACTATGACTGAAGGAATAGCAAGTCTGATGATCATTATCTTGAGCTCAACAGGTAATCGTCGAAAAGGAAAGGGTTCCATTGCTTGGGCCGCGGGCGACATCTGCTGACACCGCTGAACCAGGATGAAGAACTGAGGAGTCAGAAAAGATTGAAAACAAGATGAGAGATTTAGTCGAACAATGATACTCTAATATGATTGACTGGTCATCGTGAAAGCTTATGGGTAAAAGCTTTTATTGGGGAAAAGAATATCGTGTTGTCATTCATCATCTGTGTTCGCAGCCTAAAGCTTAACCTTATAGGCCGCAGTCATCCTCATCGAAACTCTAATATTCACATGTCTAATTTTAGAAGGTATCGTGCCTGAAACGTATTAAAAGCACTGTTGTTTTCCCTTTAGGTTCGGGGTCTACTTACTAGGAAATTAGTAAATTACTGGACTACAAAAGCTCATCTTTGCTGTGGCCAATAGCTAGTTAGTGAGCGAGAAAGTCTAAACAGTGAGCTGGATTGTTATTCGCAGTCGGGACCTGTGGCTTAGAGCTTAAAACCAACGCACGAAACTCAATTATATAAGGCCTCATAATAGTTGTTTCATACGATACCCCAAATACTGGAGGCTTATTAGAGAAAGACGTACTTCTATGGCATCGAGAGTCAGATAAAATAGTTCGTTGTTTAAACTTCACCAACCTCCACAATACGTGACAGAAAATAGGCCCGGGAAAAAGCCAGACTTTTAGGTCTCAGGCAGTGTCGCGTGGAAGGGGCAAAGTTGCGGGTGAACTAAAAACTCATTGTGATGAAATATCATGCCCAATATGGCAGTTCTAACGAAGAAACTGTGATAAACCGTCGTCAACAATGACAAGCTATAAAAAAAAGCTGCTTTCCTTTCTGACATTTTTAGACTATAAATTGGACTTGATCAACGATTCAACATCCTCCCAAACGAACTCAAGGACTGAAGGGTAATTCTGGTAATAAACGAGGGCAGTCCAGGAAGTGAGGGAAATATGTCAAGAAGAGAAGACACACATGAGTAATCCGTATACTGGCCCCATAGTGATATTCTGACAGATCATGCATCAACAATCAGATGCATGATTGGTAAACCACAGAAAAGCCCAGCCTCTGGATTCCATCAAGATACCTTTACCATCTTCTCAGAACCTAACACTAGCAGAGTTTTCCAAATTTCAGCTCGCCCCAATAAGCTCAACATCACCAGCCAAGACGGGGATACTTCTAGAACAGACAAGCCATAAAAGACTATCACCGCAGAAGCTGAACCACCATTACAAAAGCATGTAAACAGCCTAAGATAGACTCGTCAGTGTTGGAAATCTACTGGTTCAACGCTACCAACCAGTGTTGGCGAAGCAAGCAATGGGATCCCGGATGCCTTTTCTTGCTACTAAGGCCAAGAACCACATGCATCGAGGAACAGGATAGGAAAAGACTCGAATCGTCAGCGGTAGACTTGGCGGGGAGGAAACGTGCCTGTATGAGAAGCTCATATTGCAGCGGGAGGAGAAGGAGTAGTGGCGCGGTCCTTGGCGAGAGCTTGGCGAGACACGGGTTGAAAGGGATGGGACGATGTGGGATATTGGTTTCTGTTAGTCTCACGCTCACAGATCAATATAAGTCTGCGATATCGAGACGCGGTTTGATCATGGTCAGTGTAGTAGACAGGAAACTCACTCATGCGCCTTTGGTATTCACACCCATTATACGGATATAAAAAGAAGCCCAAAGGAATAACTTTAAATAACTTTATTCACGTTAACCTTTCTGATCTTCACAAACGTGTCTTAAGCAAAATAGTGAGTGATACGTTAACCCCTGTAATTGATCAGTCTTGGCATCTGGGGAGGTTATCTCTGGGCGAACGAGCCTCTCCACGTGGAGCTCTGACCCATCTGATTGGCTCCCGTCCCGAGCCTCTTTCTGAGCTCTCAACGACAATCGTTGATGCACGTGGGTTCATGAGCGGCCATAACAAGCTCAACGGAGAAGGGTGCCATTTTAGATGCAGAAAATGATTGGGTGGTGATACAGCTTTGTCTGTGCAAGTATTTCTGTCATCTGGCTCGAGTACAAGGCTCTATTCCCGGTGTTGGTAGTTACAGTGGTCATTCTTCTTTGGGGTCTGTTTGACGCTATTGTCGGCGAAATATGATCATTTCAACACGACCAGTCGTTTTGCTCACCCTTGTCTGAACGTTTGAGGCCATGTCGCAAAGCCAGGCTGCAGGTAAAAGACTCTTCTGGTCCTAGTGCACGAGCATCAACTCCCCTCGCCTGTCACTCATGCAGTCACCTTCTAAACAGCACCTTCGATATCATTATTCATACAGCATCACATGAAAGATCCCAATCAAATAACATATCGACCTCGTCGCCATGATACCAAGACTTGAACCCCCACAACCTCATCCAAACTTCCTCCCGCCCAGACCTCCCCTGCCCAACGAACATCAAGAACCCACGCACGAGATACCACTTCCCCCTGCTCGCGTGCCAAGCACACCCGCCAAGACGATAAACCTACCAAAGGACTCACCGAGGGACCTTGCCACTAAAAGACGTATCCGAAGAAGCATAAGATTAAGCTTGTTCGCCAAGCCTTACCCGCTCCACACACCATGGCGAGGGACACGGTGATATAAGGAGTCGGGGTGCAGGCTGTTTCTGCAATGTTCGACATCGACTGTTCAGTTCAGTTCACTCTCTCTTCTAGAACAGTGAGAGAAATCCGAGTCTTCGGTCCTCCTTGATCATGGTGCTTCATCAGTATGATTACATCTTTGCCATAGGCACCATCTTTTCGTTCCTCGATGCCTGGAACATCGGTACGTCCTCTCACGCATTTGACCTGTGATAAGATACTGACAGCTTAGGTGCCAACGATGTCGCCAACTCATGGGCCACGTCGGTCTCATCCCGATCCATTAGCTACATCCAAGCCATGACTCTCGGCTCCATCCTCGAATTCGCTGGCTCCGTCGGTGTCGGCGCCCGTGTCGCAGATACTATCCGCACCAAGGTCGTCGACATTGACCAGTTCGAGTCCGACCCTGCTCTTCTTATGCTCGGCATGATGTGCGCCATCGTCTCCTCCTCGCTGTACCTCACCTTCTGTACCAAGATTGGTCTTCCCGTCTCCACGACTCACTCCATCATGGGTGGTGTTATCGGCATGGGTATTGCGCTAGTCGGTGTTGATGGTATTCACTGGGCTGAGTTCGACAAGGGTATTAGCTCTGGTGTCGTTTCGGTCTTTCTCGCCTGGATCATTGCTCCTGGTCTGTCGGGTGCTTTTGCTGCTGTCATCTTCCTTATCACCAAGTATGGTGTTATGTTGCGAAGCAAGCCCGTCTGGAAGGGTCTTTTCCTTACTCCTGTTTACTTCGGCATCACTGCTTCTCTCCTCACTATGCTTATCGTCTGGAAGGGCGGTAGCATTAAGGTTGACTTTAACGACGCTGAGACCGCTGGTATGATCATCGGTGTCGGTGCCGCTTGGGCTCTTCTCATCACCATCTTCCTCGTCCCCTGGCTCTACCGCCTCGTCATCTGCGATGACTGGGAGCTTCGCTGGTGGAACATCTTCCAGGGTCCTCTCCTCCTCCGTCGCCCTCCTCCTCCCGCTCAGCCCGAAGGCGCTGCTGGTGGTATTCAGGATTTCTACGAGGGTCATCTGACCCGTGAAGAGCTCGATGGTCTTCGCCGTGCTGGTCGCACTGGAAGTGATGAGTTCGAGCGCGCTCAAGATCAGACCAGCAATGAGGGCAAGGAGGCTACCACTGAGAACAAGAAGACCTCCTCCGAGGGTACTCCCGACATTGAGGAGCGCGTTGAGCCCAAGGCTCCTCGCAGCCTCGTCGGACCCAAGCCTGATGGAAAGTGGTTCAGCGGTGCTGTCCTCTTCTGGTATCTCAAGAAGGCTTTCCTTTCTGGTGTTGACCAGGATATCATCGCCATGCAGAAGAAGAAGAGCATGCTTACTGGTGACTTGGACGAGATTCACGCTCACGTTGCTCACTACGACAACCGCGCTGAGTACCTCTACACCTTTATGCAAGTCATGACTGCCTGTACCGCTTCTTTCACTCATGGTGCCAACGATGTCGCCAACGCCATTGGTCCTTATGCCACTATCTACCAGATCTGGCGAACTGGTGGTCTTGAGGGTAGCAAGTCTTCTGTTCCTGTCTGGATTCTGTAAGTTGAATATCTGATACTTGTTTGATCATTGACTAACTTGCGTAGCTGCTTTGGTGGTGCCGGTATTGCTCTTGGTATCTGGACTTATGGATACAATATCATGCGCAACCTTGGTAACCGTCTCACTCTCCACTCCCCTTCTCGAGGTTTCTCCATGGAGTTGGGTGCAGCCATCACCATCATCCTCGCCACCCGTCTTAGTAAGTCCTTCCTTTTGAGCCTGACCTCCTGTTTCACTGTGACTAACAACCCCCCCCAGAGCTCCCCGTCTCTACAACTCAGTGCATCACTGGTGCCACCGTTGGTGTTGGTCTCTGCTCTGGTACTTGGCGCTCTATCAACTGGCGCATGGTTGCCTGGATCTACATGGGCTGGATCATCACTCTCCCCGTTGCTGGTGTCATCTCCGGCGTAATCTGTGGTATCATCATCAATGCCCCTCGCTGGGGTTACTCTGGTTAGAGTCTCGCTCTTTATATTCCATTAAGATCTTCATACACTCACTCAAGACACCCTTTCGGGTCTGTTACAAGATTAGAATGGGTACGGAGCCTGGGCCTGGATATCTATACTGTGTTTCGCATACAGAACGTATATAGGTCAAACCTTATATATGCCTTGATGAAAAGTTCTCTTATTTAGCAAAGCTGCAGTGATTAGTGAAAGCTTAGCAGAAGACTCAACCTCACGTTCTTAAACATTAGAGAATATCTCGTTACCTTGTGACTATAGGTCAGCACGTAATGGCTATTATATGAACTATTGAAGAGGTGTCCACCATAAGAGTTGAATGAGAATAGTGAGGGATTTCGTGCATCTGTTCGTCGTTAATCTTGATGGTTATCTTGAAAGCCTTAAGCTTGAAGATACACCAATCACGTGCCACAACAACATTGCGGGGCGAGATAAGCATTGTCGATGCGTGAGATGCCATTTCATCTCGAAATAAACGACAAACATCGCAAGCATCTCCTCATGGATCACATTGCAACCCTCCCGCTCGAGCTTTTTCTTCAGATTTTAGAATATCTCGAGTCTTCGAGAGATTTAAGCTCCTTTACTCGTTGCGTTCATTACATCTGTTGGCGGGCCTCCCAATGGCTCTTTAATTTTATCTTTGTTGAGTGTTGTAAATTTCGACGTCGGGAACTGGTATTCCGGAGATTCACGTTCCGCGCTATCAGACTTGACTCGCAGCGTATGATGCAATGGCTGGTCTATCATGAATTGAGCAGCCAGCTGAATGGGTTAGTTCTCTCGTTCCTGTTTTACCGCAGTATCTTGCGCTAACATCGATCCTGTCAAGTTTTGTACCTCAACTTAAGCTCAGACACGTCACATATCTTCACCTGTCTATTACTGGAGATGCTCCACATGTGGCAAGTCATCTTATCAAGCTTGGCACCGATCTTTGGGAGCCTGGAAGGGGTCTCCCAGACCTGACGCCTCTGTGCCTCGATGTGGCGCAACCACAGAATAAAGCATTACTTGATGCTGGCCTTCGAATCGCTTTCGGTTACTCTCTGCCAAGAACAACAGAGTAACTCCTGGTTAGGGCAGCTGATCCGAATAGGTTGGGTCGTTTTGGGCTGGCTGCCATTCATCTGGCAGCCATGAAAAAGGCCCCATGGCGAGGTTTTAGAGGAGTTTGTTATCTCCTAAATAGACGAGACGACTCACACACCCTGTGGGAATCAATGTTAACCAACACTGTATACTATTTGCTTCGCTAAGGTGGGGACCCAAACCTCAAATCGGCGGTGTCCCGCATCCATCTTTGTCTGCATACCTGTTGGCGCTCAGCAGATTGCAGTCACCGCGGAGCAAGGACCCTATTTTGCCTGCAGTAGTGGCAATGAAAAGTTGGTTGAACTACTACTCAACAATAGAGCAGATCCAGGATTATATGATGATGAAGGCTATCTCCTTCTATTCTCTGCTTCGAGCCAAGACCACGCCGGAATATCCATACGCCTGTTACAAGGCCATGTCAAGCCCGGGCATCTACTCGTCATACAGACAAGCCAGAGTACGGCTCTTCATGTCTCTTGTCGATTTGCTTCGCCACAAGTGGTGGAATTCTTACTAGAACGCAGTGCTGATCCAACGTTTCTGACTCTCACGGGAACACCCCCTCCATGAAGCTGTCTATCAAAACAGCCCTGAGCTAGAAGATCGAATCATTCAAAGTTTACAGCTACTGTCAGATTACGGAGCCTCAGCTGTCATCGAATCAGAACGGTACCAGACGGTTCGCGATATTGGCAAAACATGTCTCCTTCCACGGGTCCGTGAGACTTTTACGGCCCACCGCCTTGAAAAGCCTCCAATTTCTCGTAATCGTCTCAGAGCTTTCAAGCTCAAATCATCAGTCCAGAAAGCTCCAAGTGCTAGCAGAGTTTCAACGCAACAAGACAAAACCCTACTCGATGTAGATAGCAACAATCCATTTCCCAGGCTAGGAAATTCCTCGAAGGTTGAGGGCAGTATTGAAGAGTTCAACAAGCCTCAAAGTGCGTGGTTCGACAATCCAGTAATAGAACAACTCTTTACTGCCAAACCATCGCCTTCGAGCCTTTGCGATGATGCTGCCAGGCACATACCGTTGGCTGGAAAATTAGAGAGTAAGCAAAAGGTGCCAGAGGCTGTAGAGAACGCGCAGGGAGCTTTTTTAACGTCGAGTCCGGCAAAGTTCTGTGGTTCATTCTCGCCACAGACTTATAAAGGTAGCCAAACAGCTCGAGAATCAACTGAGGGGACTTAAAGCCCTGGCCACAAGAATCAGAAGAAGAAGAAAAAGTGGGTTGCGTTAAATATTCTATCATAAGCAAACGCTAGACTACCTATAAAGGATTCTCTCCCTCGTCCATCAGGGGGGCTTAAATCTAGGTGTATTCACAATGAATAAATATTTCTGTTTGAAGTCAATATAGAGACGATTTCTTTTGCCGAAAGTCTCTCCAAGAAGTAACCATTGTAGCCCCTCACCAGTCTTATCCTTCCCCATGATTCTTGTTTCCTCTTCTCTCGTAGAACAGCCAACCAAAACATAAATCGGCGAGATAAGACAAACCTTTGCGGAGCCCTAACCAACCAGGTTAAAGATTAACCAATTATTAGATTAGGTTGCAATAGCGTGCGACCAACATCTATGTTGCTGCCTTATTCCTGGTGGGCCTCCCGCATCTGTTGGGATCCTTTCTTGCTCTCCTACTCTCTTACTGATTTCTGATTCTCGGCTACGAGCCAATCTCCTTGGTGATCATTAAAACCTTTTATCTCGTCATGTTTACCTGTGGAACATGCTGGCGACAGTTTCCGGCCGGCTGGCAATCGCGGGAGCAGCATATGAACGCCACTGGCCACGAGGCTCCAGCCTTTGAGTGTGACACATGCAACCGCTACTTCGGTAGCCAGAATGCAGTTGAACAGCACATGAACGACTTGGATCACTGGGACGAATCGGACGAATCGGAAGACATCCTCTATGAGTGTGATCATTGCGACGACGAGTTTGATGAAGAATATGAGCTACACAACCATGAAGCTCAGGACCACTTCTATTGTGTTGTCTGCGCTCGTCCATTCCAGGACTGGCATAGTATCAGCCAGGTTTGTAGCCTTGATGTCTTGTTTTCTTATACCGTCAACTTACATTCCAAAGCACCTGCGCGGTAAAGCTCATCGTACAACCACAGTACAGTGTCCATTTTGCAAGGATACGCAAGGAACTGCCACCGGACTGGCCCATCATCTCGAGAGGGGATGCTGCACTAAAGCTCCTCTCAACCGTGATAAACTCTATGCGACCATCCGTCAGCGGGACCCAGGCGGTATTATTTCGAACAAGCTACTTACTTGGTCTGGTACGGTAACCTATGCCGCCACAAAGAAAGCATGGAACGACCAGGCTGAGGCTTATGAATGCTATCTTTGCCATCGTCTCTTTGACAAGCTGCGGTCTTTGAATCAACACTTAGGCTCCCCTACTCATCAGTCAAAGCTCTATCATTGCCCGGGAGCCTCTTGCAGAAAGGATTTCACGACTCTAGCCGCCATGATTAACCATCTGGAGAGCGAGAGTTGTGGTTATATGCGTTTTGACGTTATTCAGAAAAGGGTTCAGTATATTGTAGATCCACGTCGGCTGATTCAAGCATAAGGAAGAGCAGCGTTGGAATAACAATCGCGATAAGCAATTAGTAAATCAGGGTTATACTAGCTGATTGCATTATGTGTAATACCACATGACAGAAGCTATTGAATCTCTCCATAATGATACAAGCTGAGCTTACCAATATGAATGGCTTTCATTATAAGACATGATTTGGTTTTCCATGTCAGGCTTGAGCAAAATATAGCCTCGCAAAATCTCATGATCACGCTAGATAACGATGATAATCCTAAAAAAGCTTTGAGACATGGCGCTTCAGTCATGCTCGAACCCATCTGCCGCATCTGCCTCCAAAGTGACTATCCAGGAACTGAAACAAACAGCACTAAAACACCAGCACGGGCAAGGGCCATTTAATATTAAAACCTTGATGCCCAAAGTCACATATACCTCTTGGGAGTCATGTTTTTTTGGTCTCGATGTTTCGTTATCGTGATTGTGAAATGCGAGGCTTGGAACACACTCAGCCGGTGTTCATAAAACCCCACAAGTCTGTTGTTTCAATATCTAAGGCTGGCAGTAATACCTGCTGTTTACTGAGAAGTGCTGAATCAGAAGTATTTAGACTTATAGGGCCCAACCTGTCGGGCCTGAATCCACCTAAGGGCTACTAAGAGCCCTATTATATAACTACTACGAGCTACCATACATGCAAGGATGTAATTGGGGTCATCAAGATTAGTTGAGGATCCCTTAAACGGGCGTTTATTGGTCGTAGATGCGTGGACGTCGAAAGCGAGATATGCTGAGTTCAGTACTTGCGAAGTAAGAAAAGAATTTCTGTAAACTCCGCGAGACTTGAAGACCCTCCCACTAGCCAAGCATCCCATAAAATAATTTCCATAAGCGACTTGCGGTGAGGAACATCTCGATAGTATGACTAGGACCTGCAAATACCAAAGGGTCCGAGAAAACAGTTCTAGGAGCGACCTCAAGTTTTTGAGACAGCAGCATATATGGCAGTTACAATTCGATCAATCTAAATACTGATAGCTAAATTTGTACCACTTCAGCCACGACCTAGTGTTAAACAATGCCATCAAACCATAAAAGGAGTGTCGCCATCAACTCAATCTCAACTTCAACTGATCTAGAAATACCCGCAATGGTCTATCTTGATCCAGGCACTCGTCACAATGGTCGCTCTCAACGTGTTGGATCAAGCCACTCATGAGACTAAACGGTGTCTCACACGTTGGGCACTGAAACGGATAACCTGAAGTGTAAGAAATGTAGTAAAATGCTCGATAGCACTGCCGCCCTGCATTCGAGGCAAGATTTCTATCAGCACCAGAAGCACATGTTCCAGTTTCCAGATGAAGCAGCATAGCAGAATCAGTAACAAACATCCGGCTGCAGCCTGCGCATTCGATGGTTCTTTCAGCATGGACAAGCTTATGCTGTATAGCAGAAGTCAGCTTCTCCTATGGTTGGCCAATTCGAGACTGGGCAAAAGCGAACCATTTTTAAGTTTTGTGCGGTTTGGAACCCTCTTCGACACACAATGCATATATTGTGCTTATCCATATCATGCTGGGCCAGTCGATGGCTATCCCCAAACTGCCGATAATTACAAGCAGTGCACACATGATGCTCTTCCTCTAAGTGGGTATCCAACTCTTTTAATGTCTCATAATCGGCCTATGTGGGGCAAAAATCACAAAGATGGTGATTTTCAGAGTCCACAACGTGTTGCTGTTTGGCATGCTGTGATCGAAAGCCCCTATTACACCTACCACAGCGGATGCCAGTCGTGGAAGCCATGTTGCAACGGTTGGGCTTTCAAACAGGAAAACTAGCCCGTACTAGGTTTATGTTTGCAGAGTGCGTAGGACGTACGTTATACTGAGAAGTCGTTATAGTACCACGTCTCTTGATGGTCAAGTACTGCGTGTTAGACTTATTAATGTAAGGAAGTGTTATTGGTAGCTGGGAGGGTAAGTCTACTGCTAAGTAAATATTTATATATAGTTGGATGGCTCACAGTGAGTCGTGAGTCTAGTCGTGAGTCTGTCGTGATCTCATCAGCAAGGCTCACGGTTATATTGGGGAAGTGTGGCGTGAGCCGTATGTGATGGGTGAGAATTAAGAGGGATACGGTTGCAGCGCCAGAGTCGTGAAATGAAAGCAGTTTTTGAAGTTGAACAAACGGGTGCGGGGGTTGCAGGGGACAGTTGGGCGATGAATCTCACGTGCAGCTTCCTCGTGTTGGTTGGGATAAAGAGGTGACAAATGTTGCATAAACCAATCAGATATGAGAAATTGCCAGTCAGATGCCACATCATCCGTCTTGATGCCTGGAGCCAACGTAACAGTATTTGCAACCGCCACTTCGTACAAGGCTTGCTATGATCTCCCTTTATTCTTGAGCTCGCCATGATGAATGAGATTCAGCATCAAATGCTGCAGCTACCAGGAGGCATTCTGCCTCATTATTGTCGTCTATGCCACAATTTCATCATAATTGATGATGTGAAGGATAAAGAAGACAAAGGAAAAGGAAAAGGCAATAGTCTACAAATTCGGTGGAAGTATACACTTAAGCAAGTATGCGAATTTGCCAATAGTGGCTGTGTGATGTTCTCCCTACAGCTCATGGAGCTACATCGAGCCCAAAACGCCGGGTCCTTTTCGGTGTCTGGGCTGCTACGCGAGATCTGCGGAGCTGCATGTGCCAAGCGGCTTCAACTGTTTTATCCCCTAGTTCCTTCGAGTGTACTGGAAGAATTAGACGACTGGAGTCTTGAGATCAAACTTTCGCCTGAAGACGCAAGCCAACTTGAATCCTACTGGATAAGTAAGGACAACAAGAGTCAAGATCTAGATGAGAGACCGATGATCCTCTTTACTGAGGAAGGTAATTACCCCACAACCATAACCTAAGTAGCAGCAGTCTGACATTCTCCAGAAAGCTGTCTCAGCAACCATATAGCGAACAGGCCGTTGCAACCAAAGGCTGATTTAATGACGGCAAAGCGTTGGCTGCAGGAGTGTTTGGAGCATCACAAAGAATGTGGAGAGACAACTGGGTCAGAGATGCCCAGTCGACTCATTTATATAGGAGATTCTGATTGCAAAACCTTGCGCCTTGAAGATACAAAGACGGCCCGTTTTTTATCATATGCAGCGTTGAGTTACTGCTGGGGCAATACCGGCCACAACAGATTCAAGACAGAGAAGGAAACTTTGACTATACGAAAACAGGGGTTTGATTATATCCAACTACCGAGTACGTTGCGAGACGCAGTAAAGGTAGCACGCACCCTTGGTCTGGAGTACCTTTGGGTGGATGCTCTCTGTATCGTTCAAGACTGGAAGGAGGACAAAAGCAAAGAGATTTCTAAGATGTGGCAAATCTACCAAGGCGCAACTATTGTTATCTCGGCAGCCTTAGCGTCACACAGCGACCAAGGTTTCCTCCATGAGCGCGACCTTGAGTCTTGCTATCTTAGCACTTGGGCAATCCAGTGGCACAAAGTCGACAGTGAGGGCAACCGATTTGAAGAGTTTGCATTTTGCGCCGAAGGAGAGATCAGGCGCATCAGGAAGGAACCGATTGATTTACGTTCTTGGACTTTACAGGAAGACAAACTTGCAAATCGCGTTTTGCGTTTCGGCAGCTCACAAATGGTTTGGCGGTGTCCTCGTGGTTACCGTGTTGACGGAGGATCAAATGATGAAGAGTCACTGGATAAGTACTCCACTGTTGACGAAGTCAAGGACTCATACGAATGGACAGACTTGGTTGAAGAGTTTACTACTAGGTTCATCGGAGAAGCTAGAGATCGACTACCAGCCTTGGCGGCTGTAGCTGCAGACTACGCCGAAAGACACAACATTGGGCCTGACGAGTACAAGGCAGGGCTGTGGACCTCATGGCTAGCGTTCGGCTTGCTATGGTATATCAAAGACCTTGATGATGAAGCCACCTACCCAGATATACTATCAACTGAAGAGAAATCCCCCACTTGGTCGTGGCACCTGGCTCGTAGCGGCATATCCTGGCCAGAGTCCATACCCTACCGAGGCGACGCCGATGACTTCAAGTTAGGGGTAAAATATTCCCAGGTTGAACTTTCAGATGACAAAGTTGAATATGGGCGTGTCAAAGGAGGGTGCTTAGAGGTGTCTGGGGTATTGCTAAAGATTTACTTGCATGGAACCCGACCCGTCTACTTCAAGGCTAATGGAAAAGTGTCTTCTGCCCCGATTATAATCCGGTGGGATAGCAAAAATATTCCTTCAGAGAAGGAGTTCTTTTGCTTGGAAGTTCGCCGCGTGCACAAATTTATTCCACAAGGCATAGTCCTTGAACAAAGCAACGGGTTTTTCTACAGGGTCGGATACTTCGAGCCAGACTATCAGAAAAGCACTCCTACTGGGCCGATTTGGGGAGACCAGAAAACGATTTTTATTAAGTAGATTCTTTAACAATACTCTTCATCCAGCTGGTAATAGTGAAAGCATATACAAGATCAAGCTAGTATAAGACAGCAGATTGTCCTACTCCTCCCTACTCTTTTCTCCCAGAAGCAGGAAAGAAGCAGATGGCGATTGACCCTTTAGGTAGTTCAGATAATAGCTCTCCAGCTACTTTTTCTTCGTGTCGCCAAAGAGAGAAGCGTCTAAGCATCTTGCACGGAAGTTATGGAAGAGTTCGGTCCCAACATGTTTGCGCGTCGTACGTTGATTTGGATTGACAACAAAGGCCATTTCAGTTGTTTCATATTACTGTTAAGCTCCACGAGACATGATCTAGGGGGCTAAGGAGGCGAAAGCCCGGCTCACGGAACAAAATCCAATTATTGTAAACTTACCACTAATACCTATACAATGGAAGTTCCCAGGCTTCATTCCAGCCGATCAATCCCGCCAACATATCTCAAAGCTTCTCTTGGTCGTGACAGATGTCGGAGGACATACCTAACGACCAATCCTTGACATTTGGCTATCAACCTGCAAAATCATTGAGAATGAGCGATAAGCCCCGCACGAAAACCCAGGTTTTGAGGAATGTAGCTGCACATTGAGGCTTGATGAGATAGATGGCTTTGCTTCAGCTCCCTTTGGACGCTGCAGGTATGCCTGACTCAGTTTTAAGGCCCAACCCCGCACTGAATCGAAGGTTGAATAGACGGGCCGTTGTTTTCCCATGTTGGGAAACTTGAGACTACATGGAAGAAGGAACGATAATTTCTTATCAGGGCCTACTCTGGCTATTTCCCGGCTCAGCTTTTGGCATCAATCTACTATTATATTTCCTGAGACACATCCGTACCATTCCCTCTGTTAAGAAGCTTCTCCTGGTAGAGTAACTGATTTCAATTGCCGCGATGCCATGTCTTGAATTGAGTAAATACGTGGCTAGGCATCCATCGAATGATCGAATGTGCTCGACCCCAGCCGATTTTTTATTTTCAACCCTACCCCTCGCAAGGCTACCCACATATGCAGGAAGCCTACCAAAAGAGGCGAGAAAGCCTAACTGGGCTTCAAAGACTCGAAAGTAGAAGAAATTCATAAATGTATAAATGCAGCGCTTTCCTCGACTTCACCTTCTCGATGGTTTCATCCGTTCATAACAACGCTTGCATTTTTAAGATTACCTAGTCTGCCAGTGGCTATTACGACAAAACCTGCCATCAACATGGGTATCGGACCACCACGTTTAGACAAGTACACGAGAATTCTCTCTCGACTCTTTGAGTTCCTTGCCCTCTTCCATATTCTTAAAAGAGCCAACGGTCCCCATACCATCCCGCGACCTCCTACAGACCTGCAAGGCATAAGGCGAAGGTTTCTTTCAAGTTTGTGCTTTTTTTGCGACTACCAAAAGGGCGGCAAAACAACAACCTCGATTGCTCTTGAGTCTTTGGACAACGGTGTCGTATTTTGGATTGCATCGAATGTGTCGCCTAATGATCGCGTCATCGAATTTCTCTCTATCGTCCTAGAGAACTTGCGAATAGAACCAAGCTCGACGGAAACAGAAAGAGAAACTCTAATAGCGACGTTGACAGCTAGATATATCGAATTTGCGGGTCCAAGATTTAGAAAAGAACGTGGAATCCTAAATCGGTCTACCCGTTCCTGTGAGGCCTACTTAACAGCCAACCTCGATACTATTCAGACACCTGGTAAGACAGAAGCGATCACAAAGGGACATTTGGCTGACAATCAAGTAGGAATTACCGCCTTACTGGACTGGCTACCCCAGTTCTCTGCTGCAACCGACCCTTTAACCCTTTGTCGGGCTGCTTACAATGCTCGCCACACTCCTCAGATGGCAACATTAGAGTCTTTGCGACAAGAGCTGATAGTGGCTCCACAAGGAACAGCAGAGGCATTTCGCTCCGTCAAGCATCTTGTTGGCCGTCTGGCTGAGAAGATTCGCACACCTATCAATCTCGTCAATGACTATCGTCTACTGAGACCACTTCTAGACTCCTACGAAATTAGAAGAGTGGAAGCCCCGGTTGCAGCAAAGATACCTATGACAGACGGTTTGAGAAACCTGGATTCTATAATCGTGAGAATGCTCCCGGCCGGCGATTCACGTCTGGGGGACATGCAAACGTATCTTGGGCAGTTGGACGGCTCAATGCGGCTTGAAGATGCGATCAGGGCTCTGCACGACGATGAAACAAATCATAATGTCCATGCAGAGATCCAGATTCTCGAAGACTTCCATCGCAATCGACGCGAATTTGTTGGCCATGATCGCTATATAGCCTGTAGCAAACTTGCTTGTTTGTGCTGCAAACTATACTTCAAATGGCACCCGGGCAGATTTGTTGAACCTGAATCTCACCAAAAGTCATATCTCAGTTGGCGTCCTATCGATCTACCTGAGGGTAAAGAGAGTCAGCACTGGCCAGACCAGCGTCGCGTTCTGGCAAATCTCAGCAAAGAGCTAAGCAACCTTGTACAGGAGCAGATTATATCTCAACAGCAACCAACACCATGGCAGCCAGACTCGGTAACAAACATCACTGCAGTCATGGGATCTGTCGCACTTTCTGAAGTTGGAGAAGCGTTTGAGAGCGGTGATGGAGGAAGTGATGGTTAGTTCACTAAAAATGACTGTCACATCTGCATTCAGATATGTCCTGACGAAGAACACAGTTACAGATTCTGACTCACTGGCGCATCTCAATGATGATGAGATTGTTGCCAACACTGATAATGAGTCTGGAGATAGTGACGAGGAGTCGGATGGAGGTGTAGGTTTGGGAGACTGACCTGATAGGGGCGGGTATTAACGAAAGCGGCTATCATAATCGCTATCTCGCACTTGACGCAAACCCGATCAGTAAAGGGGCTGTTTATTCAAGGCTGCTACTGATAAATCACAGGGCGAGTGAGGTAAATAGTTAACTTCGTATGCATTGATAAGGAAAGTTTGTAGCTAAGATTTCTGCGTTCTTCTCTTCCCCTCGTGGATTTCTTCAACATGTCTCCTGAGGTTGTCAGGTCTTGTAAAAGCCTCGTCACATTGTAGGCATGGAATGGTCTTTTGCGAGTAATGGCTATCATAATGCCGAATGATGTCTTTCCTCCATGAAGCCTTGACCTGACAACCAAGCCAGGAACAGTGGAAAGGCTTTTCATGCGATCGAAGATGGTTACTTTCAGCCTTGATTAGCAAGAGAAAAGTCGGAAACTTGTCGTGGCTTACTTCCTCTCGCGGTTTTTGTCAAAGGTTCTCTGACAGTCCGCATTATTGCAAAGGAACTTCCCATTCTCGATAAACTCGTTCTTTTTCAAACGAGTAACAGGATACTCTTTGAACTTTTGTTCATCCATCGTCTCCAAGCTCAGACCTTCATTCCCCGACATGTCGTGAGAAGAATCGTGGGGATCAGATGCAGGATTGTAAAATGAGTGTGATTTTGTAGCTCCACTTTCCTCAAACGGGGGACAAGATTTATCGGAGACAGGCTCGCTTGTCTGGTTGTACTCGGGATCTCCGCTCTACAGAGTGAAGTCAAGATCCAGTGAACCAGAAGGCAACATATCCCCTTGACATACTTCGTCCTGGGTTTCAGGAAGGTTAAGCAGCGAATTCGAAGAAGCTGTAATAGAGAAGGAAAGGGGGTCAGGGTAGTTGAAATGCAAATACCCCTCTGCTATTGGTGGTGAGAAATCAACGCTCGAAAGGTCATTGACGGCCTGGGGGATAGAGTCTCCAGACGAGTCTGGATGACTCATGGAAGAAAATGGAGCAGCATTTCCAAGTGTCGAGTGTTCTGAATTAAACCATTGATTCACATCAGAAGAAGGTAGTAAGATAGACGGGTCCGAGAACTGTGCCGCCGAGACTGAAATATAGGTAGGTACAACGTCAGTCAAGTGGCTAATAGCGTACTTCAGAGTACTGTATCATAAGTTGAGCTTGTTACTTACGATCGAGGGGATAGTCCGAGTCCACGAAATTTACTTCCGTGGACTCGTCCTCAATCTGAGGAAAGTATTCAATGTTGTTCATCAACTCAGCTGCTGCGACGGTGAAAGAGGAAGGATGTTGTTGGATAATCTTTGGCTGGAATTCAATAAGAGTTGGTGCCTTTTGTATCTGGCCTTTCATCTTTTCAGCAGATAAGAATGTCTCACCCAGGATCCAATCAGGGCAGTAGAGTAACACATATTTACACTTTCAGACAATCCCCAAAACCGGCGACTTGCGAACATCGACTTGGTGGGCCGCCCTTGCGTCTCAGCTTGACCAAGTTGGCTGCATTGCAAGTTGTAATAAATGGTTTTGTGGTTACTTGATTGGCTGCATTGGTTTGATGGGGAAAACCATGCACTAGGGGAGGCCTACCGTTTTGTTGGCTACATCTTATTGGGTAAGAAGGGGGTTGGATGCATCCAATTTGGGATTACGGGCATTTGGTCCGATTCCGTCATCCTAATGATCGCTGTTCTGTCCAGGATTTCAGCAAAGTGTTATGCCTGGGTAGACTTCCTCGGGTTCTAGGGAAGTATGATCCTGTATAGAGATAAATAAAACATCTCAATATCTCCTGGCCTATCTGCATTGAATGCGTCTGATCATCGACATCGACATAGTCAATACCGGTTCTTTTATACAAATTCACAAGAGGCAACGGTAGATAAGGATAAAGACTTGATTAAAACTTACTTTACCAATACGTATTAGTTAACATGTCACCTACTGATACTGCAGCTCAACACAAGCCTCCCAACTCGCCCAGCACACAAATTTGGTATGGTAATTGATCCGCAATGGTGATTTCGAGACCCAGTGCTGTATCGCCAGCCAAATCCGGATATGGTCCCCGGCGGCTCTGAGCATAAGCAGTGAGGATCTTCGACCAGAGTGAAGATATGGTGTGAAGAGACAGGGACCTCGGGATTTCAGACCCGAGATCTAGTCTCCTTGCCCTACTCTCACCAAGAAACCGTTGCGTAAGATAATCTTCTCAAATTCATTGAACCCTATGATACAACGGAATTTACTGCGCCTCGCTCCTATGCTAATATACATGTGGTATGGGCATATTCCAGACGCCAAGCTGTATTAGGCCTCTGTAGTCTTCTATCACGCATACACATCGTATTTCTTGACGGCTTCTTACAACATTCATTAAAGATCAATGAAATACTTGTTACTAGTCTCCAAACTTGATTCCCGTATAAAATTAACGTCCCGGACCGTTGCTTATGGTGCTTCGTGGATCCCTGAGGGGCTTCTTGCATGGCCTGGAAGATATGTGCCAGTGTCTCCTGTCAGCTCAGCTTTGGTCTGAGAAGGATCAGGCTGATGCTGTTGAGGAAGATCAGCAGGAAGTTCAGAAATTGGTCTATCTTGCTTCTTTCTCGCAAGCCTCCTCCAAGCCAGCCATCCAATGCCCCCAAAGATCAAAAGTCCACCGATCGTTGCACCAGCGGCCACACCTCCAATCGCTGCCGAAGATAGTTCATCGCCTGGCTTTGTTTCTGACGACGAATCGGTTTGATCGCTCGAGACCGAATCAGTTGGCGCAGCATCGGTATCAACGGCTGAAGTCGTCGATGTTTGCAGTGTAGATGCTTCTGTCGAGAATGTCGAGATCTTAGACGTAGATACACTTGCGGTCGTATCGCTCATCGGCGCGCTAACATTGACATACTGGGATCTAGCAAGTTGAGCCTTATCGTCAGGTTCATATAATTGGAAATAGTAAACTGAGTCTTCATTGTTGCTCAATGCGCCTGCGATGTCGTATTGAGCCTGCCAATAAGTTCCTGTTCCTGTTACGGAGTCAGTAAACCGATATTAGAACAAGACTACCATAGCCTACCTTCTATTGGGGCACCAACCTCCATGTCGTCCAGAACTTGATAAATCCAGAGTTCGGTGTTTTTCAAATTTGTCTCATAGAGAATCGGAACCTTGTCTCCAGTGTCGTAGTGTTGGTTGAGTAACATGTCTCCATCGGCATCTTGTTCTGAGTCCCACTCTGGAGGGCGGGCGAATTTGGAGTAGCAGGATCCCAGGGTGGCGAACAGAGTAAGCACTAGACCAATCATTGTCAGGACAGTCATTGCATGAAGTCCGGGTACGTTTCTTCGCTGATTGCAAAATAAATAGTTCCAGAAGCAGTCAAGGCGGGCCTCCGCCTGAAAGTCGAATTCAACTGTACTGGCCAGAGGGAATAATCTTCCCTTGCACCCTGCGAAAAGAGGAGCAGCTTTGCTCGTACCCTCAGCACATGGCCTCCATATATGGCTTTCGTGACCCGAAAGTCCGAGCTAACATTGGCATGGATGTTGAGATTAATCAGTATCGTCATCTCCGCCGTCATGCAGTAGTGCCCCCAAAAAGGGGTAGTTGCGGCCCAGCTACCTACTTATCTATGGGGTAAACTTTACTCTAACTTGACCAGGCTAAGGGGGAGGAAGAGTTAGTTAAACAACTTATCGTAGAACTATCAAGTCTTGTTCTCACTGGACAAAGTTCCCCAGCCATTTTCTTATAGAAATTGAGTAAGAGAATCTTTTATTAAAATACCTGTCCCAAACCCTCCCTATTTCCAGCTGAGTGATATGTTTCCTGATTTGCCTAGCTGCATACAAAAGTGGGACAACCACAACCAACAACATAGCAACCAACAGCACTGAGCACGGTCACAAGACAAGGCAGTGAAACAGGGAGGTTCTGCACTTTTCTGAATCTGGAAACTCCTAAAAAAGAACTGATAGGCGAAGCTGATAAATAAGGACTGATAGGCAAAGCAAGTACGCCGAAAGTAACATCCAGAAAGGTAACTTACTCAAGACATATACAGACATTGACATCCCAATTTAATATTCTATCTTTAGGCAATCCGAAACCTGTACAGGAGCATGGCAATCATGCCCGAGTTCCATTTTGAGATGCCGCAAAGTTCAGCATATGTATCTCCAATCTCTCAACAAGACTGGCAAGCTTGTTGCTAAACTCCGAAGCAGAACCATCCAGTATATTGGCCTTGACATGTCTGTCAACAAAGTCGGCAAAGTGTAACCGAGCCTTTCGTTCTACCTCCCGGTCCTGCTTTTGGGCTCGTGATTTGTTCATGAGAGGCAGCGTAGAGAAATAGTCCAGGTCTTTCGTTTCTGTCCAATTGTATGTGGTGGGCTTGCCTCCTACTTGGCAGGCCTTGTCTGCAATGTACTTGTTGAACGGAACCAGAACCTCGCGAAACCCATACTGACACCCTGCTGTGTCAATTATCCACAACTCCTTGGTAGATAATAAGTCAATCTTAATAACTGTATGAGGGCAGGAACTTAAGTCAGGACCAGGAATTAGCTTTGGTGGAATTAGTGGTTTTCCGATTCGAATATCCAATACCTCGGCATTCGAGCGTACTCCTGGAAAATGTAAGAAAGGACTCATAGTATGTTTTTCTCATCCGGAGTGACTTGCCTGTGAGAAAATTTCTGGTAAGACGACTCAAAAGCGCCGTGGCCATCGTGCACTGGTTGATAGTGAGAGCTGCCTCCCTGTGCTCGGCATTGGAGGTCAAATGGTCTGGAAAGGGTCCCCACTTGACGCGAGAGGTGACTGATCTTTGTTTTTGGTAAAGATAGAGCATTCCATCTTTCGCTTCAATTTTTGTGAGGTCGATGTCATATAGAGTCTCTCGGTAGATCAACAAAGCTGCTCGAAGGATGGTGGCTGCCCTCAACAATATTTTACGCTGCTTCATGACACGGCAACGGCTCTTGTGGTCATTCCAGTGCTTTCTTTGACAGTCTCGATCACAGTAAACAACTTTCATGGAATCTCCGGGATCGTAGTCCGGCGCATCTGTGCATCCAGCGCACCGCATGGTTGCCTGCGTCCCGCAGCTGGCGCACGTCGTCGGGTGAATAGTCTCCATACTGGTGCTCGGTAACGTGTTTTTGAAGGACCCAACGTTGGTGCTGAGAAACCTGTAGGCTCAGAACTGTTTGGATACTCAAATGATGAGGGTTGTGAATTCGTTGATCTTCTTGTTTCCGCCATGTGCGGGGTTTGGGATGGTAGGCCTCCTGCATTTGTATTGCACCAATACATCCAATCATTTCGCTCAACTGCTGCATTCTTGTGCCACATTCCCCGCTCGTGATAGAACCTGATAGAGCCTGATCGGTCTCCAACGGTCCATATAAACCCATCGTTCCAGCTTCAACCAGATCATCATAGCCTACCGATACATGAAGTTATACTTCCATCATGGTATGAGGGCTCCCATCAACTTTCTCAGTGGTCTACCTCTACTAATTCGGCCCACAGGCGACTCCATCGTTCGACACCTTCAACATTCCTCTCGCTCCTGCCCCTTCACGTCCCCCAGTTTGTTTCGTCTGCAACAGTCCCAGCCGACGCCTAGTCACCCGATCATCAAATCGAAACGGGAACGCAGGCCGGCCATACCATAAATGTACAAACTGTCAAAAGTTCTTGAGCTTCGCAGACGTAAGAGGCAACAGCCTTGATAACCCACCATGTTACTGCAGCGAGTCCAGCAAGGCTCAGGTAACCGGCCAGAACAGTGGGAGTCCTGGTAGATTGCATTATGTATGCAGGCAGGGCACTTGTGACTACTATGCCAAGTCAGTTAGTCAAAAGAATGAACAAATCAGGTTTTCTAGCGACATTGTGGACCAGTTCGCGAGACTTGGTCTTGTCTAGTGTTGATGTAATTATCGCGGCTGGATCACTGAACATTTAATCTACCACTTTGAACATCAATAGCCCGAACCTGAGTGCTATGGCCTATAATTAGAGTTGTCAAAAAGGAAAGTTTATTAGTACAAGACTCTCATGTGAAACAGCTAACATAGGTAGGTAGGCCAGCCCATAATCACAGTATAAATCATAGTATTATTAATAATATAATTATAAATATCACTGAGAATAAATATGTTCTTTCTACATAGTTAACTCATGCCTTTCAAGTTTATTAGAGACTGTTACTATAGCATCCAGTTCAGGAGGTATCTACTTTATAGCCTGCAACTTGAGGTTACACAACCAGACGCGAAAGCTGTGCGTGCCGCGTGCCGCGCGCGTGGTCGTCATGATTCTTTCTCCACCTCCTCACTGCTGACATTTTCTTTTCAAACCACCACATACAACAGTTTTACACTTTACGCCCCCAAGCGCCCGCCGTCCGTCAACACAGTATGGCGCCGGTCAGCTTGCTCGACTGCCCGGACGAGGTCATCGATGATATTGACCAGCGCCTCCCAGGAAGTGCCGTCAAGGCCGCTCGCGAGACCTGCAAGAGACTCAACCGCATCGCATCCCCGTACTTGTTCCCGATCCTGTACATCTCCTGTCATCAGCTGGATCTCGATGTCTTTCGCATGGTCTCCAAGAACCCTCTTCTCATCGGTGGCGTGCGCGAACTGGTCATCGACGACACCACTGTTCCGCCGTCGGTCCGCGACTGGGCTACGTATCAGAAGGTTGTCACCTTTCCACAGGATGCACATGATCGGGGCGAACACTTGCAACTTGACGAAGGCAAGACCCTTAATCCTGATTTTATGTACCGGGAGCCATCGAAGGTCAAACCCAGCGAGGAGGCCTGGAAGCTCTTCAGGAGCACCGCCCAAGGTCATCATGAGAACCGTCTGGCCCACGCAGACTTCGACGCGCTCAAGAGGGCGCTTCCACGACTCAAGAATCTTCGGAGCCTCGTCCTTACGAACCGCATGGCTGACGATTCGTTCTCAGAAGGTGCTCAAAGCAGCGTCTCATCAAGCCCTGTGGTCAAGGTGTGGAGGCGCTTCGAGACAGAGGTGTATTTGCCTTTGGTTCCGAGGTGCGACTGGCATCCAACCACCCAAGGCCTCCAGGATAGGACACCAGTCAACACTATGGACTGGCTCGATGACGGACTGGTGTTCGATATCACGAAAAATGGTGTCTCAGACATGACTGCAGTTGAGTCTACGTACGACCTCTTTGTTGTGCAGCAAGGCGACGTAAGTTTGCATCTGAGTTCCTCCCTGTCACTGTCGCTGATGTATAGCAGAGCGAGGATGAGTTGGATGACTAGGAGGCATTCAAACAAGGCCGCGCCGAGTTCCTGGTCGATTCTGACAGCTCTGAGCTTTTCGTTTTGGCACGCGAAGCACGGGCGATTTTTCTCGCGCTCCTCGTTCTCGAAGACCCCAAGCTTCAGTCTCAACTGACTGAGTTCCGAGTCGATGCGACTTACGATATACAGTCCAGTGGTCATCAGCCCGGCTTGGCCATCACTTTATTCGATCAACAGTCCCCATTCACCGCACGACTTGGAAGCGGATTTTCTGCAGCAACAAACATCACCAAGTTCGACCTCACGCTCAGCAATTTTCCGGACGGTACTATTGGTGAGGCGATTGTGGAGGAAGGCAAAGTCCGCCGTATCTTTGAGTCCATGACCCAGCTAGAGGTACTGTTCCTGGAGCCTCATGGAATGCCGATTTTTTCCATCCTTCCTGTCGATATGACGTTCCCTCGCCTGCGATTTGTTCAATTCAGCTGCGGGCACTTACACTCCGAGACATTCCTCGACTTCGTCCGACGTCACAGCCACACGTTGAAGACCCTCATCATTGAGCACTGCAGCCTCAGGCCGTATAATAAAGAAATGTCATGGTGGAAAGTCACCAACCAACTGACCAAGTTCCACAACCAAGGTATCCTTCAGCTGGAGGAAGATTCCGACATTAATGACGTGTTCGAGGGTATTACTATCACCAACTGCGGAAGAAATGAGACATTGGAGGATCTCGGGCAGATCTGGAAGTATGATGATGAGCACGGGAAGTGGGATCGCTGGCTGAATGCGTATGAAGAGGGAGTCAATGAGATGCTGCTGAGTGGCGCTTTCGGCCCTGATCCGTGAGGGGACTGTCTGTCGCGACTTTGGTCTTGGCTATAGTTAGTAGGCCGCTATGATCATTCGGTTTGTGTAGCAACAAGCTCAACTAGACATCCTAAGGCTTAGATGAGTTGTCATAAATTAGACCTTATTTGTCAAGATTATGAAAAGTTTAGATCACAGCCATAAGGCTTACCTAAGTTTAGGTAACAAATTCCTATGATTTGGCAAGATTCTCTGAAGTTTCGATGATTCATGTCACGTTATCTTGCACAACTGCCCGTAGAAGGAGGTGGCCCACATCATGAGCTTGCGCAACGAGATCGCGGTTGCCAGTGACAGTGCCAGTACCAATTTCACTTGTCTAAGGCACCCGGGCAATCACCACAACTTCCCTCATCCGCATCCACATCCGCTCCCTCCTCTTCTCTCTCACATCATCCAAATATGTACCCTCAGCCATGGAGTCCTGTCAGATTCTCAGATTGCCGGATGAGATACACGTCGCCGTGGCTGAACTCCTTCCCGGAAGTGCCATCAAGTCGCTCCGTGCAACCTGCACCAAGCTGAACGCCATCGCCTCGCCGTACCTCTTCCCTGTACTCTACCTGTCATGCCACCAGCTCGATCTCGACGTGTTCCGACTTGTCACAAGCAACCCGCTTCTCATCAGCGGTGTCAAAGAACTTGTGATTGACGACACCACCCTGTCGCCTCGTCTCGCCGACTGGGAGGTTTACAGAACTATGGCCTCGTACTCACACATGTGGCCCGATCGAAAGAAGGAGTATCACTGGCACCAAAAGTTCGAGGACGCAGGTCGTATCTGGTCCGATGAACCAGACAAAGAGTTCCACAATCTATTCACGTCTGTTCTCCAAGGCCACCACGAGAACCGCCAAAGTCATGCCGACCTCATTGCCCTCAGACAGGCTCTGCCTCTTTTCAAGTCACTGCGAAGTCTCGTTATCAGCAACCGCACGGCCGACGATTGCTCGGAAATCTACTCAGGCGCACAGAGTGAGAAATCGAGCAGCCCAGTCGTCAAAATGTGGAGGCGCCTCGGGGCAGTCAAGCAGGAGCGACCTCCTTTCCCACCCAGGTGTGACTGGATAGCGCCATGGCACGAGCCTGGTTCCAGAGCCGAAGTAATGCAACTCGACTTTTTCAACGACGAGTTATCGAAATACATCAAAGAGTATGGGGTGCCGCCCACCGCCGATGAGCAAGAGAGGCGTGATCTAGCAGATACTCAATCCACCGTAAGTCAAAGGGGCATTTAGCCATCTCCCTTGTGCCAACACAACCCTGACAAGGCTTCAGACAGGAGATCTCGCGAGCCAAAACTGGTTTGCCGAGGAGTACTTTTGCCGCGTGGTTGGCCGTGAGGCCCGTGCTATATTCATCGCCCTTGAAGTCCTCGGCGACCCAAGCATTCGCATCCGCCTCACTGAATTCAGAATAGATGCCTCTTTGGAGGTAGGAGATACGTCATTATATCAGCCCGGCCTCCCAATCCTTCTTTTCGACAGCCACGAGTCGCCATTCCCTCCAAAACTCATCTCTTCTTTCTCCAGCAACTGCATGACCAAATTTCACCTCGTTCTAAGCGACTATCGTGATGCATTTGATGGTGCATTTATCGGCGGGAAGTCGATGGATCAGGGAAACATCGCCCGGCTTCTTGCCTCTATGCCCCAACTAGAGGATCTTCTTCTAGAGCCTCACGGCATGAAAGTCTTCTCTGCAATTCCGGACGACGTCACTTTTCGCCGACTTCAGCGCGTTGAGTTCAGCTGCGGTGAGATAGACCCTCAGAAACTCGTCGGGTTCATTCGGCGCCACGCCTCGACCCTCAAATGTCTCACCGTTCAGTATTGTTGCATTGATCCGGATAAATTCGAAGTTATTTGGGAGGATATCATGCGCGATATCCGCCGTATGCAAGATGCAAAGGCTCTGGACCTTTATGACGGGCAGGTTACCGGTGTTTATGTCGATGCGCCCAGTGAAGGTTGCGGAAAGAACAGGACACTGGATCTCGGAGCCCCAGAAATGGTTCGCCATTGGGAGTTTATGTTTTTCTCATTTTGGAGGCGGTACCATGAGTACCCGTGGGACTTTCAGAGTGACGAAGAGGGGGACGGCGCAAGCGATGTGGAGAGTGGAAGCGAGGGCAGCGAGAACGAAGCCTCTGGACTGTAGCATGTCATGTAATAAAGTCATCCTAAGTTTATAAAGTCATCCTAAGTTTATAAAGTCATCCTAAGTTTATATCAAACTCATCAAAAGGTCCTTCTAAGATTTTATTAAAGTACCTAAGCTTTTCATCTCTTAGGGTTAACGTCCAGACTTTCGGCTTCTACGTTTTCTCTCCAGAGGAGGCAAAACGACTGACAGCCTACATCCCTTGGGGTAACAAAACTTAGAAATAGTCTTTCCTCCATTGACAGAGCTTGTAGAAATACGTGACGAGCTAAATGCGCTCGCAGAGTGTTCGTCGAGTTAAATATCAGTGAGTGGACAAGAATATTAAAACTTTTGAGATTTTCCCGGAGTTGGAAAAGCGAAGGCCTTGGGGCGAAGAACAAGGCGAATCGGTCAAAGAATATACCAAGCCCATCATAAAGTTCTCTCAGGTATCCTAAGCCTTTGGTCACTTGGGAATTTTATCCATTTGTTCTCTGTTACCACATCGGTCATAAACTGATGAACTCTAAGGCTATCTGGTGAATAGTGAACATTTAATGTGAGATGGATGTTCTTTGTTCTTGTTTCAGGTATCGATGACCGTACATTTGCTATTCTACGGGCAACAATCATTTTGTTCGGTGACATACTACTATCCTTTGTTGCCTAACTTACAGATTCTCGTATATAATAAACTGAAATGGCCATCAAAAATCATCCCACTTCTCCTCATCCACCAAACACTCTTACATCTTACATCACAACAACAACCAACTTTCGCAACTCAACAATCAACACATACAACATTCTACTAGAGAAGTATCATCCACAGCCATCAAAATGCCTTCTCTCTTCTCAACTCTCAGTGTCCTAGCTCTCGTAGCTACCCACGTCTCCTCCCACGTCATCATGGTCGAACCCCATCCCTTCAACCTCGACACAGAACCCCTCTACCAAACCTGGCCCCTCAGCGCAGACCTCCCCTTCCCCTGCCAAGGCCGCACCCAGCACCCCGAGCAAGTCACAAAGGTAACAGCCGGTAAGACCCAGCTCGTCAAGTTCTGGGGCAGCGCCGTGCACGGCGGTGGATCATGCCAGTTCAGCGTCGCCTACGGAAAGGAACCCCCCAAGGATCCTAAGAAGTGGCACACCATCTACAGCATCATCGGGGGGTGTCCTGCTGAGGCGGAGGGTAATATTCCTTCTACCAGTACAGATCCGCATGGGCGGGAGAACGGTAAGGAGTGTGGGAATGATACGGGTAAGGAGTGTACTAAGCAGTTCAACATTCCGATTCCGAAGGATATGCAGAATGGACCGGCGACGTTTGCTTGGACTTGGTTTAACAAGATTGGTAATCGCGAGATGTACATGGTCTGCTCGCCTATTGAGGTCGTAGGCGGGAAGGATGATAGTAGCTATGTTGATACACTCCCTGCTATTTTCCGCGCCAACATTCCTGGGGAGTGTACTACCGGTGCCAGTGGAAGTGTCATCAACTTCCCTGAGCCAGGTGATTTCGGTAAGATTTACGAGAAGGGTACGCCTGGGAGTGAGGGTACTTGTGCCAAGGGTGTTGAGCCCGACTTTAAGAATGATGCTGCTGCGCCTGAGCCCGAGAAGCCTGTTGAGTCTGGTTCTCCTGCTCCCGCGCCTGAGCAGCCCTCTGCTCCTGTAGAGGGTGCTCCCGCTGCTCCTTCAGCTCCTGTTCAGCCTAGCGCCCCTGCACCCGCTCCCGAACAACCCTCTGCTCCTGTACCTGCACCTGAACAGCCCTCTGCCCCCGTCCAACCTTCAGCCCCCGCAGCCCCCTCTAGCATGGTCACCATGCCCAGCACTCCCGCCCAGCCCACCGATGCTCCCGCCCCCGTCGACTCAGCCAAGCCTGAAGCTGGCGCTCCCGCTTGGTCTGGTGAGTTCCAGGCCTGTCCCTCTGATGTCAAGTCGGGCATGATGCACTGTTTCTCCGAGACTTCTTGGGGTATCTGCAACGGAGGCTGGGCTTTTGTCTCCACCGTTGCTGCGGGTACTAAGTGTATTGACGGCGCTATCGCTGCTGAGTAAACTCTAGTATTTGCGATTGACTTCTTGTTTTTGTTTAGGATTTTGTGATTGGGGTTTTGGGATTATTTGTTTATTATAGGAAAGATGAAATAAAAATGATTTCTTTGGGGCACTCAAGCTCTCGCCATAATTTGTGACGATATGTAGTAGACAGTCCTTTTCCCCGGTATGCCATGTCCATAATTCAGACAGGTTCTTGGCGACGCTCAACTTCCCCAATGCTTTGTCGTTAGGTCGTTCGTCTTACTGTAAAGAACTCAAATTGGTACAAGGGTCAGTTCCGTAAAGTCAAAGGTAGCCTTGAAGACCACTATCGTCTGTACTACAGCAATAAGGCAGACCATGTCATGGCAAAGATGGAAGAGCTCTACACGAGTCGAATCGAATGTACGCTGGCAAAGGCGAAAGCCTCCTAGAACAATGCGCGCGGCACTCGATTAAACTTCACGGTGAGAGGATAAATTTATGTGTGATGATTCAATTCATGACACTACTACATCCAGATAAAAGTGCCCAGTTCCATCTACCATGGCAAGATTCTCAATCGCAGCTATCTAGCAACACTTGCCTGTTGTTCATCAACACAATCTTCACCCGAGATCATTCCAACATCAGGTTCGCTCCGCCTTGTTGCCAGTAGCAGGCATGACATCCCACATCGAATCCCCCTCACCAACAATGATCGAGTACGCTACCTGAGCATAATGCTCAGCGACAGGCACCAAGTGCGGGTTGATCTCCTCGTAGCACTCAATTAACTGGAAGAAGAGCCACGGGATGTGATGTTCCATCATTCCCCACTGCTTGACTTCAAAACGAGCCTGAGCACTACCGTTATCTGGCGGAGTTGCGAGAATGACAAAGCCCATGGTCTCAAGAGCCTTGATGAGCATTTCAGCAGCCCTAACAAAATCTCCATCCTGACGGCAGCGAATTCCGACGTAGGCATAAAGTTGGGCGATGCACCAGCGGATCTGCTTGGCGGGTTTGCCAGAGTAGGTCTTCTCGACAACACGCAGAAGCTTAGTCGCCTTGTCAAGGTCGAATTCTTGATCGGAAGGCACCTGCACGTAGAATTCTTTGCTGAACTCTTTACGCTGAACGCGAACAGCCTCGGTGGTCTTGAGTCGGCTCTTGCATAGTTCGCAATCACATTTGAATCCCCATTTAGCCAAGCCCTTCTGAACATCCTGGTAGGATTCCGAGTCCGTAGTCGTGCGGTAAGGGAATACCAACTCGGTGTCCGCCGGGATGTCTCGCGCCGCGCGGACGATGATCATGTCACCGATGAATGCGCGGCGGCAATTACCGACACAGGAGTGGTTAATAGAAGCGGCAAGAAGCCAGACACCGACGGAGGTGAAGAGAGGTCTCTCACGGGTGGAGGCACAGGCTTCGGGGGCAGGGTTGCCGCTCCAGACGTTGTTGCCACAGAAGTCGCGAGTGGATCGTGGGGCACCGAATGAATTGAGAGAAAGGATCTTCTCGACAAGGAAACTGCGACACCAGATCAACAAGTGTTCCATCGGGAACCAGGGGCAAGTCAACTTACGCATCAACAACAGGACGTCCATCCGCCTTGGTAGCATTTACCGGTTTGTAATCCCCATGGTGTAGCTCGGTAAAGGCAGAGAGGGCATCCGGATCATGGTACAACTTCTGAACAACCTTGGGCCAGAGATTCGCCGATGCACCAGACGTCAAGCGCTTGGTGTTGAAGTTGACCATGTGGGTGCATTTGTCCATCACTCGGGTCTCGTCGATGAATGAGTACTCAAAGGCCTTTTCAACGAGGAGTAAGTCGCCCGCCTTGACAGCCTTGGTGGTGAAGAGACCGCGACCGCGACCAGGCGAGTCCCGGATCTCAACAGGCTTCGAGTAGGTGGCGCAATCAATCAAGGGAGCTCCCTTGGCTGCCTTGGCTGTCTCATACATCTTGTTGAAGTTGTATTTACCCGTGTTCTGCTCTGTCAGTCGTGTCTTGGCAGAAAGAAGAGTTGTCTCGGCCGCCCTGCTGTTAGGAAACTTGTCCAGGAGGTCGATGAGCATGGCTTCGCAATCCTCGAACCGGTTCAGTCTGTAGAGGGCGGTGGCATGACGGAACAAAGCCTTCTCGGTAGGCGCCTCGGGGTCATAAGCCTGGGTGGCATCCAGCAGTGCTTTGGCGGGTCGACCAAGCTTGAGGTTGGTGAGGGAGCGGTTGAGGTGGGCCAGCTGCTTGTCTTGGGGAGTCTCGGCGACATTGAGGGCTTCGGAGTACCTGTAGTTCACAATGTTAGCTATAAGTGAGTTGAAGGAGGATGGGCGACTGACGAGTGATGAGCTTCTGCCCAATTTTTGTTGCGAAAGGCCTTGTTGCCGTGATCGCGGTAGCCATGACTGGTCTTGTCGTCTCGGCACGGGTCAACTTTCCATGCCTCGGGGATTCGTCCATCGGCATGGCGTAGGGGAATGATGTCGCCCGGATGGTCGACTCTCAGCGAGTAGTAAGGCTGGGGAGCCTGACAGAAATTTGGGGAGATGGTGTCATTGACCCGCTGAAAGAAAGGGTTCTTGACGATGCATACACGATAGTCCAACATTGTCCAGTTGCAGGATATTTCCTTCTCCAAGGGCTGGTGATACAGCTTGAGCAAGACAGCCGTGCCCGCCTGATCCTCAACGATGAACATGACAGCCTCATGACGGTCGGCAGACGACAACTGGTGGAGGAGAACCTTTGATCCCCAATGGTGAGTTTCGAGACGCATCTCGGAGATGCTGATGGGCTTGAGGTCCTTCTCAGGGATGGTGCAGGGTGGATAAGGCACTTCAACAGTGGTGATGGGGAGAGCCATTATTGGATGGTCTTCAAGAAGCTTGGAGTTGGGGAAAGGGTAGTCGCCTCCGCAGGCCATTCGGACGAATCCGCCAGCAGGGGATAAGCCAGGCGTGGTTATGGCCTTGCCGAGTGCTCGGATCATGAACAGATTGTTGACGGTATCCTTGGCGAGATGATCGGTCACAAGCTGGCCCTTCTTCGTCTGGGCCTCAGCCAGGGCTGCTTCGGTGGTCTTGACCCATTTGACAAAGGTTGGGTCGAATGAACCGTCGAGGAGATCCATCGTGACGGCGCTGTGATTGCATGAGCTGGTGTCGGTGATGGACGGTAAAGAACGATCGTAAGGGTGAAAGGATAGGAAGTCCCCGGTGATGAAAAGAGACGAGGACGGAGAGGAGAAGTTGCGAGAGCAAGGTCGCGGGGGTGGTGAAGATAAGGAAAGTCGCGGACTGGAGTTGGACAGGAAGGAGCGCTGGTTTTCGGGCGGCAAGGCAACAATCTTGGTTTGTAGTGAAAGCTCGCCCGTTCCCGGGCAGGTGCATTGCAAGACCGCGACTTGTAGCAAACAGCAACTGCCCGCACCGACAAACAGTGCCCGCAACTGCAAGCTGAATGTTTGGTTTTCAGCGTTGCGCAAACGGGAATAGTGGAGTCAATCTCCCGTGGGAGGTTACAGCTAAAACGTCAGTGAAGCGACAGCGGTAGCCGGAAACACCACTTTCCGGGCTGCTGTGTTACTGTTTAGGTACAATAGACATGTGCTTGCCCGGTTAGTCCCATTTTTGCTGTTGTCTCGACTAAGGTACCTATGCTTAATTCCTCTCGTTGCATGTTTCACCTGCCACCTGCCCGCTGCATCTCGCTACGGCTATCCGTACACTGCCCAAAAACCATCCAACTGCATGTGCATCTAGATAGGTAGTTATTAGAGAATAAATAAAGCAAGGTGATGGCTGAGGTTGTTGCGGATTGCAGAGAACTTTTGTTATTGTTTACGTATCTTGGAGGTTTCTAGCTACAAACACAGTGATCGGAGCAAACGCAATTGGAAGTAAACTATCATGGTGCACACAGGAATCCAGCGACTCCATTGTACATGTTTCCGTAGTCGTAATCAGATGACCCTTGACAATTCATTCTCTGCGATGAACGCGAACCATGAGTTCAGACTGTGAGAAAATACCACAGTTAAACACAGTCCAAGGCTTGGTAGGATCACAAATCGTAAAGTCAAACCGTCTCAGCAACTGCACACAATTAGCTTCGTCCCTCTCCCATCATCATAAACTTTACCTCAACATAGACCTTATTCAACTCCATCAAAGCAACCGGTCTCCCCAAACACTGCCATCGTCCATAACTAAAGATCAACTCCAGCGCATTCTCCATCTCCCTCAACTTCTCACCCTTACTCTCCAACCATCTCTCCGGCCTAAACTCTCCCGCATCGGAACCCCAGATATCATCACGGCGAAATATTCCCCACGCGCAGTATCCGATTTTGGTACCGCCGGGAATGAACTTTCCTTTCCAGGTGTCGCCTTGCGGAGGGACTTGTTTGGACATTAGACCTGCGACGGGGGGGAATATGCGGAGACCTTCTTTTATGACGGCTTGGAGGTAGGGGAGATCACGGCCGATTGAGTCGGGGATGATGGGTTCTGAGAAGTGGGTTTTCGAGATTTCGGTGCGGAGATTGTTGTATACGAGGGGGTTTGTGATGATGTGAAGCATGGTTGAGCGAATGGCTGTAGCTGTTGTATCCGAGCCAGCGACACTGCGATCATTAGCAAAGATACCAATTGAGGCCTGGGACTTACATTTGTAACAGAATCTCCGATTCTGCTTCTTTTTGTGTAAGGCCATGAGCAACAAAAGACCCAAGCATATCCTTCTGAACCTTTTTATCGGGTCCAAATCGCTCAGCAGTGACCTGTTTCGCAATTCTTCAAACCGTCAGCACTTTCACATCCACCTCAGTCAAACACCATCATACTCACCCCATCAGCTTCCCAAACCCAAGCCTATCCTTCTCCGACGGCAAAAGGCTTTTGAACAGTGGCGAACTCAAGACCTTGACTAGCCACGGAACAACAGTTGTCACCATGACAGCTGGTAGCGTCTCCTCCGTGATCTGGATATACTTGTACACATCAGAATCCGTCTCCAGAAACCCAAATCGTTCACCAAACGCCAGGTCCGAAATGACATCTAGAGTGAAAAACTGCGCGCGGCGACTGAAATCAACTGGCTTTTTCTCATCCGCGTATTTTCCCAATAACGCCATGAAAGTGTGTATGTTCTTGTCAATCTTCGGCTCGAGATTCTCCACCTCGCGGCCGCCGTAGCCAGCTGACATCTTAGAGCGCAGCTTGAAATGCTCGTCTTCATCGCGCCAGGAGAGAATGTTGTTGTTGCCGGGATCAAAGCGCATGCCGTCGTACCAATCTGATCGCCGATACTCGGTTCGTACGTTGAGGATGTGGCGCATTAGTTCTGGGTCGTCGGTGAGAAGATCGTTGGGTCCGACTCGGGCGATTGAGCCTGTCGAGATTATAAGCTTGGGATGTGACGCGATTACTAGATAACTTACCATATTGTTTAGTGACCTCCCAAAAGTCGAGGTAAGCTCTTCCACCGCCGACTTTCTTGATTAACCACCATTTTGAGATGGCTGCGAGGCGAGGGCCTTTAAATTCGCGCAGGCGGTTGTACTGCTGCCATGTTGAGATGGTTGACCAGAGTGCCAGGAACACTGCCACGAGTCCTGCGATTGCGATTGATGGACGAACATCACCAGCGATTTCGCGCAAGTGGCCAAGAAAAAAAGCTGCAGCCATGATGGCGATGCCAAGAATAGATTCAACAATTACCAGTGCTTATCACCAAGCGTTGAAGCTGTTGGTTCCCGGGAATAGTTTACGATTAGAGACCAACGGGCCGAACCCGTGGGGACTTGGCTTTAAAAAAAAAAGAAACAATTCTACAGGCCAAGGAGGATCATTAATGTTCCAAGCCTTCTGCAAGACAGCGAATGCAAATGGAACGAAGCTCTCTTGTGTTCCAGCCCCCCCACATAAACTTTAGCGGACTAAACTCAGCGCTAGGCCCTCTAGACCGCTAAAACCATCCTCTATCGCTCTAGTTTACACGCCATCGACCGCGGAACCCGGGAAATCAATCGCTGGGATCGGAGAGAGGGCATCGTTTTAGGGTCGATGATCCGAGAATCAAGGTTGAGTATTGCCTTGAAAGAGAAGTCAGTTGAGAAAGTGACTGTTTTAACATGCCAGCCACAAGCCACGTCAGTTGTGCTTAGTTGTCTCTTCACCCGCAACGTTTTATCCCAGTAACGAGGCGCGGCTCGGCACGTTATCTTGCTTATTCAGACCAGCGGGGGAATCATGTGCTTTTCTTGTTCACCTTTAACGTTTTTTTGCCGATTCACAACATACAGCGCAACGTCGTGCTTCAACACATTGGAATGATGACGGCCGACACACAGGCTGAGAAGCAGGCGGGTGATGACGTTGCGGATCTCAAGACAGCTGTGACTGAGGGAGATAGACAGGCTCCCACGACTGATGAGAGCGCGCTGCAGGCCGAGGTTCGCTGCAAAGCTTGCTGAAGGGAATTGACAGGAATTAATGATCTATAGAGCGAGCATGATTTTCCTGATGATGATTCAGCGATCGGGGTATGCACTATGGGATTGATTGTTCGTGGACTCGGCAGACTGACGAATGTAGGAAGATGCTGCGAGCAGTACAGCGTCGATCAATTCAAGCATCATGGCCTATCGCACCGAGAATTGAAGAACATACCACGCTTTCAGAGAGTCCAGTACGAGAATCTGTCACTTCAAACATGTATGTCGCTGATTTTTACAGTCAATCCTGTACTCCCCAATGATTCGGTATGAAGCCACGTGTCTCGTCAATTCATCACTAACACTGCGCTTCATCAGTCTGAGCAAGAACGTTTAGGTGAGTGAGTTTATACGGGTATTGACCAACATGGACTAACTGGGCTACATAGATCTCCAACATCATTTGTTCACCCTCACTCTTGGCGGGAAGCTTTATCTTAGTCCGATTGGAGATTCCAAGCATTTGAGCCGCGCTCTTGATGCAGGAACCGGTACTGGCGTCTGGGCAATTGACTTTGCTGACGCTCGCCCCGAAACCGAGGTACAACACCTCATCTCATCGCACTCATCACATCGTACTAATTACTATTACTTCCAGGTCATCGGCATTGATCTCAGCTCCATCCAACCAAGTTTGTACACACGCTCTCCAACTTGACAATTCAGCTCATTCTCTCTGACAATTACAGCCTCCCCACAAATCTCCAGTTCCAAGTCGACGACCTCGAAGACGAATGGACATTCTCCTACAACTTCGACTTCATCTTCGCCCGCATGATGACCGGCTCAGTCGGCGACTTTCCCAAATTCTTCGCCCAATCCTTCAACGCCCTCAGTCCCGGCGGGTGGGTTGAGTGCCAAGACATAACATTCCCCGCGCAGTGCGACGACGGCACTCTCAAAAAGGACTCTTACATCGAGCAGTGGTCTAGTTTCATGATCGAAGCGACGAATAAATTCGGTCGCACGGCGGAGAGTGCGAGATTCTACAAGCAGCAGATGATCGATGCGGGGTTTGTGAATGTTACTGAGGTGGTGTACAAGTGGCCGACTAATAGATGGCCTGCTGATCCTTATTGCAAGGAACTTGGTACGTTGTTTGTTACTAGGGGGAGTTAGGCTGACAATTTAGGATTTTGGTGTAAGCATAACATCGCTGGTGAGCTATCGGATCTTTCCATGGTGCTCTTTACGGAAGGGCTGGGTTGGAGTCCTGAGGAGGTAGAGGTGTTTTTGGCAAAGGTTATGGCGGATATGAAGGACAGACGCATCCATGCTTGGTGGCCTATGTAAGTCATCCTTAAGTTTTTGAAGCGTGGAGTACTAACAGATTCTAGACATGTTGTTTATGGCCAAAAGCCCGAGGCCTGAGCACGACGGGATAATTAGTCTACAACGTTTTACACTGATGAATTGAATGATTGAACGTTACTATTAGAGATGTTTCTTAGGTACTTCAGCTAAACATTCACTTTTCCGCCGTCAAGTCAGATTCTCTGGGGAAATGATCATCACCTGTGGTTGTGAAATATAGGCCTGTCATTAAACGTTGTTTACAAGATGCTCATACTCCCTAGTGTGAGCCAGCATGCTATTTAAATATCGGTATTAGAAGCCGGCGTCAGCTCGCAAAGATTCCAGACTCATACTCAAGCATTCAAAACCAATATTTCCAGCAATGGCGTTATATCTGGTTTAAACTTCGCCCTAGCTGGTGTTCGTGACAGGGGTATGCGATCATGTTACACCTCGGGAAGAATTTTATCTCAAGTCATACGTTCGATAGAATAGACCTCGGTGATTTAAACATCCCTCCTAAGTTCTATGTGTCGTCTCATATTAGCACCCAACGATACTGCATTCCACTAAAGTGCATGGGCATGGTGCGAGGGCGAGGTATTTCTTAGTCCCCATCTGTCGGTGAGTTAAGACCGAAATCTAGACCTCGCTTCTACCCAAGTGGAGTGTACTTAGTCACCCCTGCCTCAGGCATTTTAGACCTCTGTTATTTTTGACCCGGTTCTACCGGCGATACGAGAAAAACCTCCCTCGGAATACTGTAATTATTTCGACTGCAGACAACAACATTCAACATGGTCCAACATCCACTTCCCGATTCATTGATATCAACGGATGAGGCGATGAACTACTGGCAAAATGTCGCCGCTAGCGTCGACGGCATGCTGGGCGGTTTTCCCTCTGTCTCGAGGATCGACTTACAGGGCTCGCGCTCATTCCTAGCTAAGCTGGGGATTGGCAAGCCCCGGATTCCGAGAGCGCTAGAAGGCGGAGCTGGGTTAGTAAACATTTAGACATACCACTTTACATTTAGCTGACTGCTTTATGTAGAATTGGTAGAATCACTAAAGGCTTGCTGCTCGATGTCGCTGAGACAGTGGATATCATTGAACCAGTTGCTAAGTTCACCGCTGGTTTGGCAGATACCCCCGGTGTAGGCCAAATTCACAACATTGGCTTGCAGGAGTGGCACCCGCAAGATTTGAAGTATGATTTGATCTGGACGCAATGGTGTGCGGGTCAAATACCTGATGTTCTGCTCATCCAATATCTCAAACTTTGCGCTTCTGCTTTAGCTCCACTGGGGATTATCATAGTCAAGGAGAATCTGAGTACTTCAGGAGAAGACACATATGACGAAGTCGACAGCAGTGTAACAAGGTATGTTTGCAAGTCCCTTCTTAACTATAGGATTTGTGTTAATGTTGAGAGTAGGACGGATGAGGGCTTTAGAGCAATATTTGAAAAGGCGGGTTTGGTGATTGTACGAGCTGAGCTGCAGAACGGATTTCCGAAATCGTTGCTCCCAGTTAAAATGTATGCCTTGAAGCCAAAGGGACAATGAACGTTGTACTGAAACAGCTGTTGGTTGGTTGCGCTTCACATATGGCCAATCGCTGGTCAAGAATCGCGGTTATCGCGTTAGAGCTGTTAGCTTGGATCTTTGTGGCTTCAAGAACATGACAAATCAACGATTGAGACTTGGCCAGCCAAACAAATGCATTTTTTATTCGCCCCTGTGCACCGAGTCCTCAGTTCGGCTTTAGTGGACCACTGGACGCCAACTTCGTTCGCCGAAATGATATACAAGCTAATGAAAATGCTGCTATGGTTTACTACTCCGGCCGAAGAGCATACATCTTCAACGGAAGTAGTTGACGGTTCTTGACAACCGGAAATCCGTGCTGCATATCTGATCTCACCAACTTCAGCCCCGCTCTTTTAAAAAGCTCTTGGAACTTCTCGTCTTCCCTATTCGTTCATCAGTCATCAACTCCCAAAAACCAGCTAGATTTCTCACCTTGTAACGCTGCCGTCAAGCTCATCAAACTTATCCTGCCCCCACGTGCTCAAATTCTCCTTAAACACGATAAGCCCATGCTTCTTTTCCAGCACGGATTTGCACCTCTCCAAGAACTGCAGCAGCTCCTCGTCGTTGAGATGGCCTATGCACCATTGGATCCAGATAAGATCGTAGACAGCTCCTTCGCTAGGCTCCCATTTCTCAAGACCGACGTTGTGGATTTCTCCTACGCCGGGTTTGCTGCGTAAGGTTTCTGTGAATTTGACCACGGGCTCAACGACATCGACCTGATCTGCAAGCTTTAGCAGAAGACCCTCCGTTATCCTGCCAATTCTAGGATATTCACCGTCAGTATTTTGAATCCACAGCTATCTCACAGAAACTCACCCTGCTCCACCCTCAAGAACCCTCGGTATCCTCTGTCTGCCGCTCTTGATTCCTATTCCTAATCTGGCAAGGAAAGTTCGCGAGCCTTGAAGATCGATGCGGGAAACGGAGGGCATGACCGACAGAACACCGCCAAGCATCCCATTATTGTCAGATTCAACGGACTCCCAGTATTCTTTGCATTTTTCTGCTTGTATTAAGCTATCGGGTTGTGAGTTTGCTGTGTTCGACATGATGGGTAAGCTATGAGTTGGTGCTTAGAGGTAGAAAATCCGCCTCTCAATTTTGCCTGCATAAAACATTTGTGCTGGGTGCTGCGCCACACGTGGCTTGCACCTACGAGATGTCAGTCCACGAATTTCTTCGTTGTGGAAATTGGCTAGTAGCTTTTAAAGACGCTTCAAGGATGATAATAATTATTGATATAATTCAGGGCTTCGGACAGAATGCAAATCAGCGTTATCGCTTGACACAGCTAATAACTGCAATGTTGCTGTTGAAAAGCCAAAACGCCACAGCAGTCGTACAGGGTAAGTAGATACTCGAGACAACAAAATTAATACGAGTGATCAATTATGAATCCGAAAGGCCTCATAGGGCATGATTCTGTCTCAGTCTGTAGTAAAACTATATATAGTTATCCTTTTACTTAGTTGAGCTGCTGAAAGGTGCCCGCTGTACTCTTTTGGCATGGCGACTACATCGAGAGTATGCTCAGAAACCAATGATTGTGTTTGGAACTCTTTCTTCTTGGAGGAATGCGCGGTCTCTCAATGCCTAGAAAAAGTGATCTCGGTATGGGGAGCTAAGTGCCGGCTTGGCAGTACGCGATTCTTGGTATTGTTTTGTCAATAGAAGGCGCTCCAGTAAGGTGAGGCAGTGCACCTTGGCATGTCTTCTCTCTTTGAAATTTGATAATTTAATTACACTGTGGTGCAGCTATTCAAAGTAGAGAAAAGACTATAATTTTGGGTTATAAGCAACGTTTTCTAATATATATAATTCGTCGTATCCACTAATACAGCGCCCATAAACGATATTTTGCCTGTTTGCCCAGACTAGGACACGTACGTATCGTCTGTGCACTCGTCTTGGCGAAGCAATTCAGAGCCGAAATCGCCGCATCCCAATTTCTTTCTCACTCAGCCCAGACAATTTTCGCTCCGAATAATAGTGGGCCCACCCAGCACGTCATCTCGATTAAAGGAGTGACTCTTTTTTTCTTCTCTCCCTTTAAAATAACTTTCGAGGCGTCGACTAAGAAAATATTTTCAATCTGTCAAAGACGTCATAACTCGAACCTCGTTCTCACCGTTGCATCAGAACGGTCGACGTTGGGAATTGAACCGCAAGCACGAAAAAAAAGACACTTCGGCAAAACCTCCGAATCTCGGTCAAGATGCCCGACTCTGGTAGCGATAACCCCGAAGCTGGGCCAAAGGGACAAAAGAGCCCTGTGGCCAGCAGATTCAGGACGGAGATTGATACGCGATGGGGTGATATTCTGCTGCTCATTTGCTTCTTCGTGGCTGGTCTCGTTGATAGCGCTGCGTTCAACATGTACGGCTGTTTCGTCAGTATGCAAACAGGTCAGTTCATATCCCTCAATTGATATCTCAAACCCCGAACTCACATCTCGCAGGAAACACAATCTTTGTTGGCCTAGGCGTCAGTCATCAACCCGAGAATCTACCTGGGAAAGCCTGGTCTCGCTGTTTTCTCGCTATCGTCTGCTTCGCCATTGGAGCTCTCTTCTTCTCCAGCTTCCACCGATTCTTCGGACCTCAGAAGCGTTGGGTTCTCATCACGTCATTCCTCATCCAGGCTCTTCTCACTGGTCTTGTCGCTATCCTCGCTACAACCGGCGCTGTCCATAATCATCCCCATGGTCGGGAAACTGTGCACGAGAATGGCTGGATTATCGAGAGAGTCCAGGACTCGTTCCCAGCAACTGACTACGCCGCCATCATCATCCTCGCTTTTCAGAGCGCAGGCCAGATCGTCGCCAGCCGTGTCCTCAAGTACAACGCCATGCCGACTATTGTCCTGACAAGTTTGTACTGTGACATGATGAGCGATGCAAAGCTCTTCACTGCTCCCATCAACGATAATGCCGATCGAAACCGAAGAGCGACCGGAGCTGTGCTTCTCTTCGCTGGCGCTGTTTCCGGTGGTTTCCTATCCAAGTCTTGGGTTGGATTCGCCGGAGCGCTCTGGATTGCGGCGTTCCTTAAGTTGTGTATCACTTTCGCTTGGGTTCTTTGGAAGCCCAAGTCCTCCAACAAGTAGAAGAAATGGAATCCAAGACAGACGAAAATAGGTCGAATTATGCTTTGCGTCTAAATGGCGCGCTCAGATGTTAGCGTTGATATCCAATGTCTAGATGAAATCAGATGTTTAGAGGTTTATAGAATAGAATAGAGCAGTAACTAATTGAGATTTGATATCTTTTCTCGGAAATCGATTCTTGCTCTCCCAGTCCTCGCGCACTGTTTTGATACTGCTGGCTAATACTTACACTGTTGTATATGCCCCCCTCCGTTAAGGGCTGATTTGTGTATTAAACTCAGCATTTTTTGCTATCTGAGCGAGGTTCGTGTGAATGGAGTCTTATTATTAGCTGCCTGAGCGAGGTTCAGGTACACAATGGCTAAGAAGGGTTGCAGCCAGTATGATCTCATCGAATTGGAGAGGCCCTCGGTGAACTCTCCTCCCGTGACCAGGCCATAAAGCCCAACGTCGCATTCTCAAGATGAAATCCTTTGGGCTATAATATTGATGCCTCATCACCAGATCATGCCATACCAACATGAAAGCTCTGTATGTTTCCGGTAGCGATGGAGTGAGGCTGCATCAACATGTCAGTAGACAGCAGGCAGCTATGGGGGCCATTGAGGCTATTACCAGTATCAATCAGGGAAAACCGCATCGCTTGTCTCGTTCAATTCAATGAGGCCTCCTTCTTTGGAAGCGATGCTGACATGGTGTCCTGCTTCTTGAGTGAGGCAACCCCATTCAGCCAATGAGTCTCTATACCTGCATCTGGAAGACCCTCAGCTCATGACAAAACAGGTAGCTGATTTAACGTTTTCTACAACTTCTCAGTTATCAATCTGCATTTTCAAGCTGTCGAGCGGCACAGCAGCGTTGCTGACCTGATCATGTCTTACGTGGATAGCCATTCGCCCAGTAGGATTCCGCCTTGCTTACGCTTCAACATGGATTTCTTGTCGCTAGCCAATGAGAGCAAGTCTTGTAGACATGTCTCGTAAGGCTCTGGAGAGCGTCATCCGTCAGCATGATATGATAAAACCTTCCTAATATGGAATACGGTGAAAAGTCAGCCCTTCACTTTTGTTCCGGAGAATTTATTCCGAAACAGTAACCGTTGCACTTTAGACATCCTTTTCAAACCCCTTGCTTCTTGAGCCTACAGTTTAGTCAACTGGCTGGTCAGACTCACTTAGGTGTGATACCGTGCATATATATGAGAGAATTATCAGGTCTGGCTTCGTACGCGACACGCAATCTGCGAAATAGATAACAAGGCTCAGTTCCTCGCGTCCGTCCATCTTGATTGTTGCTTGTCATGCTTGAAGCTCTTCAGAGCGACATCGATGATACTCAACTTCTCGGCGATATATAGAGAGAATACCTCCATCTGCCTATTGTCTGTTGATAAAACCTGCGAGGCTACCCACAGTTCCCCCCCCTCCCCATATATCACCAACCAGCTTTTGCCCTTTCAAACAGACCCGAGATCAAGCTCACAATGTGTGTCTGGATCATGAACACCAACCACTTTCTATGTGGCCACTCAAACCTGACACGCGCATTCTCTATGAAGACTGGGTGCTGGTTCACCTGTAACGTCATTACCGCCGAGGTTGTAGGCCAGGGCGTCCACAACTGGTCAAAGCCTTGTGCTTCCTGCATCTCCGCTGGGACTTACTGGAAGAGGGGAACTAGATGGTACCATAGAGCCTGATCTCACAGGCCAGAAAGGCTTTGCCCCAGATATCTGCCTTCAGATCCACGAAGGCATCTATTGCAGTGCTTGGCGTTTTCCACGGTCGCGAGCGAGAACGAATCGCTGTGCAGTTATCTCGCGGCAGCGCTGGGAGTTTTATCCGGAAGAGCGTTTGTCTGGGTTACGGAAGCTCAGGCTGGACGGGGTGCTTGCGAGCTAACGAAGGTATGGGTGGGGTTAAGAACGTGCATGTTCGGAGTCTTGAGGGATCGCTGTGTTATCGGAAAGCATGGTAGATCAATGGTTCTAACTTGATGGATTCTTGTAACTAGTTTCTAAAGTTTATGTAACGGCGGGTAATCATTATGATCTAAGTATATCATCAGTGCTCCCATTATGGTGGGATGGTTCCCTATCCATGTAGGCTCCTTTCTAAAACTCCCATGATGGGAAACCTCATGCTCTAGGCTATTCAGCAGATAGCTATGTGACGGCTTGCCCCTCCAGTCCCGCTAGACTTGGGGGGTTCTCTCCCTGATGCTTCGACTTAGCTGTGAGAGCGAGAAAAGTCAAGACTCTGGGAAGGTATGTTCTGAGGAACGGCTTCAGCCGGATCAGGTTGTTGCTTACAATGCCCATGTTGAGTTCGACCAAAGATCATACACCAGCCTCGGCCTGTTTACGGGTGAAGTCGGGATTGGTGGCCATGTGGACGTAAGGACCTCGGACGATGGATGCGATCAGGACACTGCAGCTTCGATTAGTATCTTGTTGTCTCGCAATCAACCCGATGTATTCCCGCGGGACCAACTCTGCTTTGGAGGAGATTCAGGTCAGTCAATAGGCACATGGCTCTCGCTGGAGGTATTATGAGAATCTCTGTTTGTGTAGGTATTCTATCAAGTCAAGTCCTATCAAGCGAATAATTAGTGTTAATGGCCTGACTTTACTAACAGTAAGTGGACGAGAGAGACATGCGGTTGTGAGCTAGATGTGTTATTTGCAGTTGAGACTTGTGGCTGAGAGCTTAAATCAGCGGACGGAACTTAGTCACGGAATCTCGAGCCCCGAGGGGTACCTTCAACAGTGAAAGGCCGTTGCCGTTAACACCGGACGAGGTTACTGCTGAGTGGCTGTCGGAAGCTCTTGGCGTTGCCGTGAAGGGCTTCAAGATCAGCTCTGTTATACACGGTACTTCGTCCAAAGTCTTTGTGGATCTTGCTTTTGGCGATGGCGTCGAGACTGAGATTCCTAGTAGGGTTGTGCTCAAGGGCGGGTTCAATCCAGTGATTGGCGAGAGGGTTCCTCAGATGTTGCCGACTTACCGCCGAGAGGCTGAGTTCTACTTTCAGGTTGCGCCGCAGACTACAATGCTTCTTCCCAAGATCAGGTTCACCGGTACAGATACCGTCAACGGTCAAGGCATATTCATCATCTCGGATGTGTCAAGCGAAGCTACCTTCGGGACCCCCCTGGAACCATGGACTCCCGAGCGTGTTGGAGAAGGTCTAAAGCAACTCGCTAGTCTACACGCAAAGACATGGAATACTAGTGAAGAGAAGTACCCCTGGCTCTTTGGAAGAGACGGAACAAAGCTGGAGAACCCAGTCCGAAATATTATTCTGGCGCTGCTGGAGCCTGCACCATGGGGAGCACGCTTTGACGAAAAGGTTCAGCTGCCTGTGGCGAAGGAACTTCTTGACCCTGACCGCATACGCAGAGCATTTCAAGCATTGTGGAAATATGCCGATGCGGATCAGAAGTATTATTCACTCATTCATGGCGATGACCATATCGAAAACACGCTGGTTGCGAATGACGGCACTCCTGGGTTTATCGACTGGCAAGGTCTGCAGCATGGACCGTCGGTTCTCGACTTGGCTTATTTCCTCACGGGTGCTCTGACGGTTGAGGATAAACGGAAGCATGAAACAGGTCTGGTCGATACGTATTTGGAGGCTTTGCATAGGGAGGGAGGGCCGAAGGTGACGAGAGAGGATCTTTGGGATGATTATCGGCGATATAGCCTGCAAGGCTTCTTGTGGGCTATGACTCCTCAGACTATGCAGTCAGATGAAGTGGTGTTTGCTATGGCGGAGCGATACTCGGATTGCATTGTTGACAATGGAACTTTGGAACTGCTTGGGGTTTGAAGCAGTCACTATAAGACACTGAGAATCAAGAAAATCACTTTCTGTTCAATTCATGGCTACGGCTAAAGAGATAATGGTTATTGAGTAGCTAAAGTGTATATCTCCTGTCATAAAAATGTTATTTCTGATCAGCTAATAAGGGTTCAGAGGTAACATATGTCCATATAGCCAAGTTAGCCGCGACTTTCCATTTTGGGCTTCATACAATTCTTCCAGACTTATCCTTGTCAATCTCAGTACCAACTCATGCCGTTAGGTTCTACTAATACGCCAAGTCTCAAACGCACATTTACATACCTCAAGCCGCCCACACAGGTGGAACTTTGCTATCGACCCTCATCTCTAGAGTTGGTGTTCTCGGCAAAGGTCTGGGTGACATGCTTGGTCCTGGCTCATTATTTGTGGATGTGGCCCAGTAGGGCGTGTGCTGTTGTGCTAGCATTGGATCTGGTCGTTTCTCTGACATAGAAGGTGGGAAAACAGTTGCGTCTGTTCTGAGATTACCATCCCCTAGCAAGAATGATTCGTGACCGGAATAACGTGGCTTGCGGCGCGGTTCTCCCCTGGACCTTTCGAAGACGCGTCTTTCGTTGTACTTTTCAACATCACCCTTCCACCATGCTTCTTCATCTGGTCTGAGGGCCCCTGGGAAGAATTCATCTCTCAAAGGTTCCCCTAGATTGTAAGTAGAGTGGAAGTCCATGATACAATCCATCGCTTTCCGTCCCGTGACCTGGTCTACGCGTTTCAGCGGAATGTTTCTTGACTCTGGAGTGAGCTCCTTCGCTGCAAGCCAGGCATTCTGGAACATACCCAAGCCTCCAACACCTAGAAGGCACCAGGAGTCCGGGAACTCGCCTCGAGCAGAAACATTAACCAGCAGCAGTAGCCAAAGCACTGAGAGACATGCGCAAGAGGCCTGCGTGATGATGAAGCCAATTGGAACTCCTCTAAATAGCCACGTATCTGATCTTTTTGCTTTACGTAGCATTGTATTGCGGCGAATGACCGATAGATCCCGATCGGTTCCTTCCTGGGGTCTTGATAGCCACAGAAACTTCTCCCATGGTCTGCCATTGCGTGGCGACTGTGAAGCCGCAAGGGACTCGAGATCGAGGCAATTGCCGGACCCACGAATGACCATGACCTCTCGAGATCCATTACCGGACGTAATTGCATAGACCTGGTCTGATCTTTGTCTGTTTGGCAATTTCTCCGCCCTCCACTGGGGCAGTAAACCTGTCCACTGGACCAACAAAATGCCAGCTACCGTAATGAGCAGCACGCTCCATGTACGATTGACAATAAACGGTATGAAAGCAAGCGTTAGCTGGATCAAAGTGATTATGATGCCAACAATATGAATCCAACCCCAGGAGAATTCCGTTCGTTCATTTTTATTCCACATAGCTTCAAAGACTGTGATTTTCAGAGCGTAACTGCTTCCATCGAAGCCCTGATCTTCGGTAGCAATGTTCGCTTCACGAGTCTCTATTGCTTCAAGGTCTCGTAGTAAGCGACCAATTATGAAATTCTTGTTCTCCCGGAGGTATCCAGATTTGAGGTTCAGCACTTTGCATGGATAGTCGGGTGGTGCAAGAAGCCGTCCGTCACCAATGATGCCGACTAATGCGACAAAGGCGTAGGCAACACAGCCAAAGGAAAAGCAAACAGGAACATAGATCTTTCCAGTGGCTTGGGAGTAGGCCTTTTGAACCACGTCTCCGCCGAGAACAAAGAGTATTGTCGACACGTCTGATGGATTGACCCATTGGGATGCGAGATTATTACTTGTTGACATATCAATAGTGCTGCTGCGTAGAGTAGTTGTGATGTTCTGAGCTGCTGTGCTGTATTGGTCGCGCTGCCGGTAAACAACGAGTTCTAGGGAAGAAGCTGACGACTTGTTTTTATTATTTTGCCACGTCAGGACCGGGCGTAATCAGGCTCGGCAGCCAAACGCCGAGACTGATGCACAGTGTGTCCTTTGTAGGCCTATGTACTCTTTTTCTAAGCGGGCTTGTGGCGCAAGGGGCGTCACACGACGTGCAAATGGCCAATCAAAGGACCAGAAGTGAAGCCTCAGTGACCTTGTGCAGTACACTTAACCGATTTGGAAATTACTATGTATGTAAATGGTGGTTGGCTGTGTGCTGGTCATTTGCGAAAAGTTGGTAAACCAAAAGCCACCATACACTTCCGATTTCTCATATGGTTATGACCTACCTTACCAACAGACGCCATTAAAGTTCCCTTACAAGCCGTAAGGATTGAAATATCTTCACCTTTTCAACACCTAATCTTGCTAAGTATCGAATATTCTCTGGAGAACAAGGACAGAAGGGGAACTAGGGAGGAGAGATAATAATATAATATCTCCAAACGTGCTTGGCGCATTTGTAAATGGCCCCCACCTGGCTCTAATCATGACTGCTTGACATGAGAGATATTCGGTTCTTGACCCTTCCTACAGCCTCTCTCAGCGACCTATCCTCTATTAATTTAGCCTCTATAATCTGCCTCTCGATGAATACCCTTATATGACCGTAATCCTTTCTAAATAAGTCTTGACGAGCTGCCAGGGCCCCTGCCAACCTTTCTCGTAACAGCAAACATTCCAAAAACCTTTGGTGCTCCGCATCCGTCTTCTCGATAATCCACATGATCTCGGATATGGTTCCATTTACAGTTTCAATTGAAGGGCTTTCGAGGCATAACTCAAGCGTCAAGATTGTCATCAAGGTTTTGATCGTCTGGCGATGACTGCGGCCCGGACGACTTTGCTGAGCGGCCAATATGACGTTCAGCTCGCCGCTGTAGTCCACATTCTGTGACGTGTCGTTTTCGAATTCGGAAGCAAGTAGTTTTGCGAATATATATTCTTGCCTCGCATGCAGGATGATAGGATGCTCGCTATCTAGAGGCAGTGAGAGGTAAGGTTGATCTGGGTTTTCCTCACCACTGACACCAGCTTTACTGGTACAGCCTGACGATGGAGCCTCGTCCCCGATAACATTAGTGAAAGATGAAATCGCCTTCCTACAAAGGTCCCGTCGTTCCTTGTCATCTGCATTGGCCATTCCCATTGTTGAATGGATTTCTCCGATGGACAGACAAGCCAAAAGTGGCAGCGGGTGGAAACACCCCAGGCTTTTCTTTCCAGCATCACGTACCAGCCCCAGAATCTTGTATGCCAGGTTTACATCTGAAACGGGCTGCCTTGTCAAGATCTTCCCACAGGTGAATAAAGTGTACAGGATATCAGGATGAGCTGCGACTTCCGACCTCGATGGGGAGAAAGCATCTTCAATGCCCTGCAGCAATGGCGTCTTCCTCAAGAAGGATCTCACACCGTCGTTTGAATCATATTTCTGCCAAAGTTTGTCGCGCTGGTAGCGCAGATACTTTCGAAGCTGGCAATACAGTACAGAAAAGCTCTCGGTTTCGGCAGTCTGCAGAGCTCCCAAGTGGTAGTTGGCTAGAGAAAGCTGAGAGCGGACTCTTAAAACGTCAGGATGTTCATCCCCCCAAAGTCTTACTCCAATCTCCTCGACATCTGTCAGAATAGCTTTAGCTGTCGAATAATTGCCGCACTCAATGTGTAGCGCGCCAAGCTGGCTCTTATATTTAAGAGTGGAAGGGTGGTGGTGGCCCAGGTCGGTGGTAGACTCGGCACGTTTGCATAGAGAAGCGGAATCGTCCAATGCAAGCGTCAGGTATCCTTCTCGCTGCGCCGCAGAAATCAAGATAAACTCCGCTTCTAGTGCTAGAGGATGCTCATTTCCAAAGGCTTCCTCTATCACTTCGGCGCATCGCTCACATGAGATCCTCCCAAGACGAACTTGCCCCGTCTCAACTTGAAGAAAGGAACTGAGGAGTGCAGCTTCAATAGTCAGGAGACTAGTCTCTCCTATCTTGACTATCGCATCGCTCAAGGCTGGTTCTAGAACTGACAGTGCCTGTTGGTAACAGCCTCGAAGAACGTGAATACGGGCTTTGTTGAGAATATTAGAGATCCTGATACCTTCATATGACTCAATGTTTATCCACTTCTCGCACCACTCATGCGTAGTGTTAGCTTCTAGAGATGCCTCAGACTTGAGATTGTCGAGCTTTTCGCACCACTTATCCGCCGCTTCTAGTTCTTTTCTTATTATCGGGTCATGAGGGAACCCTTGATGAGCTATCACCAGAGCTCGAAGTCGGCAAACAGAAGCTGAAAGGTTGCAATGCTTTGAAGATGGTAGCATGTACTCGTCAGGCAGTATTATCTCATTTAAACAGTATTTCATGTCCTTGAAGTTGCCAGTTCGAAACAAAGCAAGAGCATGGTTAAGTAAGATAGCGCCGTGGGTGTTTGTTATGCTCGGTTTCAGGAATTGGTTATCAAACTCATTCAGGTCATCTAGCAACTGGCGCAGATCCTTCTCAGCTTGAACATATTGTCCCAGCATCATGCGAGCGAAGGCTAGACCCGATTTGATTTCCCAAATAGCAGTGTTATAAGGAATGCTCATTCTGAGGCATTCTTGGAACATTGCAAGTGCGTGTTTGTTGTCTCCGCTTTCAAGGCGCGACTCGGCCTGGTCTCTCAGATCCTCCCATCTCGCCTTTCCCGAAGTCTCTTTTGGTATATTTGACGCGGCTCTCTTCTCCGCTTTCGATTTGGATGCTGATGCCTCTGAAAGCATTGATGCCTCAAGGACATCTTCATATCGCTGTGCTTGTGCAAAGTATGATGTAGAGGATGTAGACTCTACGCGAGGGAATTGCGGGACGAACGAGATTTTCATGCTTTCGTACAAGCGGCTAAGAACCATTTCAAAGGGCTCTCGCAGCAACCGAAGTAGATCATTGTCCGGAGATTCATTGTCGATTAAGTCTCGCTGGAGACTTGTTGTCCAGACCATGCGATTCAACTCGGGGTTGATGCGCTTCAGAATCATCTCATCAAACAAGTTATTGTTTGTTTTGATTAGTGAATTGGCCTGTTGCCTTAGGTACCCATAGATCGTGTGACTTTCGTTTGATTCTTCGCTGTCTTGCAAGAGTAGAATGAGGTTGATGTTGGTTGGATTTCTAGACAAAGAGCGTATTGAAATACGCTTCATCAAGTCTGATCCTGGCGCGTCTGCAAAAATCATAAGATAGGGAGGTTCAGTTTTTCGATATCTCTTTGGCCGGGGAGACTCTATGAAATATTGTAGTCGTGCAGCCATCTCGTCAAAAGAGACTTTGCCGTCCTGGTATGCCTCCTTTTGATTAAAGCTGACTTCTGTCAAGCGGTAGGGCAATGAGAACCCTTGAAGAATTTTGTCGGCTACATCTAGGGAGGAAAGCAGTTTAGGTTCAATGGCAGAATGAACGAAGAGAACTCTATAGAGAATGAGGACATGCATACATTAAGTTGCGGGCTGAATCAAACTCACTCAATCACACGTTTGTTATTGACGCATGTGACAGGCTTGCGAACGGACGTAGTACTGGCTGTGAATCCTTGTGGTGCTTTTATAGCATAAGGTCCACGACGTCTTTTGTACATCTTTCTCAGATGTTGCATGGTTTTATGTGTGATGGAACTCATAGAGGTTGAAGGTGAGGGACGTGGATATGCAAGATCGTACTACGATGAGTTGTTTTTTATGAAGAAATTACCTACTGACGTTTGATCAGCTGAAAAAATGCCCTGGCTTAGTGGGGGGGAGGGGAAAATCAGTGCCCGAGTCAGCCTCACAGCAAGCGCAAGAGACCTTTCGAGTGTTTTTAATTCAGACGTCGCACAGTACGTGTCTGCATTGTTATCTTTTGACTCAGACGTTTGATTGGATACAACATGGCTTGGCTGATTTGGTGGCTGTTGGGATATGCACAGCTGAACCACCCTATCACATAGAAAGCAAGCCACGCGCGGTTATTGTGAATCAGGCTGGGCAAAATGAGAGGTTGAAAAGTCCGTGCAATTGCGCACTTCCCTCAAGTGGCCTAAGCATTGACTGCCTTGTTTTGCTCATTTGTCCTCTTCATTCAGCTCTCTTTTCACAGTTACGTTACTCCGTCAAACACTGCATTTGCAGTCTCGCTTACCGTTTGAAAGTGGCAGTGTAGTCAGTCACCTTTAGTATCTGCGTCGATGTTACACAATTGGTAACTATGCAACATTTAAACCACATTTATGATACTGAGTGGTTGACACCATTCACGGTGGCATGTTTCGACACCCTCGAGCACCGTCAAACTACAAAGCACCCTTGTACATATGAGAACTTTGTCAGTTTTCCGAAGCAACATGGATATAGGATCGATAAATGTTACAGAGTACATCGATCTGGCAACCAAGGCAGCTGCACCACTCTTGGTCGCTCCGCACTTGACCAGGCTTGGCTATTTTTCCAACTTATCTACTGTGTCGTTCGTAATCAGGAGGAGCCGTTCTTAGCCCATCACGAGCTTGTTTCCGAGGGCAAGCTCGTCACAACAAGACTTCCTGATGCGCTAGAGAGATGGGACACGCATTTGCGGGACTTACACGAAACAGACCCAGGAGCCGCCATCATGAGGTTTCTCGAAGCAAACCAGATACTGGAGCTCGCAAAACAAGTAGTGCTGGCAAACCTGGCTGAAGGCTCACCATCTATGCTCGTGCCACAGACCGCGAGGAGTTATGAGACATGGGATTTGGCGACTGAATTTCGTGAAAAACAAAATCTCTGTCTGATGATCTTAGGGGAGACTATTTCTGCTGTTCTCACAAAAATGATGAGAACTTGCAAGATTAACCTTCCAGGTTGGGAGCTTGATGATGGGGGAGGATGGGGGCCGTCAGCACATGTGTCCAGAATGATGTTCGAAGAGACCTGGTGCCCAAGATCCCAGGCGACAGTCAAAGGGCAGCTCGGTCGCAATGCGACCCTATTATATGTGACAGTATTGGCGCATCGAGAAAACAAACATAATCGCCATTCTCAACATCTGCATCAGCATCAGCAGAAATGCAATCCTTCGCGATGCGAGTTTATAGAGGCTTCGGACAGTCGTCCCGACACTGACATTCGGGAATACAGACCATCGCATGCCCAGGGTTGTACCGACTGCGGTATGATTGGTCCAAATGAAAATGAAATTCTGGACGTCCTCGAACAAAGCAATGATCAGAGGACAATTGTCTTCCCATTGATCAGGGTCTGGGAGGACAACGAAACCAAGACTCTTGAGATCAAAGTGGAAAAATGGGAAGCCAGAACTCCATATGCGACAGTATCTCATGTCTGGTCACAGGGACTGGGAAATAGGAACAGACGAGAGATCCATCTCTGTCAGTTAAGGGCTATTAAAAATCTGCTGCAGAAGGTTTTTGGGGACAAAGAATACTATTTATTCTGGCTGGATACGTTTGCCATCCCTCAGCGTCGTGATGGGGACACAAGATATGCTCAGTTGAAACGGAAAGCAATTGGGCTCATTCACCACATATTCAACAATGCACAGCATTGCATCATCTTCGATTCTTATCTCATGAATTTCGGAAATGCCTACGACGCCAACTGTCGCGCTATTGGTGCCGAGGTACTCGCAAGTGGATGGATGATGCGACTATGGACACTCCAAGAGGCTTTCGTAAGTGACCAATTGCATCTTGCGCTGAGGGGCCACGACCTGGTGGACAAAAGGCCTCCCAATCTGGACAATTTCTGGACAGAGACCGATGGCCAAGACGTATTGAGGAGCTCAATGGCAGAAATCATGAGGGGCAAGGTGGAACTCAATTTGATGAGAACGGAGCCAAGAAAGCCCCTGGACGAAAAAAGCACATCTGAGCGTGCTTTGTTGATAGCGAGTGCCTGGAGAGCGGTACGATATCGCGTGAGTCTCTTACCCGCTGGATACCATTTATCCTTACTAATGACCTCTTGAGTAGACAACTAGAAACCCAGGGGAAGAGACCTTGGCCCTGTCTAGCTTGCTTGATATCCCTATTTCACAAGACGATGAAAGCCCAGTGCTTTCTACACCCCGAGAGCAAGATCGCGAGAGACTCATGGAAAGGTTCTGGAAAACTGTTGGCAAAGGCGGTGCTTTTGAGAACGCAATTCCTCCAGGTATTATCTTTTTACCTGGAAAAAGATTGTCTTCGAAAGGGTTCAGATGGGCTCCCTTTACATGGATGTCCGGAGAAGTGGAAGCATATCCGTTTCCCTTAGACAGCCCAAAGCATCCTACTCAACTGACCCCCGAGGGGCTTGTCGTTCAGCTACCAGGGTTTTGTCTCTACCCTACCCGAGATAAGCTCAACGATATAATCTCAACTAGCAACAGAAGTTCGTTCAGATTTTCTGTTGGCAGGGGCCTTGATGAATGGTACCAAGTCTCCACTGCGAGGAAGAGAAGTCAATTAAACGGCATCTCAGCTCCCTTAGATAATGGGAATCACGACCTACACCCCATTGCCCTTGAGCTACAGAATGATATTCTATCGGGGAAGCCCTTGAAGATTGGTATTATTCTTTCCCGGCCACGGCCTGTCGAAGTACAAGGCGAGATTGGACTTTTGGTCAAGATATGTGACGGGGAGGACCGCTGCCCCCTGTCCGATAGAGATAAGTCACTTCTCACGTGTAAGATAATTCGACGTATCGAGGTCTCGCGGCTTGCTATAGGCGCTTCCGAGATTTCCCCAGGGAAGACAAAGCCTGAAGAGGCACCCGGATATGATCCCATATTGAGCAGATATGAGAGGTTCCAGCAGGAAAAGGTTGCCGGAGTGCAATTAGAAGACGATCAGAGCTGGTGCGTCGACGGATTTCCTGGTAAAGCCACAGCAGCTGTTGGTCTCAAGCGAAGTCAGACTGACATTACTACTCCTCGTCAACCTGGAAGCTTTTTTAGCATACTGAAAAGGGTAGTGACTAGCAGCTCGATATTCGAAAGCTCAGACTTATAATCTAGAAAGTTTAATATTTTATTAATTGATAGAACTCCCTGCCCAGCCAATGCGGTCCAATATCTCAGTTTGACTCGTCAGATCTCGGCTTCCTTGTGTTATATCATCGGTCTGTTAGTGCAAACACCAGACTAAGTCAGTCTTAGAACCTCGGTATCAGATACACCACGCCAGACTCGCTAGGGGACTGGGGGCGCCATTGGGTGCTAAGTTCTCTCTGCTCATTTAAGCTCTAAGCCACAAGTCTCAACTACAAATAACACATCCAGCTAACAACTTAGACAGCTATTAGGTGCGCATCGCGTAAAGCCCGTTTGACAAATAAAGATTATGATTTGATAATAACCTTGAGCTACATGATCACAGATTATCTACTGCTTATAAAACCTCACAGCCTTTTCGCACATGTCCCTTCATCTTATTATGATTTCAGTAAATATAACTATCTACCTTATCGTTATCAAGAATTATTTTACATTGAACGTAAACCCCCTACCGACATCACTTCCGACCAGTTTGTGGCACGTAGCCTCACAGCCCTCGCCAACATCGTATTGAACGCCCCCAGCAAGAATTAAAGACAAGGGTTGAGGACAACTGGCCTAGGTCTCAACGGTAACATGACCAGCCTAGACAGGGGCAGCCTCGGTAGGTTCATAGCCACAGGCTCGGTCGAAGTAGTAGAAGCTCATGGGCGAAGAGACAGTGTAAAGCTGCATGGCTGAGACCTCGGCGGTATAGAAGTAGCAGGTCTTGTACTGGACATCAAAGCTGACAGCCTTGCATCCACCACGGCAAGCATCAAGGCAGTGCTTCATGTTACCCTCAGCCTGCGACTTCTTGTACCAGGGGGTGTTCGTGGCTCTAACGTAGCCAGTAGCTCCGCAGGTCTTTCCAACGGCGTCCGCGACGCAAGCTCGGTCGAAGTAGTGGAATGTCATGGGCGAGTTGGTGACCTGGTAGAGGCGCATCTTGGAGACTTCTGCGGTGTAGAAGTAGCACGTCTTGTACTGGGTGTCGAAGCTGATGGCTTTGCAGCCGCCGGTGCACGAGTTGAAGCAGCCCTCGATGGTGCCCTCGGCTTGAGACTTCTTGTACCAGGGAGTATCTGTGGCGCCGACGTAGCCGTTTCCACCGCAGATGGGCTCAGATGCACCTGCGAGGCAAGGGGAGGCATTGGAAAAGGCCGCGAGGGCAGTAGCAAGGACGGTTGAGAAGCGCATGGTGATGGTTGTTATGGTAGTTATGAGGATGTTTATAAAGTTGCTTGAGAGAATGCAGTACCATAGAAGCTGGCTCTCGCGGTGCTTTATATAGCAGACTCTGGATGAGCCGTTGGCAATTCTTACATCTTTTAACGCCCTCGCATCCGTTTAGGGAGTTGACCGTATGATTCGGAGCGACTCCCACCGACTTCCGAAAGCTGAAAGGCTGAATTAGACTATTGATCGACCTGCATGACTTTTTTAATAGTTCTTGCTTGGCTGCTACGTTGTTTGCTGCTAATTGTGCTTTTATCCTTGGCCTTAAAAATCGGAGATATCAGCATGGTGTCCCATTGGGTCTAATCAGCTCTTGGCTAGGGTAAAGGATAAGCACCAAAACATCCGGAGTAAAAAAGCCACAACTGATGAACTAACGGCTTTTAGCCGGGCAGAGCATGTGTTGTTTCTTGGGCAGTTGGTAGGCTGCTGATCAGTCCACAACAGGTGCAACGGTGAATGCAAAGGGGTTTTGGGACGCAGAGAGGATCGCCAAGATCTGGGGTACTCTGAATACAGATCTGACCGAGTTTTCAACAGGACCCTTTGTAGATCTTCAGACATTTTTAGATACTGAATATTGTGTATATAATTCAAAGATTGCCCGTATTCACAATTACTTGAGAGATTTGGCCGCGTCACCCCGCGTGAGATGAGAATGACGAGGTTCGTTTAGAGTTGACAGTCGCCCAAGGCTTTCAATAGTTCAAAGCCACAATTCTAAGCGAGCACGCGTGCGGCTGGATCATGGCGGCTTTATAGCTCCGCGTACAGTACCCAGTTAATGCTCCGACAACACTCCAACTTCTTTTCATCACAATAATCTTGGTGTGTAGTTTTAATTAGCAGTCGGCCACTGTTAACAGCGCACTGTATAGCCACCAACTTGGAAATCATCAAGGTCGTAGCAATATGCCATTGGCTCGGGGTGTCGGCCTTACCAGGATCTTGGGTCACAGCAACGGAAGACCCGGGGAAATGTGCGGAATTATGCTTCCTGTCCCTTGATGGTTGTGTATCATCGGGCAGGTGTAATTGGACCAACTGAATTGCCAAGAAACGGTAGCCCCTTGTTGGGTTTTCAGCTTGCCACGCTTTCTTTATATCAGAACCAACCACGCGATAAGATAACCGAGTGATACGATGCAGCGTCGGGTTTAGACACCGCTGGGACACAGTGACTCAGTGTTTGTTTGACCTTTCAGCACCTATGATTTCAATAGCCTGATGCTAACGCACGAGGTGGTTGCATTCAAGGTAGAACTGAGCAAGTTCATCCGCAGTAATTGTGAAAATGAACTTGATATCATCATTCTTACCTGCATCCCTAGCAATAGTATGAGCTATTAAGACGTCAATTGTCTACCATGCCCAGCCATATTGCGTCGTCTAGATCACACAAAGAGGTCACCAGCGCTCAGGGATGGTAAAATAAGCATACGTCATTGGCAAAGGCGCTAATATAGGGAGCCCCCTCTTAGCTGGGCACCTCTCTTCATATCCTTGTCATATTCTCCAGAGGTGCACCACTGGAGGAAACTCAGGGAAGAACTAAAGCCGTGAGCTGGCAGTGAAATTTCTGTTCTTTAGAGCTGTGGGCAAGAGATACGTGGACAAGGTATTGCTGTATCTTGTCTATGGAATGCTTGAGGTTGCACGCGCGTCATGTAGACTATTCTCTCCTTATACCTGGTAGTAAGCAAGCTTTTACAGACTCTGCTGATCTGGGGAAGTAACCGTGAAACATAACTCACGTACGGAGATTGATTCCAAGTACCAAGCCAGTGCTGGAAAGCGGAAAACGACCGCTGACAGGTAGGTTGGGAGTCCAAAGTTACCTCCTACACATAAAAAGGCGCGTTGAGCAGCCAGCTGGCCCTGTCGATCCAAGCAGGGATGATTTTAGCCCGACACAAGCTTCGATATTCTGTGAGGGGCTAGAGAGGATGGAGTTGCGTGAATACAAACAGCGTGATTGTCAAATGGGTCTTCTTCGCAGTAATTGATGTCAAATATAACACAAGTTACTTGTCGGGAGATCAGACAGATTCGAGTCTTGTCGTCTCGTCTGATCTGTGAAAAAGCGAATGTCTAACGGTGCGACAAGAAACTGGGTCATGGCCAACAGTGTAGGGGAGATACGCACCTAATTAGCGCAAGTAGCAAACAACAACCCTATTCACAAGACAGCGTTGGTTCTTGTCCTAGTGAGCGACGGTTTAATCTCGGCCGTTCGATATAATCAGTATTCCTTCATGTCGGAGTGCTCTGCCTGCGACTTGTCGCCATTGCCCACTGCAGTCGATATGGATCAAATCAGGCTGTCGTCCCACGAGGCGGCCCAACGTCACTAAGAGTTTACTGGCTAGAACTGCAACAATCCCCGTGAGTCGCTAGACATGCATTCTTATCCAATTCCTGCGAATCCCTCATTCTGACTTCTGTTGCACTGCCACCCTGGAGGTTGAAACTGGAAACGTAGAGTCAACACTCAACAGGCCTGCAACGTCAGGCTCGCGATAGTTTCGGAACCTCTGGGGAGCTTGGCCTGATGAGACCATACGTATCTGGTCCATACCCTACAGGAGGATCTCAGGCGTTAAATGAACCCTCTTAGCATCATCAGTCCCAAAGTCGCGCTAGCCGCCGCTGTCTAGAAATGCGCGATTGAGGTCAAAAAGATCATTAGCACCATCGCCGTCGCGGCTGACTCGCTCTCGACCTAGCTGAAGAGGCCCGACTTATTCAAGGAGCCTTGTAGGGTGTTTAAATCGCGCTGCAAGATAATCAAGAAGCAATCTCGCGACACAAGGTCGACGGAGGTTTCTCCATTGCTATCAAGGGCTGCCGCGCGACATCGGCGTGCATCCAACAGGAGTTTGAGCTTTTTTTTTTTTTTATCAGAGTGACTAGAAAGCTCGTTTCATGGCATGTTGGAAGGAAGGCGACACGAGAAAGATGCGCCTTGATCGCAAACGAGAAAGTATCTTGTTGTTGCTTCAACTTCTGAGCCTGTAGGCCTGACCCCAGTTATCGAATGCGAAACTGTACTCCCTAGCTGACTGCATCGTCAAAGAAGCTCGGTACAAGAGTTTGAGTCGCTGGTCGCCAAGATATAGAGTGTTTTAGTTGCGGCGCAAGAGGATATGACGGCTGTCATACCAACCTACTGGCCTTGCCGTGATACGATTCTTGACCCTCTTGATAAGGGAACGGTTGATAGCATCTATGCGAATTGGGAGAATCGAGAGAGCGAGCTGAGTACAGATGAGTTTGACTTTGACCACGCACTCATCAACAGACGGGCGTATCTTCGAGCTCTCGCTCAAGCACAAGCCAAACGCAATCGAGAGTTGCCACCTCGCAGAGAGCTTGATTGTCCCTTCCGGCAACCCTATGGTGAGGCCATAGATCTAGTCAAGTATCTCATTGATTTGGGTTGCAAGTCGAGTCAACAGACTACTTCGATGCCGTTATATATACCTCCGCCGTCCTGTACGAATCTAGTAGGTCTAGATTTCATGGGGAGAACTGTGGATAAAAAGGTTGATAACTCTGAAAGTCCTGACAGTTGTCAAACCGAGAGTAGCAATGTAAGGGATAATGGACCATTTGAGAAATTCTGACTCCTCACCTGAGTCCAGAGATAAGAGTTCACGAGACCTGGCGCCTAGAATTCGGCGACGGACTCAAACTGCGACTAAGGATGCAGTGACTGGAGTGAAACAAGATAAGTCTCAACAAGGAGAATCAACGATATATCTTAATGCCGGTAGCTTGTCTGCTGGACCGCCAGATATACCTGCAGACATCACTACGGTCACTACCGATATGTTCGGGCAGGAGAAAGACTACGAGGTCACAGACTGCCTTACTTAAGGAATACTTCGAAGGGAAAAGACCAGAGTTCTCCCTTTGGTAGTCGCCCTACCGTTGTGTACGCCTAAGTTCTAAGAGGAAAGTAGTTGACACAAAATACCATCCTGAGGTTAAAAAGACCAGCCGTGTTGACCGTGCTTCTGACATAGCTTTGGATGGACTACTTGACGGTTGCCTCATGGGTATTTTCCAATTCCCAAACATTTTTTGCTTTCAACAAAGCCTGGCTGACCTTGAAGGCAACCACGGTCTTGGACGGGGATGACAGGCAAGTCCACGAGGACCTGTCGAGGTCGAGGATGAGAAATGAAAAGGCAGTGTGATAACAAAGGCACCAGGAAAGAATGCATGTTATTAATCTTTTGATTCAGGATATACGCCTAACGATGACACGAGACCTTGGAGACCAAAAAGTCGCCAGACGATCACGGCTCAAAGTCAAACAAAGCCAGCGTAGCAACAGCACAGATTCCACCAAAGTCAACCCAGGGACACAGCTAAACACAAACAGCCCCAGGCTTCTCAAAACTGTCGAGGATGCTATACGAAGGTTGATTTTACCTGAACTCGAGACAAAACGTGAGACAGTTCAACGAGGGCCCCGGTCCACTGGAACAGAACTCACGCTACAGCTAAGGCGAGGAAAAAAGAGGAACCAAAAAGGAAGCAGGCGCTTCGTTGCCCAGGCATGATTGATGAGAGATCGGGGACAAGTGAGGAGAAAATGGATTTAGTATAGTAAAAGTGACCATACAGAGACTCAGAGAAAAGAACCTCAATACTGACGAAAAAGGAAAAAAGACCTGCAGGTTATTTAGTATATAAATACTTTTCGTTGGCTGGGTTGCATGCAAGAGATTGTATTTTCGCAGTATCTTACCCATGTTCCTGGATAACAACCCATTCTATAGTACTCCTCTGAGAAAATGAGTAAAGACTTTGTCGCTGCCTACCAAAACTGACTGCAATGACTGACTGAACGTATCCCAGTCAATAAGGACTACCCCATGACTAGCAACTGTACGATGTAACTGGTTAATGGTCAGTAAATATCCATTTCTGAATGAACAGCTTCGAATATGAGGTCCAAGCTATTACTCGTTCTACCCAAAATCTACAGCGACAGCACAAACCACCAACACGCCAACCTCTAACGGCATATCGATTATTACCGGAAAACAAACTATGTCATTTTGCATCATCAGAATCTTATCGGCTAACAGGCCCGACGAGCACCAGACTATCTTCCCTTTCGAGAAATCTGGGGTATCGGCCGGAAGTACGGACTCGAGAGATACTCCGTCCGTAGGATTCTTGAAGTGGTGTGATGTTGGTGATGTGACATTGTGGAGGTGGATATTTAGCCGTTAGAGAAATGGATCGACGGGATCGAAATAAGCATTTCTATTTGCGTATATCCGTATAACCGCCTGGCTTGGAAATATGTCAAGTGTTGATGCCAGGGCTACGGTCTTGTGTTATTCTCCGGCTGGTCCTACATTATTTAGATGGCAAACATCCAAGATTGACTATCAATCCAGATATCAGGATCACATCTATGCCTGTCTCCGTGTCAACATATTCTGAGTCAATCTCACATAATGCTGAGCAAATACCACCTCACCCATCCCAACCCCCGTCTGAAGCTATTCGGGGAGCGGACACTCCAAAACCCCGTAGACCAACTCAGACCACTGACTTAAGCTCACGCCACCAATTCAGTCAAGACAACGCTATGGTTGGCCTGATCCCCTCACGTCAATTGATCACCTGCAACCCTTGAAAAGCGGGCTGCCGAATGATTGGTTTTCAGCGGGTGATCCCTGTAAAGAACCCCTGTAATGGCTTTGCTGATGGAGGGTCAGATCTGTCCGAGTAACTCAAAGGCCCCAGGTTTTTTACGTTTTCGCATTTCGGTTTCGCTATGCTAAACGAGAAGACGTGTGTTTAGAACAAGTAGGTTTCGATAGTGATTGTATGAGTATCTGATCTTCTTATATAAAGAGGGATCGCTTAAAATAATTATTTTGTTTCTCAGAGACTGAGATGTTGAAACAAGAGAATTGGGTATCGTCATAAATGCAGGCAAGTCGTCCGTGATTGTCTGCCAGATGGTCCATCCCCAATGAAAAACCTCAACTCCATCAAGACAAAACCCAATTGCCAGAAAACTGGTCTTAGAAAATATGAAGCTTCGTACCAGGAGACTTCAATGCCAAATAACAAACCGCCCGACCATCCATGTGTTCTTCGAGAACTCATTCGTGTGAGAGGACGACTCCAGGTGTCCATCAATTTGTCTCTGTAGGCGACGGCTCTCTGCTCCTCTTCCTTTTCAAATCATCGCCTTCGTGTAAGCTCAAAGGTGACTGTTCGCGTTGATTTGGCGGACTATGCTCCGGCGTTGGAAGTCTTATGCAAGTGCAATGCCGGAGAAGTTCTTCACATCTCGCAAGCCTTTCCAGAAGATCTTGATTCGGGCGTCTGCGCTTCCTTGGCGGAGCTGGTAAACTTGGAGTGCAGACTGTTTTGAGCTACCAAATCGTCAGTATCAAACTCTACCCGAGGTTTTGTTGAGGGAATTACCCTTATGCAATTTGAACACGGGCTCTTCCGATCGCATTTCTTTTTCCTCTGTTGGCAGAGCACACATGACAGCACTCTCTTGCTCGATTTCTTCGGCTCCGAATCCATCGATGTGTTTGTAACTGTAGGGCTCAAGTCCGTAGACTCATCCCGATGCGAAGCAGGACTCGACATTCTCGTATGGAATTTACGATAATTATTGTTCTTACAATATCTCAACTTGCATCTCATGAGATGTCGATGTCGACTTTAAAAGCATATAGCCCAAACTCAAAACCCTCCGCGGACTAGGGTGAAGACGATTGGGTAGCAGATCATGCAACAAATGCATGGCGGGGAATGGGGGTGCCACACTCGGGCAGTCGGGCTCGAGACGCATCCCGAGAGCTCTTCACAACTTCCCGAGGCCAGGGGGTGACAGACCGGGATATTGGAACTTGGAGATGCGGATAATTCTGGTGAACACGCGATTCGGGGGACGCATTCTGACAAGAGTCCGCTTGGCCGGCTTAAAAGGACTGTGTGGTTTATGTGTTCATTATCACGATACTGAAGTTTTATTTCCAGCGGTTCGTTGCAGCTTTTTCGTATTGCAAATTCTATTGATATGAGAGGCTGAAGCATTGGACATCAGATCATTATGAGTCCACTTGCTTGTACTCAATCGCTAGATTCCTGAAGCTCAAAACTCTCGGCCCATACTATCTCTGTTGATACATAAGTCTCCAAAATACCCCATAGCACTCCGCAAGAAACACAGGTTAAGCAAATCAATCATGGCATCAACTTATATGGGCGGTACTTCCGTCCAACCAGCACCGTTACCTGGACTGGGACCAAATGTGACAGTAAACACTCAGACTACTACTTCAACTCATGGCCTTCAAACACCCGTACATCCAAGTTCAGACACAACCCCTGTCAACTATTCTCAAGACCACATGGCTTCCAAGGACGAAACACCAGCCAAATCCACCACAGAAGATGACGAAGACTCGGAGCTCGAGCGCAGACACAGTATCGTTCGCGATTTGGCACGCCAGTACACCAACCAGAGTCAAATGTCTGCTATCAGCGGCAACCCCTTTACTGCAGATGAAAACAGCCCCCTGAATCCCAGAAGCGACAAGTTCCGAGCTTTGGCTTGGGCAAAAGCCATTTCGAAATTGCACAGTGAGACTGGGTTTACTAACCGAAAAGCTGGTGTTTGCTACCAGAATCTCAATGTGTTTGGATATGGCCAGCCAACAGATTATCAGAAGAACGTGGCCAATATTTGGCTTGACGTCGCTGCACTTCCACGACAGCTGATGGGCTACGGAAAGACTAGGATCGACATCATTCGAGACTTTGATGGTGTTGTCAAGAACGGAGAGATGTTGGTGGTATTGGGACCTCCTGGATCTGGTTGCTCAACATATCTCAAGACCATTTCCGGCGAGACGAGTGGTATCTACATAAACGACGATGCCTACTTCAACTACAGGGGTAAGTCACCAAGCTCTTCAGACTTTGAACTGGCTGAACATCACCAGGCATAACGGCCCATGAGATGCACACCCGCCACCGCGGAGAAGCAATTTACACCGCAGAAGTAGACGTCCACTTCCCCCACCTCACCGTCGGCGACACCCTCGACTTCGCCGCCCACGCCCGCGCCCCGCGCTCCATCCCCGGCGACATCGACCGCGAGACCTTCATCTCACACTCGCGCGACGTGGTCATGGCCATGTTCGGCATAAGCCACACCGTAAACACAAAAGTCGGAAACGAGTACGTCCGCGGCGTGTCCGGCGGCGAGCGCAAACGCGTCACCATCGCTGAAGCTTCTCTTAGCGGTGCGCCGCTGCAGTGCTGGGATAATAGCACAAGAGGTCTGGATTCAGCGAATGCGGTGGAGTTTTGTAAGACGTTGAGGCTGCAGACGCAGATGTCTGATACGGCGGCTATGGTGTCGATATATCAGGCTCCACAAGCTGCTTATGATATTTTTGACAAGGTTCTTGTGCTGTATGAGGGAAGGCAGATTTTCTTTGGGGGAACGAAAATGGCGAAGCGGTATTTTGAAGACCTGGGGTTTGAGTGTCCAGCAAGACAGACGGTGCCTGATTTCTTGACGTCGATGACGAGTCCACAAGAGCGAATTATTCGAAAAGGCTTTGAAGACCGTGCACCGAGAACACCAGATGAATTCGCAGCAGCGTGGAAAGCCTCACAAGCCAACATCCTTCTTCAACGCGAAATCGAGGAGTATAAACGAGATTTTCCGATAAATGGTCCGGAAGCAGACGAGTTTAGAGCGAATCGACGAGCGGCTCAGGCTAAGAATCAGCGGAAGAATAGCCCGTATACGTTGAGTTACTGGCAGCAGACGAAGCTCTGCGTCTGGCGGGGTTTTAAGCGGCTTGTGACGGATCCGACTATCACGCTGACGCAGTTGTTTGGGAATTTCATCATGGCGCTTATTGTGGGGAGTGTGTTTTATAACATCAATCAGACGACTTCGAGCTTTTTTCAGAGGGGGGCTTTGCTGTTTTTGGCTTGTCTGTCCAATGCATTCTCTAGTGCTCTTGAGGTACACTCGTCAACCTTTATCTCATTTACAGCTTTGGACTAACAGTTCTAGATTCTTACGTTGTATGCTCAACGACCCATCGTTGAGAAGCACGATCGCTACGCCCTGTATCATCCATCGTCTGAAGCAGTGGCCTCTATGCTCTGCGACATGCCCTACAAGATCCTCAACGCCTTCACGTACAACCTCACACTCTACTTCATGACCAACCTCCGCCGAGAACCCGGCCCCTTCTTCTTCTTCCTCTTCATCACATTCCTCGTCACGCTCTGCATGTCCATGATTTTCAGAACAATCGCTTCTGCGTCTCGAACACTCTCTCAAGCTATGGTCCCCGCTGCCCTCCTCATCCTCGCACTAGTTACCTTCACGGGCTTTGTTATTCAGATCGACTATATGCTCGGTTGGTGCCGATGGATCAACTACGTCAATCCGCTTGCGTATGCGTTTGAGTCACTTATGGTGAATGAGTTTCATAACCGCAAGTTTGAGTGTAACTTGTTCATCCCTACGTATCCGGATGCAGCGCCTGAGAATCGCGTTTGTTCGACTGTTGGTGCTGTACAGGGTGAGCCGATGGTTTCAGGGGACAGGTATATCAACTTGTCGTTTTCGTACTACCATGCGCACAAGTGGCGAAATGTTGGTATTGTTATTGCTTTTACACTTCTTTTCCTTGCGACGTACATGTTCTTTGCTGAAGCTGTCAGTGCAAAGAAGTCAAAAGGAGAAGTTCTTGTTTTCCGTCGAGGACATAGGCTTGCAAAGAACAGAGTCGATGCGGAATCTAGCCCAGCGGGTCGAGTGGCTATCACAGAGAAAGAAGGCTATGGTGAAGGACAGCCGTCAAACTTCAAGTCAACGAGTGTCTTTCACTGGAACAACGTCTGCTATGACATCAAGATCAAGAGTGAAAACAGACGCATTCTTGATAACGTAGCAGGATGGGTCAAGCCCGGTACAATGACAGCTCTAATGGTACGCCCCCTGCAACACCATATCCTTCTCAACACTAACAGGCTCAGGGCGTCTCAGGAGCCGGCAAAACAACCCTCCTCGACTGTCTCGCCGACCGCACAAGCATGGGCGTCATCCACGGCGATATCCTCGTCGACGAAAAACTTCGCGACGCCTCCTTCCAGCGCAAAACAGGCTACGTCCAGCAACAAGACCTACACCTATCCACAACAACCGTCCGCGAAGCCCTCAACTTCTCCGCCATCATGCGTCAGCCAAAACATATACCGGTGAAACAGAAGATCGCGTATGTTGATGAAGTCATCAAAATGTTGGATATGCAGGACTATTCCGAAGCCGTCGTTGGTGTTTTAGGCGAGGGTTTGAATGTGGAACAACGGAAACGCTTAACAATTGGTGTTGAGCTTGCTGCGAAACCACCAGTTTTGTTATTCGTTGATGAGCCTACCTCTGGATTGGACTCGCAGACTTCATGGGCTATTCTAGACCTGTTGGAAAAGCTGGCTCGCAGTGGACAAGCTATCCTCTGCACCATCCACCAACCATCAGCCATGCTCTTCCAGCGCTTCGATCGTCTACTCTTCCTAGCCAGCGGAGGAAAAACAGTATATTTCGGAGACATCGGCGATCATTCCCTCGCAATGACTCGCTATTTTGAATCTCACGGCGCGGAACCATGTCCGCCTGAAGCAAACCCCGCAGAATGGATGCTCGAAGTAATCGGCGCAGCACCCGGCTCCGAGACGGACCTCGACTGGCCCCAGATCTGGAAAGATTCCTCCGAGTTTGCTGAAGTTCAGAAACACTTGCAGGAATTATCACATCATAAGGTTGAGAAGAGTCAGGATGAAGATCCGCATTTGTACGATGAGTTTGCAGCTACGTTCACGACGCAGTTGAAGTATGTCACGACGCGAGTCTTTGAGCAGTATTGGAGAACGCCATCGTATATCTACTCTAAAGCGGCGCTGTGTACACTTGTCGCACTGTTTATTGGCTTTTCATTTTATCAAGCACCTAACACGGCGCTTGGACTGCAGAATCAGATGTTTGCGATCTTCCAGGTGTTGACTGTCTTTGGCCAGCTCACGCAGCAACAGGTAAGCCAAATTCCCCCAAACACGTTCTAGTAAGAGTAAGACTAACCGCCTAGATGCCGCACTTTGTCATTCAACGAGATTTATATGAAGTTAGAGAACGGCCCTCCAAAACGTACAGCTGGCAAGTCTTCATCCTCAGTCAAATCATCGTCGAAATCCCATGGAACACCCTCATGGCTGCGATTATGTACTTTTGCTGGTACTACCCCATCGGTCTATACCGCAACGCCGAACCCACCGACGCAGTAGCTGAGCGCGGCGCCCTGATGTTCCTGCTCTTCCTCGTCTTCATGCTCTTCACCTGCACCTTCACCGATTTCATAATCGCAGGGTGCAGCTCAGCTGAAACAGGAGGAAACATCGCCAACCTGCTCTTCATGATGTGTCTCATATTCTGCGGTGTTCTCGCACCACCAGACAGTTTCCCCAAGTTCTGGATCTGGATGTATCGCGTCAGTCCGTTTACATACCTCATCTCAGCCATCTTGTCCACCGCGGTGGCGAATACAGAAGCTGTCTGTGCGCAGAACGAATATGTTGTTTTCCCACCGCCGGAGGGGAAGACGTGCGGGGAGTATATGCAGGCGTATATCAAGAGCGCGGGGGGTTATCTTGTGGACGAGAGTAGTAACAGTTCTTGCACGTATTGTACTATTGGGGACAGTAATGTGTTTTTGGCGAGGGTTCAGTCACATTATGATGAGCGGTGGAGGAATTTTGGGCTGATGTGGGTGTATATCATCTTCAATGTTTTTGCGGCTTTGGCGTTGTATTGGCTTGTTAGAGTCCCGAAGAATAAGAAGGGGGAGAAGGAGAAGAAGGAGTGAGAGGGCGGTAGAAGTAAGGTAGGATGATCGTTTTTCTTATTTTCTTGTATCATATAATGACTATGATTTGGTACTGCTCAGTTCTAATAGCTTGTCCTGCTGTTGGGTAGATATGTCCGGATAAGAATACCCAAAATTCCCTCCTCATTAAATGCGGCAAAGCATGCATAATGTGATGATACTCCTGTCGATTGAAGTATTAAACGCCTCTACATCTCTATACCTCATTGGCCTCCTTATCACACCAATACCCATAAATCCAAGTATAGCACTCGGAGAACAGTTACTGAAAACGTAGTCCAGCTTTCAGCTGCATAGCCATGTCTCACCTGCGAACCCTTATCAACCAATCAAACGAGAAACAAGCTTCGACCACCAAATACCTATCGCATCCTCAGCCGCAGCCACGAGATACGATATGACGCTAAAACGCCAGTTTTGGATCTAGGCCGATAAACTATTGATCTCACGGGACACTATCACATATCTTGCTGTGAATGCGGTATGGTGCCTGTTCTATACTCGCTTAGCTCCCGCCCCAGGGCTGAACTATTGAGGGCTGAACAAACGCCACACGAACATCCCCTCTTAGCACTTCACATGCCCGGAACACCCAGTAACACATGCAATGCACAGCTCAATCGGTGCATGACGAGACTCTTGTGATTGCCTACAGTAAGCTTCGGCAGTCACCGATATTACACTTTGTGGAACGCCATTCCCTTCTTCGGCTAGGCACCACCGCCGTCTTTGATAGGTAAATGGCTCAGAAAAACATGGGATGGAGAGGGATACAAGCCTGTGAGTCAACAAATAAGCTTCGTCACATTCTGTCATACCTAGCACGACGCCCCTCGCCCAACTGGTGATAGATCACAAGGAGGGATGGCCTGCATGTGCCTATATTCTGCCTAGTTCGAAGCTTGTGATTACAGGTATAAAGCGACCATGACCCCCTGCTCAAATTTGAGGGACACACGCACGATGGCTTCTGTACTCAGTAAAGAATCCCTCGCTGTTTCCTTTTCTATTGTTACACTACTCATTGGACTCTCTCACTTCAACATGATTTCCCTTAAATCTATCTTCAAGTCCGTTTACGTTCGTCTTTGGAAAGTTGTAAACATCTTTGTCCACTGGCACAGACTCCCTACATGGCTCGGTGTCTTTAATCTCCTCGCTCTTCGATATGAACTCCGCGAGAAGAACCTTCACGACACCTACCCCAACGCCGAGTTTCAAGGCACTGCGGCTGATTGTCCCATGAAGAACTCAAAATTCATCGCGACTAGAAACTCTGATGGTGATTTTAACGATCTGGCGCAGCCAAAGATGGGCTGTGCTGGTATGAGATTTGGTCGAAATGTTCCCAGAAAGAATACAACGCCGCCCACTCAGCAGGAACTGCTTACTCCCAGTCCAAGACTCATCTCTGAAAAGATTCTCGCTAGACCTGAAGGCCAGTTCAAACCCGCCGAAATCGTCAATCTTCTCGCCGCAGCTTGGATCCAGTTCCAAGTCCATGATTGGGCACAGCACTCCCTCCTCACAAACGGCGACAAAGACGTTGAGATCCCTCTAGACAAAGCCGACAGATGGTCAGAGCGCATAATGAAAATCCCCAGAACAAAGAAGGATGATCCTCTTTCACAACAAGATATAGAAACACCTGCTTATACCAACGAGTGCACCCATTGGTGGGACGCCTCTCAGATCTACGGATCCACTGAAGCTGAGACAAAAGCTCTTCGAGCAAAGTGTGATAAATCATATCCCGGTCAACTTCATGTGACGCGTGAAGATGGCGTGCAGTTCCTCCCTCGATCGAAGGATGGTATTCCCAAGACTGGGTTCAGGCAGAATTGGTGGTTGGGGCTTGAACTGCTTCACACCTTGTTTGCGCTTGAGCATAACGCCATTGCCACGCAGCTTCATCTTTCGAATCCGAGCTGGTCGAGTGATCAGATCTTTGATACTGCGCGACTTATCAACTGTGCTCTTATGGCCAAGATTCATACTGTTGAGTGGACACCGGGTATTCTGCAGCACCCGGCGCTGCAAATTGGGATGAATGCGAATTGGTGGGGGCTCTTGGGTGACAAGGTATGTCCTCTGATAGACTGATCCCCATTATAAATGGTTACTGACTGACTTTAATAGCTCTGGCATGTCTTTGGCCGTGTCTTTGACAACAAATCAGAAGTCATTTCTGGTATTCCCGGATCAGGTGTCGATCACGACAACGTGCCCTACTGCCTCACAGAAGAATTCGTCTCCGTCTACCGTCTCCATCCTCTCATTCCCGACAACGTAGCATTCTTCAGCATCAAAGACGGTCAACACAAGGGTACACTTCCCATCAAAGACGTTGCCTTTGAGTCAGCCCGCAAGCCTTTCGACGACGACAAATCAGGTTTGGGTCTATCATTCGCCGATGTCTTTTACTCCTTCGGCGTCAACTACCCAGGTGCCATCCGAGCTCACAACATGCCCAATTTCTTGCGCGACTTGAACATCCCAGGCGATAAAGACTTTCCTCACGGTCGCCACTTGGACTTGGGAACCATTGACATTCTTCGTGATCGTGAGCGCGGCGTTCCTCGTTACAACGCTTTCCGTCGCTTGTTCCACATGGCACCCGCAAAGAGCTTCCTTGATCTTACAGGCGGTGATGCCAAGCTGGCTGCTGAGTTGGAAGAAGTCTACGACGGCGATCTAGAGGCCGTGGATCTTCTGGTCGGTACGCTCAGCGAGCCTCTGCCCAAGGGCTTTGGCTTTAGCGACACTGCCTTCCGCGTGTTTATCCTCATGGCCACTCGCCGCATCAAGTCTGATCGCTTCCTTGCCGGTGATGGTTGGTGTCCTGAGGTGTACACTCGTGAGGGCATCAATTGGGTGCAGAATAACACGATGAAGGATGTTTTGTGTCGACACTTTCCTGAACTTGCTGCGACGCTGCACAATGTCAAGAACGTGAGTTTTCCCTATTCATTGTGATGATACTGAACTAATCGTTGTAACAGGCTTTCGCTCCTTGGACCAAGATTGGTCAGACTGATGCTTACGCGGGGCCAGAGACCAACAAGGCAAAGAACTGAGAGTTTGGTTCATGAAAGGAAGAGATCTCTTTGTTCGGGGCTTAGCTTGGGAAATGGGGGATTTGAAGCACTTGGATGCAATTTGTAATTCTTTTACGACGGGAGAGCTGGCCTTTTGTTCACTCGGGTCTCCATGTATCAGAGACTAGAAGCTGTAGAGAGCTAACTATCGATAAATTGCACCATTCTTACACAATATCCATCAGGCTCAAGTACTAGGCGTCGTATGGTATTCTCAGTGATCATATCCTGTGAGATATCTAACATCATGACTATCTCATCAAGTATACCAAGTAGGCTCAGGGTACTCTCCCAACAAAAGATACCTTCCCAACTCCCTATTCTTATACGCCACAGGATCATGCAGCGTATGCGTCCTCAAATCCCTCCAGAACCTATCCAACCCAACCTTTGCAGCTGTCGACCTCGAACCCGTAACTTCAAACACGCCCGACGTGATCTTAAGACCAGTGTCTGTAGTGACGACCTTGAGACTGGCGACCCATTCGGCAAATTCACCGCGTTGCTCGGCTGTAACGGCGGAGCGATCTTGTGAGTACTTTGCGTAGAGGGAGTCTGCTTCAGCGTTGACTTTCTCCGCGAGTGCTTCGGTGGCGCGGAGGTGGGCGAAGAAGTTGCCGTAGGTGGAGAGGATGTAGAACTCGTCTGTTGCTTTCTCCTTGTTCTGTTGATTTATTAGAGAATGTTGTTATGAGAGGTTTTGGTACTTACATCGCCGCCGAAGGGCCAGGCCCGAGTGTTCTTGAGAGTATACTCCTTGGCGAACTCAAGAGCACCAGCCGCAATGCCGAGGTAAAGGTTGGCAAAGTTAAGCTGAATTCTGTATCTCATGTTAGCAAATTCGAAGAATAACAAGACACACAAACACCTTACGTCGGCAAAAAGAGGCTGGTAAATGGAATAGCCAATATCTTGGGATCAGGCTTCTTGGCCTCAACATCCCATCCCAAGGCATCACCCCACGGAGCCTCAACATTCTCGATATTAACACCCCCCGACTCCGTAAGTCTCAGCCCAACATTATCCCAGTTATGCTTAAACTGAATGCCAGGCTGCTGCGTCGGAACAATAGCAAAGATGTGCTCTTCCTTCTCACCATAAACACCCTCAAGAACAGTCAAGTCTGAGATCACACCGCCAGTGCTAAAGTTCTTGAAACCATTGAAGACAATCTTATCTCCGTTGGAAGTGATCTTGAGATCGTTGTCGCGAGGGTTCACGGCACCGCCGACGAAGTAGTTGTTTGAGATGATTAGTTTGTGCGTGCGGTCTGCTTGCTCAGGAGTTCCGACTACGTTGGCGGTTGTGGACCAGACGAGATGGTAGCCGAGAAGCATGCCAACAGACCTGTCACTCATCAGCATTTATGTCTCATATCATGTCAGATAGGACTCACCCATCCGTCTTGGCGACTTCGCGAATTGCTCTGAAGCCAATACTCCATGGCTGTTCACCACCGCCATATTTAGCCGGACCGAGGATCTTGAGAAGACCAGAGTGCTTGAGAAGAGCAACTTCTGCCTTTGGAGACTTGTTTGCGCGCTCTCGAGCTGGAGCGTCTTTTGCTAGGACTTGAGCGACATCTTTGGCACGCTTGATCCAGCCCTCAGGGTCAGTGGGGAGAGTGGACCACTGAGCTTCATACTCTTTGTAGACAGCTGGGTCGGAACTCTCAAAAGTGGTGGCCATGATGCGAAATTTTGGGGTATGATGACAATATGACTCTATAGAGAATAACAAATTGAGAATAATGACCTGAGAATCATGTTGTCTATATAGGCAGATATCTCCTCACATTGCGTATACAGCGTCGGGTATGTCGTGATCACAGCTGCAGGGACAAACGGGTCAAACTGTCTGCAGCTGAAGCTAACCTCGGCAGTTGAGCAATTTATCTATGGCGATCATTCTCCAGTAATTATGTCAATGTCAAAGCGGTTATCAGCCACTGTATCCATGAGCTGACCTTCTCTTGCGTGATTGGCGTCATCAAGGTTCGACCGGGGTATTGGCGTCTTTTGGTCTAAAATGATGAGATGAGCGGCCCAAAGCATGTCATACAGCATGACTAAGCAATATAACTCAGTAGTTACCCACCCATATCAATGTAGGTATTCCAATGATTCTTAGTTATTTATCAAGGTATTAAAGTCTGTAGAAATTAGATCTCTTTTTATCCTAAGATGCTAAAATTTATTTAAATATAGATTTCTTTACTTATCTCTATATATTATAATTAAATAAAAAAGGAAATAATTAGAGATAGTACATTAATAGAGTAGATTATAAAAGGATACATTGATTAGAATCACCTACTAAAAAAGTAATTCAGGAACCATGCCTACAAAGTCCCTAGTAGATAATAAAATCCCCACAAAAGGGGTACAATCCTCCGCGTCATATCTCGACAGGAAACCTTTTCCGAAGGTTTGCACCGTACAAGTAAAAGTAAATCGGCACGGGTATAAAAGCAACCGTAATGAAAGCCAAAACACTATTTCCCCAGCCCAGCCCCAGGTTGGCATAGAGTGTCGGGGCGGCAAGGGGCAGAAAAGCGCCTGTCAAATTGCGAAGCAGTGTAATCGCAGCAAGTGCTGACGCTGCTCCCTGAGGCCCGAAGATGTCGATTATGTATGTCTGCGACGACGAATTGATGATAATCGCTCCATATCCACAGATTGCAGTACCGATGATGGGCACTACCCAGTGCACCTTGTACTCAGTGGTCCAACCATAGATAAACAACCCGATTGGAAACATTGGAGAGACAAACATCATCATGATAAGTCGTCGTTCAGCGCGATAGTTTCCTCCTTTAGCTTTCAGCAGACGATCACTAAGCTTGGCAAAGGTGATGACGCCTATGGCGCAGCCAACTCCAACACCAATGTACGCCAGTCCGGAAACGCTGACACTCCAGTGATAAGTATTTTCGTATACCGTGGGGAATGTGGCGAAGAGAAGCATGGTTACGCCGAAGTTAAAGGCGATGTAGAGTGAGATCAGAGCGACGATGGGCGATTGGAAGAGAAATTTCATAGGTCGGGTTAGGGCGTGGAGCACGAGCTGCTTGACCGGAGTCTGTCTATCTCCAGCGGCACGTAGGTCTGGATTGCCAGTCTCTCTACGAAGTCTAGCGGCCTTGGACTTGAGTATGTTGATGGAGCTCGTCTCGTGCATGAATAAAAAGGTGACGGTTGTAACTACACCGGCCTGATATCAATGTCTCCTGTTAGCTTACGGCAAAAAAAGAGGTGAAAGGGGTAATGCTTACAAGTATCAAAATGAGGTAAAAACACCACCTCCATCCAAGATTCTCAACAACGAATCCTCCAACAATGGGACCGAGGACCTTAATAAACTGTTAGCTCATCAGAACCATCAAACATCAAAAAGAAAACATACAGGCCCGAAGAGCGGTCCGGCCGTGAAAATAGCCATAGCAACACCCCTCTCCTCCTTGGGCAAAAGATCAGCCACCGTGCCCCCGCCCGTCGACATATACGACGCAGCAGCCATGCCAGTCAACAAACGAAAGACCAGAAACTCTGCAACATTCGTGCTGCGTGCACAACCAGCCGTAAATCCCATGTAGAAGATTGAGCTTGCCCTGTAAATCGGCATGCGGCCAAAGACCTCAGACATAGGGGGTATGAATAACTGGCCAAGCGCAAAACCGAGTGATGCCATGGTGATGGTCAGGACTTCAACTGTGTTGCTTTTGAACCCGAATTCGCGTTTCATTGTAGCGGCGCCGGGGGCGAACATTGTGGTTGCGAGATTGGTGTATAGAACGGATAGGCTGATGACTATGATATTGGTCAACTTGTAGGCTTTAGACCAGTTGCGTGGGTTTTCTGGGTCATCAGGACCATTCCAGTCAATGGTGTATGGATCCGTTGTAGGAGATACCTCGCCAGATTCCGTTGTGCCCTTCTTAGTATCAGGTTTCATGTTTGCAGTATGGATACCCGCAGAGATCGTGTCTCGTTGCTCGTCGATATTTGATTTCTGTTCACGTCCAATATTGCCTCGAACCGTCCCATCGAAACGTACTGCCATACTTGCTTCATCATTGAAAACGGTTTTATCGCTCTCTTCCTGACTTTTCGCCATTGTTGTCAGATACGCGTCGTCGTATGCAATGTAATGGTGGAATAAGCTATTTAACTTGTTGATTTCTGTGATTTCTCGCATCGGCGTTGATGCTGACTGCGTTGGAAAACAAACTATATACTATCATAGGAGACGAAATAATGGCGTTTTTAAGCACAAACTCGAGAGTTGGCCATGCCGTGTGATCCTGATCTGCCCCGGATTTGCTCCGATGTTGGACATTATTAGCACCAGATCGTCCAGCGAATCAAAATCAAAGGAAATAATAAGGACGTGTACCTCCCATGACTAAAACAGCCTCAAATAACCCGTAGTTTCCATCAATTCCCAACAGTAATACCAAAGCCCTTTAGTGGGAGGCAGTAATTATGATAGTTTGCATATAGTGACTATATCAGCCTCAATTGATTGCCCTGAGCAAGAGTGGGGCGCCTGCTTTTGACCCGCCCTCTGACTGGCTCATTAAATGCTCCGTTAAATGCTCCGCCGAATGCTCCGTCCATGGCCCCGCTTTATCCCCCGACTCCATCCGTCACTTCACTCCAACTTTCCACTGACACTTTGATTTCATTTCGATGGCTCGACCTTGCACGTAATGGATTCTCTCGAGCCGCCCGCCTATACCGAGATACCGAACCAGCCGCACCAGGGATCTAGCACTATAATCAAAGACTCGCTGCCGCAACTTCGGGATCGTCGGCGGGAGAAGCCGCTACTGTCATGTACCTTTTGTAGGAACCGAAAGTAAAGTCACCCACCTGCTGCTCTCTCAAGGCTTTAGACTAACGCGCAGTTACCTAGGGTGCGATGTGACCGTCAGCTGCCATGTAAAACCTGCACGAACAGGGGAATCGGGTTATCTTGTACCTACGAATTAGGCGGGCCAAGTAACCGCAAGAGCAAAGTTAGTGTCGCTGATCGCATCCAACAGCTCGAGGATCTGGTTCGCTCCCTACTTGCACAGCAACAAAGCTCAACCGATCTTGATCCCGATAGTCTTATTCGAGAACATTCGTCCCGAGCCAAGTCACCCCAGAGAAATGACAGTGTTAAATCCCCCGCATCCTCACCCTCACCCTCAGAGCCTGGCAGCTTGCGTCTTAATTCACATGGCGTCGGTGCCAGCTATGTCGGGAGCGTTCACTGGGCCGCCGTTCTCGAGAGTATCTCTGAGCTTAGGGACCATTACGAGGACGAGGAGGCCCGGATGCTGGCCACCAACGATCATGGACTTCTCCAAGGTCCCGGTCCTAGGCTGCTATATGAACCAGTCCATACTACAAAAGCTGATCTTCTTGCCTCCATCCCGGCACGACCCGTTGTTGATCGCATGGTTGCGAGATATTTTAACACACAAGGCGTTATACCAAGCATCCTTCACAGCGGAGACTTTCTGCAAGAGGTGCAGTTATTACCCTTCTCCTTCTCATGTCCTTACTTCCAGAACTCTCCTGGTTGGATGGCAGGTTTAACCGCTTCAATAGTATGAAAAGTTCTGGCAGGACCCACCAGCCATGCCTTGCATTTGGATCGGGCTCCTTTTCAGCGTAATGTGCGTCGCCACGCTCTGCCAACACTCGATCAAGGACCCGACAGATCCAGAATTTCAACGTGTGCTCTTGTATCGAGAACGGACTCTCCACAGCCTTATCCTAGGCCAGTACACCAAAGGAGGGGAGTACGTGCTAGAGACCCTGATTAATTATCTCATCTGTGAGTCGTTCATGTCCCAGGACGATGAGACCGGGCTGTGGCTAGTGCAGGGTATCATCGTTCAGCTCGCCCTAAGCCAGGGCTACCATCGAGACCCCCACAACTTTCCCAGCATTACACCATTTTCTGGTGAGATGCGGCGGCGTGTGTGGGCAGTCATTGTACAGTTAGACCTTCGTCTTTCAAGCCAGATGGCTCTGCCGTGCGTCCTTAAGTCGCAGCAGTATGACGCGGCTGAGCCGCGTAACCTGTTGGACGCAGATTTCGATAAGAATACCACCGAGCTACCTCCTTCGAGACCCGAAACTGAAGTCACGCCCGTACTATACAGCTTGGCTAAGGGCAGGATAGATAAGATGATGGGATTGGTCAGCGATCTTGTCAACGATACCAAGGAGCATCCATACACAGAGATTATGGAGCTGGACCGGAAGCTGCAAGACGCCGAAGCTTCACTGCCACCAATATTCAAATGGCAGCCCCTTAGCCAATCTTTCATGGTGGCACCTGAGATCGTCATGCATCGCGTGTTGCTGCAGCTCGCTACACAGAGACTCACCATCTGGCTCCATCGGAAGTATCTCGCGCTGGCGTATACCCAGACATACTATCAGTACTCACGCGACGCTTGCGTTCGAGCAGCGATCAAGATCCTAGAATTTCAGCAGATAGTGCAAGAGGAGACTCAGGGAGATGGACTGCTCTATCCTGCTAGGTGGGCGCGGTGGATGCTCCTGTCCTCACGGCCGCGGGCGGTTTTCTTGCTGGGGGTGAGCATCATGTGTTACTATGTACAACTGGCCAAGTCACGACCGGATGTTTTGCTGGACGATAGCACAGGGACAAAAGTTCACAATCTGTTACGTAGTGCGTGCCCTCTCTGGTTACATTCGACGACAGTGGCGCGGGAAGCTAGGCGGGCGATTGATTATCTGTGCCTCAGACTAGGATTGCAGGAAAAAGAGATTGGCGTACCTCTCACTGCTTCCGACACGCCTCAGGATACAGATACATCGCTTGACCAGTTTACTTGGGACGCATATGAAGGTGCGTTGCTGAATTACCCCTTTTTCTAGCCCTTTTTCACAGCATCCCTTTCTTTACACCCTGCCTCCAAGCATATCTACTAACACACGGTGCACCAGAAACTGATATTTTCTCAGAGTGTATTGTCGGATTTCCAACGACGTCTTTCAATGGTGGATTTATAGGGCAGGGGTTTTCTTCAGCGATGAGTAATTCAACATCGGGTTTATTTTCAATAAACTTAGAGGCCCCAGACTCGGCGACTGAATAGGCGGAGGAAGCAAGCCTCTATGCTATGGCACTTAAATATTTAGCTAAGTTTAATCTAAATCTCGACTATTGTTTAAAGAGTCATTTTATTTCAAAGCACAAACGTCCCAAGTCCTCTTATTTCGTACAAGGTATAAATGATCTGGGTGCGGTGGGATTGGGAGGTAGTCAATTTCCTTACTGAGTCAAACTCACCCTAGATAACTGCAGGCAGCTTAATAAGACTCCAATTCACGACCAGCCTTGCTTACTCTACCTTACGTTACACAACCACAGAGCATAGTCTCTGGACACAAACATGACTTGATCTTTTTGTCTCCCCGCTCTATTTCCTGTCACTTCTAAATCCCGGTAAGTCCAGGCTCTTAAGGCTGTGGCGTGTTTCGCCCTAAAATGATGAGATGTGATATCCAAACCCTGCACCTACAAACTGACGTGATCTACGCTTATCTCGGCAAATGCTTACCGACCAAGCCCCGGGTCCTCGGTCCCTGATCATGATAGAAAAAAGAAAATTATAGAGGCACGGGCCCGTTCTTGCTGTACAACATGAGAATTGCCTAAAATGGAAGTCAGGCGTAAGCTGAACCAAATCAACTGTCAGGTTACACGACAAAGCCACAAAATGAAATATGAGCGCCATTGTATCACATCCATTCATCCGAGAATAGTGTTGAGTCTCGTCACACCATCTGATATCGGCAATTGAGAGAAGTAGATCTCAAGGTACAGCCCCACTCTCTCCGCAAGCACGCGATTCTGGTCGGTCGATTGCGCAACATTTTTATATGTCGCATTTCACTTATATGAGTATTATGCTCACATAAAGTCTCACTCACTAATATTACCTCATTCTTTACCCCTCATTCACTCAATTCCGAGGGACAGCTTGCAGTCAAAATGTCTGAATCACAAGAGGCCCCAAAGGCCAAAAAGCAGCTCATCATCAACGCCTTTGTTGAATCGTGCAGTGGTCATCAATCACCTGGTCTTTGGAGACATCCAGATGATAAATCATGGGATTTTAATAATATCAGCCATTGGGTGAACTTAGCTCAACTTCTCGAGAAGGGAAAGTTTCACGGTATTTTCATCGCGGATGTTCTTGTGAGTTACCCTCATTGCATTACATTTCATATCGCTCACATTTTTCAGGGATCTTATGATGTCTACAAAGGTCCTCGCAACCCAGATCCTGCCATCATTTCCGGTGCACAGTGGCCTGTCAATGAACCCCTTGCTACTGTGCCAGCTATGGCTGCCGCTACCAAGAATATTGGTTTTGGTGTAACCGTGGCGACCACTTATGAGCAGCCTTATCATCTTGCCCGCAGACTCAGCACTGTGGACCATCTAACTGGTGGAAGACTGGGCTGGAATATCGTGACTGGCTATCTTGACTCTGCTGCTCGGAACCTGGGACATACTGAACAGCCGAGCCACGATGAGAGATATGCCATTGCGGAAGAATACGTCGATGTCACTTACAAGCTTTGGTACGTGACTCACCACTTTCATTTGAATTCCCACTCACAAATCTAGGCAATCATCCTGGCGAGACGACGCAGTCAAACTCGACCGTGAAAAAGGCATCTACACAGACCCCTCCTTAGTCCGCCTAATCAACCACTCCGGAAAATACTACACCGTTCCCGGCCCTCACATCTGCCAGCCCTCCCCGCAACGCACGCCCCTAATCCTCCAAGCCGGGACTTCCAAAGCCGGAAAGAACTTTGCCGCCAAGCACGCCGAGGCCATCTTCGTCGCTGGCCACAGCCCCGTCACGGTGGCGAAGAACATAGCTGAGATCAGAACCTTAGCAAAAGAGCAATTCGGTCGTGATCCCAAAACGATCAAGTTTCTGGCCTTGTTTTGTCCGATTATCGGAAAGACGCAGGAGGAGGCTGATGCGAAGTATAAAGAGCTTGTGAGCTATGGATCTGAGGACGGTGCGCTGGCGCTGTTTGGGGGTTGGACGGGGATTGATCTTGCGCAGTATGGGGATGATGAGGAATTACGGTATGTTGAGTCAAATGCGATTCGCTCAGCTGTGGAATCATGGTCCAAGTCGATCCCAGGTGTTCCAAAATGGACGAAGCATACTGTCGCAAATCATATCAAAGTCGGTGGTCTAGGCGCCACAGTCGCAGGGACACCAGAGCGCATCGCAGATGAGATGGAGCGATGGGTCAACGAAGCAGACGTTGATGGGTTCAATCTGGCGTATGCTCTTATGCCAGCGAGTTTCGAGGAGGTTATCTCTGATTTGTTGCCGGTGTTGAGGGAGAGGGGGTTGTTTTGGGAGGATTATGCTGTTGATGGAGGCACGTATAGGGAGAATGTCTATGGGAAGAAGGGCGTTGCTAGACCGCCGGCTGATCACCCTGCTGCGAAGTATCATTGGACAAAGGATGATTGAGCCAATCGGGAACGATCAAGTTGGTGGAAGAGAATATGACATGTCTAAATAAAAGAATTTCTGAAACACACAGTCGGATGTTGGTAAACCATGTTTTAGTGCATCCTATCGTTCTCTGTTTTTCTTGTTCTTTTCCTTAGTTCGTATCGTCAAAGTTGTTGGTTGACTCATAGCCTCACCCCACTCCCGAGCATTTATTCCAAACCTTGAGACCTTCAAGCTTCCATTCTCACAGATCACAACACCGATATAAAAGTCTATGTAATCACACTCTAAATATCGCATCTCCTGTTCAAAAACAACGTTCAGGTTTCAAACCTTGTGGCTCAGCTTGTCCACTGGCAATATCGTACCCAATCAACCTTTTAATCTTCTCGTTTTGTTCACCAACTCAGAAATCAAACTTTTATCAGATACAAGTTTCTATCATTCCCTTGACTATAAAACCCCCTTCTCGTTCTGAAATTGTCTCCCGTTTTCTTTCCTCCTTTACATTTCCGAGGACCTGACTCAAGTTGACTCCGCATATCGCCTTATCTCTCAACGCCAACGTCAGTCATCTCATCTCCGCGGACAGCTCACCAACTTCAATCTCAGCCTCACTCTCAATTTCATTTCACATCTTGACTTTCTCCATCATCATCACCGCGATGTCTGCTCCTTCTCTCTCTGCTCTCCCCGAAGAGCTTCAGATTCAGATCTTGGGGTACATATACAAATATTCCCTCATCGACCTTCGTCTCGTCAGTCACACATTCTGCCGCCTCATCACACCAATCATCTTTCGCGCCATCCGTCTCCGCGCTTATAGAGATGAGCCACAGCGTTTCATCAACATCGCTATGACGGAACATCTCAGATACCACGTGCGAGAAGTCACTTGCGATACATGGACAGGATCTTTTCCGATACATAAACGCCGGGAGTTCATAGCCAAGTTCCTCGATGCTATTCCTTCTATCTCCGTGTTTCCTAAACTCGACACTTTCAACATACGTCTGGAGCACGATAGATCTTATATCTACCACGATACGTAACAAAGAGTGTTGGAGATGGTGTTTCACTGGCTGGAGAATGCCTGGAAGGTACATGATTATGTTCACAAGGACACAAGGACTTCACCCAAGTTGACCAATCAACAGGCTCAGACTGGCACTCCACATCCTATCAAGACCCTGACGATCTCGAATCTTGTTGATGTCAGCCGCATCAAGGCGCTTCCTGCTTTTCAATCTGTCATGAACTCGGGAGCTCTAAAAGACCTGCGCATCAGCGTAGGTAATCTTGATGACCCTCAAGTCATCACTACAAAGCAGAAGAGCAGCCAAAATATCCACCACGATCTTCTTGATATAGTGCTCGCCCCCAGCATCGCCAGCAATCTCCAGGTCCTGTCCCTGTTTTCCCCAGACTTGTGGGGATGGCTTCCTAACGTGGACTTCCGCCTGATTGGTGCCAACGATATGCCCAACCTCAAGGTTCTCGCTTTGGGAAACTTTGAGTTCAGTCAATGGTGGCAAGTTGAGTGGATCGGATCCCTTGGCATGGAGAAGCTTTATCTCGATGATTGCACAGTTCTGCACTCGGATCGCAATCGGGCGGTTTGTCTTTGTCAAGGGGAGGCCGAGCGGGTAAAACGTAATGCCTGGCGTGAGGGCTCAACCTACCATACACACACGCGCTGGCACCACATCTTTGAACACTGGGCCAACACCATGCCGAACCTCCGCGTCTTTAAAATCGGACAGGGCTGGGACCTAGACGGCGGCAGTGCTTGGAAGGCAATTGATCCGACCTACGAGGGGGACTTTTACGAAGACGTCGAAGAAGACCACGAGGTTATATTCCAGCCGTTCCAAGATACCAGCCATCTGCACTTTGAGTGTCCTCACCCCTTTACCACGGGCACTGGAATTCGACGCTATGGATCTGAGGCGGTTCAGGATTTTGGCGCGGTTTTCCAGTACGTGGAGCATGTTGAGGATGGGGGCCACACTTATACTGATAGTCCTGGTGATGGGAAGGAAATTATGAGGGTTAGTTGCGAGGAGAAGGACAGGGATCAGAAGGCATTTGATAAGTTTCTGAAGGTTGTTGATACGAGGCGAAAAGGGCTGGTTGGTAAGGAGTAGGAATGGTATTGTTTTGGTTGGATATATTTATGCGATTGGTTAAAAGATTAGGGGCGTTAAAAAGGAATTACGTTTGTATACAAAAGCGTTGGTTGCCAAGAAACAAGGAAGCGTTGTTTGATTGTATTTTCTAGTTGTTTCTTCCACTTTGTTACTAAAAACACAAGATTGGATGCATACTTGCACATAGAATGCTGTACAGGGATCAATCCATTCCGATTCTCTATTTTTGAGGTGTCAATCTGGTCATCCTGCGTCACACAAGAAATCTACAAATTGAACAAACGATATTTCATAACCGAGCGGCCCGAGATGCCTATCCTGACGACCGGACATGTCGCATTGGGGGCCTTTCAATCATGTACCAATAAATCCTTATCAGAAATATCTTGGCCGCCAAACGTCCATTTCTTAGACTCCCCATTCGTCCTCACAATCAGGCAGATAACGCCGAGTAAATTATTTGTGGGATCGTCCTGCACATGATGATAAAATATCCAGTTATTTACGGTGAGTTCTACGTAGGCCAAGTATAAGATAAGACAAATAACGCAATTATGTTCTCATAAAGTCTAGGCATAGGGTATTGTGGTTTGGTTTTATTCACGTACTGAAGGGATATGTTTGTATACAGTATAGTTGATTGACGCCGAGTTGCGCTGATTCAGCGCTGACTGCAAAATCCAACCAATCCCGCGTCCAAGGCCAAGGATGCAAGCCAAAGCATTAACCTCGGAAGACGGAAGATAAGATTCAATGTGGCGTAGCGCCCTGCCCGCTACGCCCACGGAAGCAGCCGAACGAGACCAAACGAGAAATTCGCGTCCTGAACGAGGTTAGTAAAAGCCCAGGGACATTTCTCACCATGTCGAAAAGGGGCACAGCCAACTATCTAGCTCCGTAGAGAAAAAGTGCACGCGAGCCACCCGCTTGCAATTCAATTCTTTTTGGTTGCATGCCAAAGCGCGCGCAGTCACTGTAACGTGATGAATACGCGGAGAGCTGAGAAGCTGGCTATGCTTAAAACAGAGTTTGGCTTGAACTACCTACAGTGCGACGCGAAATGCTTACGACAACTGCCGGAAAGTGGGAGATGCGGATTGTATCACCACGCAAAAAAGCGACGCGTTGAACCCCTCGGTGGGGAGAATTGATTCGGGAGGCGGGTATCTCGGGAGGGGACAATGCTTGGACGTGGCGTGGCGTCATTCAATGATAACGCATGAGCGACATCCGAGCACCAAAAAGCAAGCATTCGAGATAGCACTAAAAAGCACTCAAAGCTTAAGCAGCACTAAACACAGACCAGAACGTCATCAGGAACAATAGCAAGTGGCGCCGAAAGTTTTCGGTAGAGAAATCTTGAAACTGGGATAAAGTTTATTTGCTTAATAGAAAGGTTGGGCTTTATGTTAATGCAGGTATTTTATTTTATGCTTTCTGGGGTATCGTTGTACAAAAGATCATGACGCCATAGATTTATTTCCAAAACATCATGCAGAGTCCGAGTTGGTGCATCGCTTCGTAGGTCGTTGTTCTAAACATGAAGATGTAGCAAAGAGAAATGTCGCTCTGTGAGATGTTAGTTTATCGGCAGAGAGATGATTGAATTGACGGTGACGTACATAATTCCAGCGCGACACAGAGCAGTCGCTTTAATGAGACGGATGCCAACTTGGCAGATTGGTTGAAACATATCCAGATCATCTTCCGGATCGCACGAAATGTCGCTCGCCATCAAGACAACCATTGTTCCAGTAATAAAAGGGCTGATGAATAAGAACCAGAACCACGCCCGGAAGAATTTCTCTTTGAGAGTCGTGCTGGCGCTAGGTTCGGTGTTGAGCATTGAGGGGCGGAGGGATGTCAAGATAAAGACTGCGACGATGCTGAGGACCTCGAGGGTGCTGATGAGAGCGGCGAGAATACTACAATTGTTAGACACGGTCGGGTGAGGCCTTGGTGATGGTGATGCACGTACAGGAAATCGGGGGCGTTGTAAAGCGAGATCTTGATGAATGGGATCCACGAAATTAACATGCCCATCACCCACGGGAGAGCGAATGCGACAGGCATGAGGCGATTGGTAAAGATTTGCTGCATATCCATCGTTTGTTGATTCTTCGTCTTGTCGTTCAAAAGACCCGATTTCTCATCTTGTCCAGCGAAACCAGCCTTTTCGCCCACGGTTTTGTTATCCTGCCATGTCGGCAAGTGGGATGTTTTGTGATCCATGCTCGTCCTGTTCCCAACTCCCCACTTTGCTGATAAAACAATAACTGTCGGGAATTTCAAGTCCTGAGACTTGAAGAAATAACGTACAGGAGCTGAGAAGAAGGGAGACAAAAGATCGACAGGGTGCAGATGGCCCGTCTTTTAAGAAACCAAGATGGCCGGCCGGCCCACCTACGGGAAAGCTGCTGCTTGCGTTCAGCACACGAGTCTACCGTAGTGTACCATTCTGAATACGGGTTAGAGGGGATAACAACAAGGACCGACAAGGCCCCCACGGCAGATAAACAAGGGCCCACGTGCACGGGAGGGATCAAGCACATGTGCAAGACGATTGGATGTGGTAGGAATTATTCTTTTAACCGTGTCGACACTGCGTATGCTGTGAGAGAAATGTCTGCGTCACATGCAAGGTACATGCTTCGAGTCAGGGAACTAAAAGGCACCAATCACTTGTGCCATGTGGGCGATACTCGGCTTCGTGAGCCGTGTGGTGGGCGGGTTATTGATGACGCAGTGCAGTGTCGTTGGTACGAGCAATTAATCTGGCGGCTGGGAGGTTTCATTGAGGGAGGTATGTATTCGTGAGGGGCGGAATTACTGTACCCGAGCTCAATTAAGCACGTTATTTACTCGCCAACTACTGCAATGTTGGTTTATGGTGATCATTGAAGATCTAGGGTATTTCCCCAACGAGCAGCATAAACCTCCAACTTCAATTGAGGCTCAATTAACCCAATCACAATCGCTAATCAGCCACACCACTTTTTATCCATCCACAAAACATGCTCCAACTCCACTCACGATATCCTCTGGCGCATCTAATCTTATCTGATCTCTTTCCCCAGCTCATTTGAACCAACCTACCTTACTCCGTAAATCCTCATCACATGACATTCGTTTCCCCCTGCAGGGCGCGACAGAAAAGGTGTGCATCTTTTAATTGAATGTACGGCATATGGAAACACAGACATACAACGCCCTAACTTTGGAGTTGCCTAGATGTCAATGTTGTCTTAGGATCCGCCTCTCCCTGAACTTAGAGTTGGTTGTGCGAGATGGAGAGGGGAAATTGTATTGGTTGAAGTTGACCTATTTATGTCAGTTTGGCGGCTTCGGTGCTCTGATAGAACACCAGACTTTGACCCTTAGGATTATAGTCAGCTCTATTTGGTAGCTGGCTTTATGGCAAACTCAGTTCTTGGTATTGATAGCGCAAACGACGAATGGAAAGCAGTCGAGTCTCCATCGCGGGCAGTATCGTTGCGCTTCTCCGCTAACAATCGCGTTGGCTCGCTCATTGACCCTCTGTACTCGCACGTTCAAGAGTTGGAAGCACAGGACGGTTCCCATGCACTATCTGCTGCTATTCTATGCTCGCTGCTTTCCTTTTGGGATTGGGCTTTGTGAGCACCGAGCTACCCTCCATTCCCTTTACGATTTTTAACATACGAAAGAAATAGAACGACGCTTCGTCTTCGTCATTTGAGCCAACTTACAGGCAAGGCGCTCGTAACAATTTGCGACATTGGACATCAGGGACTGCCAGATTGCAACCTTTGCCACCACCGTCTATCAAGTCTCTTCCCTTCATATCTCAACACAACAATTTCTTCACTGGCATTGTAGCGTACTTTGAGTCTACCACAGCGTTCACATGGACCAGGAACTATCAGTAACTGACTAACTTCTTCTACTTTGTGGCGACGTTGAGTCTAGCGGCAAACAGCCAAACCCTTTGGTAGGCATCACGCCCACGCTGATCATATACATGGCCAAAACAGGCTGCATTGTCCGGAAACATGACATTACACGATCAACAATCGCATAGTCCGGTGCTTCTCAAGAGTGTGCGGCAAGTGCAGCAGATGATCCTCAGTTACAGAACACCACCAAGTCACAGATTTAGCTATCTCGGACGCCCAGAGGATATGGACCATGTTCAGCGTGTTCGCCGTCAGCGGTGTGGCATAATATGAGCTGAGCAAGCGGTTGATGCTACGGAAATGGTGGATGAGCCACTCCGGGGCCGTTCCCGGCCCATCCAGAGGCATATGCCGAGGAAAACTATGATAAAGCGCTCGCACATCTGGTAGATAGCACCCCGTTCCAGAACACTAATAGGCCTGCCAGTGTGGAGTATCGGCCCTGGACCATGGAAGGGCTAATAGACGCCCAGGAGGGGTGAACAGACTATTCTAGATGGAGACTGGAGTTAGCTGTAGTTATGTAAAAGTAGCTGGTAATAAAGTGCGAAATACCTAATGCTATTACAATCCAGTGCAAGGCGAGTTAGCAGAGAGAATTATAATAAGTAGATTTAAAACATCTTAGTCATTAGCTAATAAGTAATAACTTATAAGAAGAGAATGTACGGAGTAAGTTAATTTTATAGTGCTTTTTGAAATCCAAGGTTAAAGTAGTTGATTTCCCTTTTTAGTGTAATTTCCTTGCCAAATCGCTACTCATATCACGGCCCACCAATTTCAGGGCTCACGGCACATTGACAGCCATTCTTGCACTAGCTTGTAGGTTACTCGGGGCCTTAAAGATCAAAACTGTAATTTTCGGCCCCGAGATTTGCCTCATGTTCTGGACGACAAGTCCCGTGGGGACCAAAGGATAAAACTACAGGTATTTGCGACTCTGCAGCCATGTTCTCCATCACTCTCTAACACCTAAGCCACTTCGCTTCAACTATAGATTCCACTTTCTGAACATGGCATCGAAGCATGAAGTTACGGATACACAGCGCCCAGGCGACGAGAAACAGGCCAAGCCTGATGATGCCAGTCGCAACCGTCCACCACCTACAGGCATTAGCTTTTGGCTTCTCGTTATCGCCGCGTTCTCTGTTATGTTTTTGGTGTCTTTGGTCGGTCAATCCTTAATCGGCTCGAATTGAAGCAGATGGAAAATAAGAAGAAATGAAAACTAACAAGACGCGTTGCAGGACAAAATGATCATCTCGACTGCAATTCCCCAAATCACCAACGACTTCCATTCCAAAGACGACATTGGCTGGTACGGTACGGCCTACCTCCTCACCAATTGCTCGTGCCAGCTGGTCTTTGGCAAGCTGTATACTTTTCTGCCTGTCAAGCCGACGTTTCTGGCCACGCTGCTGTTATTTGAGGTTGGCTCCGCCATCTGCGCCGCCGCTCCCAACTCGATTGCCTTTATCTTTGGAAGAGTCATCGCCGGTCTTGGCGCTGGTGGGGTGCTTCCGGGCGTGGTACGCTTCTTGACTTCGACTCTTCGCCTGGCGCTTGCTGATATGTCATCACTTAGATTGTCATCCTCGTCTACGCTGTCCCGCTCCAACGCCGAGCCAAGTACTTTGGCTTCTTTGGCGCAATCTTCGGTCTCGCCTCGGTCCTTGGACCTACCGTAGGCGGCGCGTTGACAACACACGTCACATGGAGATGGTGTTTTTACATCAACCGTAAGTACTATTCTAATTTCTCCATAGATGGAGCTCCGCTGACTCTTTTTTGTTGCTTTGCCTGCTTTAGTTCCTATTGGCGGCGTAGTGATGCTTCTGGTCATATTCTTGTTGCGTGCACCCGAACAACCTCATACAGACAAATCGCTGGAGGAGAATATACGACAATCCAATATCTTAGGCTTCCTCTTTCTCGTTCCCGGCGTCGCCTGCCTCTGTCTTGCCTTGCAATACGGTGGTACAAACTATGCTGTAGGTTTGTCTAGATACATCTGCTGTTGAAGCTGACTGAGAGACTGTAGTGGGGCAGCTGGCGAGTTATTCTGCTCCTTGTTATAGCTATCCTACTTCTGATAGGCTTTGTCGTTGTTCAATTCCTACTACCGGAGCAGGCAATTCTGCCACCGCACATCCTCGTTCAGCGCAGCATCCTTTCCGGCTTCTGGACAAGTATATGCATCGGCGCGCATCAGACTCTCTTCTGTAAGTCTTGCCATAGACTCACATCAGCCCAGCATTTAACGCGTGAGTAGTATATTACATGCCCGTCTGGTTTCAGGCTATCCAGGATAAGTCAGCCCTCCAGAGTGGCGTAGACTTGCTCCCTATGGTACTTGTCACGGCTGGCATTTCCATCATTAATGGGCAATTGATCTCATTCTGTGGCTATTACACACCGTCTCTTATCGTCGGAGCTTGTCTCACCGCAGTCGGCGCGGGCCTGTTTACGTTGCTGAACACTCATTCTTCAGCCGGCATGTGGATCGGTTTTCTGGTTGTGTACGGATTTGGCCAGGGGCTCACATCGCAAACTCCAAATATAGCCGCACAAACAGTGCTCCCCAAGAAAGACATCTCCATTGGCACATCACTTATGTTTTTCGGGTAAGTTGGATTGTCACCCATTGCTACCCTAGCCGGGACCAAAGGCAACTCGGGGCATGCCGCCATATGCTAATTATTATAACTTTCTTCTACTTATTCAAACACTCTTTGGCGCAATATTTGTTTCCGTGGGCCAGAATGTGCTTGACAATCAGCTAGCTACGCGCCTTGCAAACATCCCGGGCGCATCTGAAGCTCTTAATAATAGCACCGGAGCTACAGATATTCTGCGTCTTTTTGACCCTCAATATCTCGGAAAGGCGCGGGAGGGTTACAATGGGGCACTGCAAGTTATATTCCGGATCGGCCTCTGCATCGCCTGTCTTGCTGTGCCGGGGGCGCTGGCCATGGAGTGGCGAACAGTCAAGAAGTTCCCGCCCAGGGACGCCGGCAACGCGGGCAAGGGCAAGGCCGACGACAGTGGGCACACAGGAGTAAAAGTGGGGAGAAAAGCACAGTAGAGAAATCTAATGCAGCACATTCTAATATAACAAAGACTCCTCAGAAGCATATCAATGACAACCTTACCATCCGCCACAAATTCTACAAAAGTTTTCAGTCCGTTCAAAGCTGTGCTGGCAATCATGAAGATGGCTCTTTGACTGGGATAATCAACCTGCCAACATTTGAGTTGTATATACATAATGAACCCCAAAAAGTTCGCGTTAAGTTATATTTCAAAACCGGTATCGTTTGGCCCTTTTAGCAAAGTTTGACACGATAGGTACAGTATACTTTATTTTAGGTAGGATACTTATAGTTACCTCTATTTCTAATATAAAGTATAATATATATAAAAATATATAAGAAGGTTAATAGCCTTAATAGGTAAAGAAACTTATTAAGTCTATTATATATAAAAGCTTAAATAAAAAGGATTTATTATATATATTATAAAGTAGCTATAAAAAAGTAAGATAATTAATAAAGCTAGAAATTAGTAAGCTACCCTATTATAACTAATCCCTATTAGTATTAATTAATAATATTTTTATTAAATTATACTTAAGACCTGTGATATAACTACAGTTACCTTTTTATATAATAATCTGTTTTAAGGGTTAGGCTCCGAACCCCGCCCGTGGCGAAGAAATAGGGGCGCCTTTGCCTCGACCGCCTCTTCGCCATTCCCGGCCTTGTGTAGATAACTTCGGTAAGGGAAGTTAACGCTAACAGCACTGTATTTTTCTTCTTTAGATAGGCCTTTAAAGGAAGGTAGCTATAGTAAATGTTAAGACCTAACTTTATATAAAGGTCTTATTATATATCTAAGGAATATATTATAATCCAGATAACTAATTAGGGCAAAATATATACTAAAATAATAAGAAAATTTAGGGCTTTTAATTAGTATACTTACCTAAGCAAAATATAAAGAATTAAGTAAGTTTTATATATTAAAGTTTTTATAATAAACTTTAAATATTTTTTACTAAGGAAGTATTAGTTAGAAAGTTATATAAACTAGGTTATATAATAATTATATAATAAGGATTATATATATAAGATTTTACCCTTTAGTTAGATAATTTATAATATACTATAAAAAACCTTACTTTCTTATTTAAGCTTTATAAGCCTACTAAAGGCTAGTGCTTTTTAAATTAGAAAAAAAGTATATTTTATTTTTCTTTAAATTTTAGCAGTTTTTATAATAGTTATTTTATTACTATTAGGTCTACTTTTCTTTAGGAAATTTAATGCCTGCTCTTTAGAATATCTATATAAACCCTAGGACTTCCTACTTAGGGAACTCCCTTTTAGTTATAGACTTATTAGCTTCTTAATTATATAATATATATTATTAAATTTAAAAAAGTTTACTTTATTTAATAAACTTACTTTTACCTTATAAATCCTACCCTATACCTTACTATTTGGCAGTTATAACTTTCTATTCTCTTAATACCTCCTTTTCCTTTTTTTTATTACTATAGTATATCCTACTACTTATAGTAAATCTATAGGCTATTTTATACAAGCCTTAATAGCAAAGGCAAAAAGTATTCTTTAAAGCCCTTTATAAAAATATATATAATAATTAGCTTTATAAGGTTAAAAAATAGTTAATAATAGTATAGTTTATATTAAAGGAAATTTATAATATATAAAAATAAGAAAAATAGTATACTATAAAATTTATAATAAAAGAAAGGTAATTATAAGGTTTAAGGAAAAAGTATATTAAGTTTTATATAAATTTAAAAGCTTTAAGTTAAAGACTTAAAGTTATAATATTAGTATATATTAAGACCTAACTTTATATAAAGGTCTTATTATATAACTAAGGAATATATTATAATCCAGATAACTAATTAGGGCAAAATATATATTAAAATAATAAGAAAATTCAGGGCTTTTAATTAGTATACTTACCTAAGCAAAATGTAAAGAATTAAGCAAGTTTTATATATTAAAGTTTTTATAATAAACTTTAAATATTTCTTACTAAGGAAGTATTAGTTAGAAAGTTATATAAACTAGTTTATATAATAATTATATAATAAGGATTATATATATAAGATTTTACCCTTTAGTTAGATAATTTATAATATATTATAAAAAACCTTACTTTCTTATTTAAGCTTTATAAGCCTACTAAAGCCTAGTGCCTTTTAAATTAGAAAAAAGTATATTTTATTTTTCTCTAAATTTTAGCAGTTTTTATAATAGTTAATTTATTACTATTAAGGCTACCTTTTTTTAGGAATTATAATGCCTGCTCTTTAGGATATCTATATAAGTCCTAGGTCTTCCTACCTTAGGAACTTACTTTTAGCTACAGACTTATTAACTTCTTAATTATATAATATATATTATTAAATTTAGAAAAATTTACTCTATTTAATAGACCTACTTTTATCTTATAAACCCTACCCTATGCCTTACTATTTAGCAGTTATAACTTTTTACTCTCTTAATACTTCCTTTTCTTTCTTTTCTATTACTATAGTATATCCTACTACTTATAGTGAATTTATAGGCTATTTTATACAAGCCTTAACAGTATATTAGTAAAAAAGGTAAATTAACTATATAATAAAGTATATAACTATTATACCTAAAATATTAATATACTATTAGTATAAATAGAAATTAAAAACTATTATATTACTTTTATTTTTTAACTTAAATATATAAATTAAATATTATATAGTAAACTAAATAAATATAAGAAGAAATTAAATTAAAATATATATATATATATATATAATTAAATATATATTATAAAAATACTAAACTTTAAAAATAGTAATAATAAAGGTCTAAGCTATAAAGTAATTTAAATTATTTAGTAAAAATACTTTAAAAAGTTTTAAATAAAAATAAAAATATTAAAAAGTAAAGTATCTTTATAGCCAATACGTAAGGTATAGCCAATAGGGTCTTATATAATAAAAATAATATAATATAATACTTATTTTTTAGTATATTATAATATATAGTATTATATACTATACTAAAAAATATAATAACTTTAATATTAAGTCTTAAGGTTATATAGCTACTACCTTAAACCTTATAATCTAACTAAATAAGTAGCCTTAATCTATAAGTATAAAAGAGATATTTTCCCTAGCCTTAGCAGGCTATATACCCTCTTTATTATTACCCTAAACAGGTAATTAGCACTAAGGCTTTAATACTAAAGGCCTAATTCTAAATAAGCTAAGAACCCCTAAAACTATTATAAGATATATTACTATGTAATTAATATTAGTAACAGCTATATAGCTAATATAATTACTAAATATAAGACTAGGCTTTTAATAGATATCTATAGCCTTTTATTTAATAATATTCTAGTCTTTTAATTATTTCTAAGGCATTATAAAATTATAAGAAAATACTTACTATATATTAATAAACTATTAATAATATAGTAAGTCTATTTAGTAATCTTTAGCTACTATATATAGCTACTTAGTATTAATAAAAATAAAGATAAAGGCCTTATTAACTTTATTATAGATTAAATAGAGGCACTAAAAGACCTTATAAGTTACTTAAAACAGGGTTAATGCCTATTAAGGTAATAGCAGGCCTTTATTATAGGTATTAGATCAGGTAGTAGTAATAAGCTATACTAGGAGTAATTTATAGAGTTAAAATATATAGTTATAGTAGTTAATTTAGTAATATAAAAGTTATATTATAGGAATTAAAAGTAATTATAGCATAAAGGAGAGAAAGTAAAAGGGAAAAAAGAAATAAAAAGGTAAATTAGGAAATAAAGGTTTTAGTATTAAGGGAAAAACTATAAATATTAGCAGACTAAAGCTAGCTATATAGGTTAGTAATAGATTAGATCAGGCCCTAAGGCAATGCAGTATAAAGAATATAGGTTAAGGAATAATATAGATAATTAATACTTAGGAAAATAAAAATATATAAAACTTAAAGCTTTAGTAAAAAAGTTAAAATAAAAATAAAAAGTAAAGTAATAACTAAATTATTATTATTTTATATTTTTCTTTAAGTAATTTATTAAAATATAAAAAGTTAAAAACCTATAAAAGATTTTCTTATTATTAGTTTAAAATAATTTTTATATTTAATTTTTATAAATATTATATATTATAGATAATATAAACTTTTATTTAACTATTAATTTATAATTAAATTTTACTTATAAGTAATTATATTTATATACTTATATTATTTAAGTACTTACTTATAAGTAAGTATTTAAAATAAATATTTCTAAGTACTTACCTCTATTAGATAGGTACCTGTAGATACCTATAGGCTAGGTATTTTAAAGGCTGCGACTATTTACATGTCCTTGTACCTTGGCACAGGCCACAGAGCTAACCTCATATCCCAAGCTAACTATTTCGCGCTCACTTCTTTCGTTGGCAATTAACATATTAGCACTATTACCTCGGTTGCCAGATACGTCGAGGACCAAGTTAATCCGATTGCTACCATTGGTAATTGCGGGCAGCACTTGGTAATACTACAAGGAACGATATGTCCAAGATAACCTCTCAGAGACTAGATATACACCAGTGGATGACGTATTTGCTCACCAGTGAGGCTGTTGTGTTGTATTGGAGGTCGTTTGTGGCAAGTAATTTGACAATGCTGTATGATTCCATTAGCTTGAACGCAGTTCAGCCTGGAATACGGATCATAGAAAACGTCTGGTAGCATTGTGATGAATTACACGCGCCAAAAAAGGGAGCTATGGTCATGATGATGGGAAAATGGAATGCTATGTTAAGACTTTGTACGAGGGGAAGCTAGAAAGTCTGCTCGGCTAGGCGTTGTGAGGCATCCCATTTGTATTCGGCGTCCGCATGGTGGAGAGTCGCAACATTGATCAAACCACTTGTGATATGGCATTTCCTACTCTCTTGGAAAATGAGAAAACTTAGATTAAAGCATGGAATAGACTACAATATTCCTTTGCGGTGGTTAGCCCTACCAGCGATCGTGGCATATTGTCCCTATTCCCCTTATGCAGCATTTGGCGATCTCCCACCTTGGACGACTGGTAGGAATGCCTCTCAATTGGCCGTGACTCCCATCAGAATATGGACCCTAAAAAGGGCATGGTGAACATATGTCTGCCTACTGCAACATAACATGAGAGCCCTGGGACGATCCATCCTACCGTAATGACAGTAGAGTATCTCATATTGATTTCGGTAACAGGCAATTGTGGGTAATGTGATGAAAACAACGGTGACAATTAACGAGACGGGTGCAATTGTATTTCAAACTAAATCACTTAAGCGATTGAGTTTGAAGGGGCCATAGCCCGCGATAAGGAAATGAGCGCTGCGGCCAAGGAACAGCATGCAGGCCACTGGAAGGATTCGAGAATACATACATCTATTTCCACCTACTGGCGGCCTTGAGCGTCTTGTTTCACTTACGGATAGGAGATAACCTTGGAAGAAGAGGATCTGACCTATCGTGACAGTCAGCCTCGCACAACCTGAGGGCAGCGACGGTGGTATAGAAGACCAATCCCTGTTCTTTCGTCGCCAAGCAGGCTACTCCCCAGGTAATGTCGAACGGCGATATGATCATGACATCGGGGGCCAATGGCTTTGCGAAAGGTCTCCCTGACGGACAGCTTGCTGCAAGGCTCTCCCATACTGTCAACCGCAGTGCATGGTTCAGGCGTATGCATATGTCAAATGCTAATGATATCTAGCGCCGGGACCCCTTCTACCACCGAACGTAGCGCATAGCTCTTGCGCAACCTAACCCTAGTTTTCCCTTGACATTGGGCAGGCTGGAAGGCTCGCCGTTGAGCAGTATGATATATTTCCGTTGCGAGACTACGGCATGTAGGTATGCCCTATTCCCGACTTGGCACAGAGGTAGATGGCTCGTGCTGCGCAGGGACTCCCCCACGAAAGCCGCCAGATCAAAGGTACATCGGTTACAGTGAGAATTTATCCAAGAACAAGGTATTTCTGATAGTGTATTATTACTTACTCTAGACCAGCAGGTACTTTCAGCCTCACGGTAATAGAAAGTACAGTATCGTACCTAAGTCGAACCACAGGAGATCAAATTTGAGTCAAGAGCCAGCAAGCATTGTCCCACGAGGAATTACCAAACGCATTTCTCGGTGTCTGAAGCAAGACAACGCCAATCGAATTGTTGAGCTGTGCACTGATGACGCTGGTCATCCACAGAAAACAACCTGCTGGTTTCCCGCTCCGCAAGATGATAAATGATCGGCTGCAAGGTCAGTCTGGCAGGCAGGCATGCAGGCAGACAGGCAAAAACGAGCAAGACATGCTGAGTTCGGTGACAAGATTAAGAAACAGTCGCCTTTCGGTAGACCCTTTTGGAGTCAATCTTCTGTTTAACCGTCATGTAGCCTTTAATACTAATAGAAAGTGAAATGCAGTAGCCAAATAAAGCGCAGACAGAACAAACAGGAGAGGGCAATGACCAACTGGCCATCCCCCCAATCTCTCACCTCCTCATCTTTCATTGTTCTTAGGCACACAACTATAACAGGGCTCTGTCATATTTTACTTATTCTTAGAGATTAGTCTTCTGACCGTGTTATTGCAAGCCCCCTTTCCAGAGTTATCGCGGGACTGGCAGGCTCCCCCCTCCGACCTCCTCTAAACGGTTCCTGGGCTCTCCTCTTTTATCAATTACGGTGCTATTTTGTCTGCAGAGTCTACCGTTTGGCTATGGCAGTGCTTTTCTCGGGTTCCCTCTCTCTCTTCATCGACATCAACACACCACAGAATGCTCGCGGACGCTCCCTTTGTGTGAACAGCTGTGCTATTTCTGCCATGCCCTCTTTCAATTGCTCTCCCTTTGACAGTCACGGCACGCTCCCCAGTCCACACGCTCTTCCCTTTGAGAATCGCTGCGCTGTTACTGGACTGTTCTTCTTTGTCGATTGCCGCAAGGTTCGCAGACTCGTCCCCCCCGACGATTAATGCACTGTTACTAACACTCAATTTTTAGCAGACAAAGCGAAACATATAAAACGATTCCCGTCTCATCTTATCACGTCAATCCGATCGAACAAATACCTGCAATCTCTTGCTCAATTATCTGAAACAACACACACCGCTGCAAAATGCCACATTCAAAACCACTCCCGGACTGTGACGGCCCCAAGCTCGAATGCTTCCTCGACGATATTACTATCGACGACTTTAAGGTTCTAGGAATCTCAGGCTCCGGAGCTCATTCACAAGTCTGGAAGGCCGAGATTCATGGAAAAGTCTATGCCATCAAGATAGTAAGTGCTTCATCCCATCAATCATGCTGCTTTTCTTTGCCGTCTAACCATGATTTAGTTCTCCGATTTGGCGACAAAGGAGCCATGGATCTTCTTTTCAGCCTTCGACAAGTTCCCCGAAACCGATTTCGAGGACTGCGATTTCGAGCCTCTTGTAGCAAATGATGAACTATCCCAGTCGACCATTGATAGCCTTCGGCTCCATGCGACCTCCTTCTACAACGAATGCCGTGTCTTTGGGAGACTGAAGGAGCTAGATCGCGAGCATCTTGCCATCAAAGCCTATGGCTACGTCGAGTTTAATCTTGATGATGAAAGGGTGCAGCAGAAATTCCTCCCTTTCCTGGAAGAAAACGAGCTCCACTCTCTTTTCTCACAAGGAAAGAAAGATTTCACCACTGCAGACACGATCCGAGCCCTCTTCAACCACAATGACCTCAAGATACCGCTCATGGCTATTGTCAAAGAATGGATACCTCTTCCAGGAAGCCAGGTAATGCCCTACGTGTTAACCGAGAAACAGATGCGCTCCCTGCCCCAACTCCTCCGCAACCTTCACGAGCTGCACAAGTCAGGCATTGTGGTGCGAGATCTCAAGATGCAGCAGTACCTAGACGGGAAGCTGGCAGACTTCAGTTTCGCCTGGACCATCCCGCACATCTTTGGTCCAGAGAGCGGCCTCCGACCCCGTTGGAGCTTCGAGAGCATGGCGGCGTGGGACCTCAAATGCTTTCAGGACATGCTCGACTGCTTCGACAAGAAAGCCGACGTGACGGTGCCGCGCATTCGGAAACACAACCAAGTCGCATGGAGAAAGGACGACATGTACGATCACCTTCGGCCCAGACCTCAGATGTACGGCCCCTCCCTGCCCATGCTCATCTACGATGGCCCGGTCCAACCCATGATGCATCGACCGCCCTTTGACCCGGCCAAGTTCAACTGGCGGGCAGTCCAGAAGTCAACAAAGAACAAGGGTGCCATCGGGCGCGTCACCAAAACAAAGGCACCTCAAAGAAGATCGCCGAGAGAAGCGTCAAAGAAGAGAGGAACCAAGTGACACACAAGACAAGACAGCGGCCACCCGTAGAACACCTCGATAGACCTGATTGCGTTTTCAATTCTGCTAGCGACTCGCCGTGTTTTAGTATCATTTGATGTTTGATAGAGATAGAATAGATATACCGACTCTGAACTTACTGCCCCGCACGTTGATCCAGGAGAAACCTCAGTAGCCCTCTCTGCAACGCACACGGTGCCGCGCAACCATGATCCTCACCCTCAAACTCCCAGCACCACACATTTCTCAAATGACGCGACTCTTGCATCCTCGCCACCAACGCCAGAGCATTATCCCTCATCTTTCGTAGCGTCGCGCCCTTTTGTTTCTTCTCAAACTTTTCATCCGACTCACCAGGCAATTGAATCAACGTCTGTTCCGCTCCACCAAACATGACCAGCAATCTTGGCGCGCGACCGGTCAAAGGGTCACGGTCATTGAAGCGCTGTTCCTGGTCGCGAACAATACTGCAGTTATTAAACCAGATGGACGGACTCGCAGCGATGAATGTGTCGAAAGACTCTGGCTTTGTGAATAGCGCGTTGAGGGTGAAGAGACCGCCGTAAGAATGACCGAAGAGCGCCTTGGGACCTGTTCCCAGAGATGCATTCGGGAGGAGCGTGTTTTCGATATACGGCTGGATGTCGTTCTTGATGATATCTAGAAAGTCCGACGCGCGGCCAAAAGGACCAAGCGATGGTTTCCCATCCGGCCCGGGCGGGATATCATAAACCTCATCAGAAGACTCTGGTGTCAAGTCTCCATTCCGCCGCTTGTCAAAAACACAAGTCTTGTTAGGATACCCAACAGCCACGATTACAGCTCTCGTCTGATGCGTAAACTCCAATCTTCTTGCGATATCCGTAGCCGTAAAAAAGTAGGCATTTCCATCGACGATATACCTGATCCAGATTAATCCCATCCCCGGTTTGTGTTCTCGGTGAGGCTTTTCTTACACAGTGGAGACGACTGCATCGTCATTTACTGGAGCGCGATCGTTCCAACAAAGAGGCCACGATACCTGGATGAGATAATCACCTCGTCGGGTAGGGAATAAGACTTGGCATGAGTTATGCGCGTTAGCGCTCTCGAGAGTTATTGGGACGAGAGTCATGGTTGATTTGTTGAGGGGAGGGGAATCTGGTGATGGTGATGGAGATGGAGACGCAGCTGATTGATTGTCTGATGATCAGATAAGATTAGATAAGCGAATGAGAACATCACTGTGAGTCTGTGCAGTTGCTGCTGATTGGCCAATCAGCAGCACAGTGCTGGGTCTTGACCGTTTTGTCGCAAAGCTTGTAAGTAGCGAGGAATTGGTGGCTTACTAGACGTTCTAGAATCGTGGCCATGACAGAAACATAGACGTTTGCTATGATGAGTACAAATCATTCGGTTTAGTCAGAAACATTCTACGTCACTTACAGACTTCGGGCTATTTTGTGTTTTCTTAGCGCTCCAGATGTCTGGCTCGGACGATTTCCACGGACAGTTTCCTGGCTATGTTCGGCTACAAGGCCATGAGAAAAATAAGTTAGTGCGACCAGAGATATTTAAAAAGGTTTGAGATTAGCTTAATCTCTTCTCTTGACATTCTATGAAATATTTTTCTTCAAGCTTCTGAGGACCTCTCATTCCAAGACTTCCTCGCGCGGCCCTCTTCTTCCCTGCTCACAGAAATGCCATCCCCGCATCGATCATCGCATGAGAATAAAGACACAACCGAGCCACCTTTTCAGGAAAGCGATGAGTCTCTTCGCCATGGAAAATATGAGAGGCATTTATTTCTGAGCGAAGGAGCCTGGAATGGCTGTAATGGTGATGAGATTGAGTTTAAAAAGAAGGAGGGCGACATATCTGAAGATGGATACACTCAGCCACAGGACAGACTCTCCGTCTTGGATCGTGTCATGAGTCGCACTTCGGTTGCGGACAGTGACCATGGACCTCCACCCGATGGTGGCTTTTGGGCCTGGGCGTCAGGTAAGCTCTTTTATAAATAGAGCCAAATGCAGCACTAACCTATTTGTAGCCATTGCCGGGCATATAGTCATGCTGAACTCATGGTATGTCAAATTTGGATCCTCTGTGCACTAACAGGACTGACGTTCTGTCAGGGGGTACAACAGCTCTTTTGGCGTTTTTCAGACCTATTACGCAGCACACCTCGATAATCCAGCCAGCCAAATATCCTGGATAGGATCGGTCCAAATCTCTGCCCTGTTCTTTATAGGAACCCTCTCTGGTCGCCTTACAGACGCCGGCTACTTTCGCATCACATTTGCTGCCGGCACACTTCTCACCTGTCTTGGTGTATTCATGACTTCTCTCAGTACGACATTCTGGCAACTCCTCCTCTCACAGGGTCTCTGCACAGGGCTGGGTAACGGTCTGATGTTTACTCCCAGTCTTGCTGTTGTTTCTACATACTTTAAGCGGAGAAGGGCCCTGGCCTTTGGAATCACTGCCACTGGAAGTGCCACGGGCGGTTTGATATTTCCATCTATGGCTCGTCAGCTTCTTGGGAGTATTGGTTTTGCTTGGACGGTTAGAGCTATGGGGTTGGTGCAGCTTATCACGCTGGTCATGGCGAATCTACTCCTGAGACCTAGAATACCGCCGAGACAGTCGGGGCCGTGGATCGATCTAGCGTCGTTCAAAGAAAAGGGGTACTTGTTCTTTGCCATCGGAATCTTCTTCGTAAGTCTGTGCTATTGCTAAGGCGTATGTGCATACTAACTGGAATAGACATTTTGGGGAACATTCTTCCCGTTCTACTACCTTGCTTCTTTTGCAGTTTCGCAGTTGGAAAACACCCTCACATACTCGGCCGCATTGAATGTCCTTCTTGTCGTCAACGGTGTCGGAATCATCGGTCGTTCACTACCAAACGCCATCGCACATCGCTTCGGAAGCATCGCAGTCCTCATACCCGTCGTGTTTATCTCATCGATCTGTTTATTCACGTGGCCAGCAGTGTCCACAGAAGCGGGTTTGTACGTATGGGCTAGTATTTACGGCATTGTGGCTGGAGCATCCATGAGTTTGTTCCCTCCAGCTTTGTCGGATTTGACAACGGATGTGCACAAGACAGGTGTGAGGATGGGCATGATTTTTACGACGAACAGTATTGCAACTCTTACTGGGCCGCCTATCGCTGGTATGATTATTAGACACTCTGGGGGTCATTATCTGGGTGCGCAGATCTTTGCTGGTGCATCGCTCTTTTTGGGTGGGCTGTTTATCTTTATGGCTAAGCGGTTCAGGAGAGTCGGAGATGAGGATGGAGATGCACGAAACAACTGATAGACTTTGTCATGTCGTAGAAATAGAGTGTGTGTCTCCATAAGGTAATGGTCTTCAGGATCAGTCGCATTCAGGAACTAGCCAGGGTCATCACAAAACCAATAGCAATTATAGATCCCACTGATCACTTCAGGCATTGAAATAGTCATGCCCTTATGGTCAAAAACAACAGAATCCGATTGGAACAAGTTTAGGTTACCTGGAATGATATAAGTTTATTACAAGTAATCATATCAGCCTGCTTCGGCATAACCGCAAACGTCAGCCAATGGTCATTAGATTTTAACAGTGGCAAAAGTCTTGACCATTTTTTCCATAAGATAATCATTGTTTAAAGAGTTTAGGGGCAAAGAATTGGAACCTTCCGGCCCTGCACATAACTTGTCTGTCCTACGGCTGACGCAAGGGACAGAGAAACAGAGTCTGGTAAATAAATACATTCAAGATTAGGCATTTTCGCAACGCCATGGTGCTTTCGATATCCTTTTCTTGCCTTGAAACCCTATTCGGAACGTCATGTCGAGGGCTGGCAAGATGGTGGGTTCTGTTCACCCCTTTTGAGGCCGAAGGGCGCAAAGAACGTGTTGGCCCATCTTTACGGTGAGCCGCAAGCTGATGTTTCGAGACATTCCTCCCAAGGACTTGTAAGAAGATTAGAGCAAAAGTGCATAGATTTCGAGGTCGTGGAGTTGGCGGTGACCCGAAATGCTTCAGACTTATGTAAGAGCACCCCGTGTTGTCTTAATGGCCACTCCTCACGTCGGCCGACCCCCTTATATCATCTACAACCACCGAAAGCAGCACCCAAAGCAGCACCAAGATAAATACCACAACCCATAATTTCAAGGGAGTCATGGAAGTAGTGAAAGCAACCGCTTCTGCCAATGCTACCAGAGCTACCAAAGTGAGCAAGGCCAAGGCAAGTATAAGGGCGAAGCCAGCAGCTCCGACTTTCAATGATACGTCCATTGTCTCAGTGCCCCAGGCGACCTCCAGGTGAAAGACAGTCGATTCGGTAGATTTTTCTGTTTTAGTCTCGCAAGAAGAACTTTGTCTAAGCTTCTGAGCACCAAGGACGTTGGGTGGAGGTGGTATGTGGCCTTCGGTTGAAGGAGTGTTGTTAGAGATTATAGCCATTGTTGAGTTCGTGAGAAGGTGACCAATTATTAGAATGAATGATAAAACGAATGGGTCTGCAGGCGTAAGGAAGAGGGAGATAGGAGCATTTTATACTTATTCAAATTCCCGGAGAGGCTACGTAAGTGAGATATAAAGTTTGTGTTTGAAATGCTGTTTACATTAAGCTTTCTCTATAGCACAAATTTGAAGGCTTTGTGGTAAATCCTATGCAACTTCATAGGCACAGGTAACTCTAGAGAAAGTAAAATCATAAGTTTCTAAGTTCTATAAATAAACCTTCTCTAAGAACTGAGCAAGATGTGCTATTTGCACCTGAGGCCATTGGCTAATTTACTGCACAGAACTTAGAACTACGAGAACTTAGGAGAGCTTTATCTCTAGGACAATCATGAGAGCATATCACAGTAGGCACAATTCCAGTTCATTTACTAAAATCCTTCTCGTTGGCTCATTCCTTCAAACAACATAAAAAGACTGCGGCACTGAAATGTCACTGGGTAAAGAAGAACAATCTAGTTGAGTCTATAAGCAAAAACGCTTTCAAAATCTGGCATCCAATAGGAAGCTATTCCTAAAAACTTGGTTTCGTGGTCTAGCTGGTTATGGCATCTCGCTCACACCGAGAAGGTCCCCGGTTCGAGCCCGGGCGGAACCATTCTTTTGCTCTTTTTGACAACGTTTGTCGACCGCGCATTACCATCTTGCTTTTATGGATCCTGATGTAGCCAGTTGGATAACATGTAACAAGTGCTCCAGTGTTCAATCACTTGGAGAAGGTATTTCATGATTTGAACCCTCAAGTGTGAAAGCAATTGTCAAGTAACCCATTTCCAAAGATCTGTCTCCTTTTGCTTGTGCCTTTTCTTTTGTCTCTTGTTCGTGGCTTAGAATAAATACACATCCTGGTCGTCCCATTGAAACTCGGGTCCAAACTCATTGGCATATCTCCCTGCAACCTCCAACTCATTTGTTAGACACCGATCAAACACAACATCGTGGGTCTTCGTAGCTGTTTCCCAAGCCTCCAAAACTTCGCTACTAAGTACAGGGATATCCATCTTCCCAAGCACCATCAGGCCCTTTGCCGTGCTGAAACTAAACCCCGCACGCGATATATCCTCTTCAAAATCAGTAGGATCAAAGACATGTCGAACTGAGAGCTTTTTAATCTTGGGCATGTTGCAAACAGCATTTGCCGCCGCCACAAGAAAACGATCCATGACTGCCTCTTTTATGCGAGATTTGAAGCTATTCTCTATCTCGCAGCCTGGTGGGCAGTGGATTCCACCAGTCGCCCATTCACGGGTCTCCTGTCGTTGACTTTCTTCTTCTTCTGGTGGTAAAGGATTCTCGCCTGTGACTACCCATTCCCCGGAAGGAAGAACGTCGCAAAATGCGAATGTGAAACTCTCGAGGGTCGGCCAGTAAGGATTTGCTTTCGTAGGTTGGAATACAGCACTGTCGATGCTTGCAAGAAGGATGATCTCTCGAATACCGCTTCTTTGGGTAAGTCGTTGTACGGCTTCGGAGAGAACATCGCCGTCTGAATCAGCTGCCATGATACTTGGAGGCTCAAAAGTCTGGTCTGGGATCCTCTCCCGCTGGTAGTCGATAAGCAACGTTTGCACAGCTATTGGTAGCAAATCCAAAGACTTGGCAAGGTCTACAATGCTGTTAGCGGGAACAGGTATCAGTGATAAAGAATCACTCTTACCGTTTCTGACTAGAGCATCCCCATAGACATACTCTCGTAGGCTTTCTATTGCCCTCACCCCAAACTTCTCCAACCGTGGCATCTTACTTGCAAGCCGACACATATCCCCAGGCGTGAACGAAGGTGTGTCAGTAGATCCGCACGCTCTAAAGACTGATATCATAGGGAGTTCTGGGAAATCCTTCCACGTGTCAAAGAGCTCCATGTACTGCATTCCTTTTTGCGTGAATGTGACGCGAGATCCGATGCTTGACATCTCAAAGACCAACTCCACGTAGGGCTTCTCTCGACGTGGAAGATCTTCAAGAATTCCAAAAACTCTCTTTACAAAGTCATTGAACTCGCGTTCGTCACCGGGATGATGTTGATGAAAGTCGCAGTCTCCATGGGGTTTCGAGAATCCCTTTGGATATTTGCATATATGGCTGGCGAGAACGCACTTCACTGTGACATTTCGAACGTACAAGAGTCTTTGTGGTGTCAAGCATGTGACATACCTGGATTCTAGTACTTTATCTATTCTCAAGTGCAGGTCTCTGAATAGCAATGGTTCGATGAGCTGTTGCCAGCGCCGTGATACTGTTGCGAGGGTGCTGAGCCTAAATGTTTTTTTCCATCGCAGTCCGCATATTATGCCTTGATGATATGACTTTGGGAGATCCCAGATGATCTTTCTCAAGATCTCTGGTGGTAGACGCTCGGTAGGATCCATGCGGGGTAGAAGGAATAAATGAAGGGTGAAGTTGTTGGTCGTTGCAAGTTGAAGGCTTAAAAGGAGACCGACACGTGATTTGATGTTGGGCGTCGAGTTGGCAGGGATTGAGCAAACGTGTAAGAGGTTAGAAATAATCTGCCAATTGATTTGCTTATTTGTATCCGTGAGACCCGGTTGCCTTTTCCGAGAGGTCCCAGCGCTTGGGTTGGCTCATTCATATCAGGGCTTGGTTCGGCTGGTGCGCCAAGCTCAACACAGAAACGTGCTCAGCGAGAAAGAATGTAAATTAAGCTGCTCTGGTCGATTTCAGTGGCCTAGTGAGTGGTTTTTATGGTTTACTAAGTACCTCCAAATAGTTGTCTTGCTATGTAGGTCGCTGTTGAGGAAAAGAAGGTTCGATATACGACCAGGATCAAAGTGTTGGTCTAGCACTGCATTCACATCATCGGTATTTAGCCCATCATAGACTTCAATTTACCACAGTCTTAGCAATCAAAAAAATCTACAACACAGGAAGCTATAATCGTGAAATCGAATAAGTACTCGCCCAAAAGTTGAAGGCCATCGAATGCAGAATGGGAATGCATGTAGAGCATGATGAACGTCTGGGATAAGCTCCAGCGCAGTCGGCGACCTTTTGCATCCATCACATTAGCCATAAGAGCTAGCCGAATGCAAAACTTCCATTGGACCAAGAGCAGTGAGGATGGCTTCTGATGTCACGAACTTCCGTAGACTGGTGGGCGATTGCAGTAACTGGAGTAGGCCAATCATCGATGCCTCCACAATCTTATCTTATCACCCCGATTAGTCCGTGCGAAACGTGTCTCACACCACCAAAATAATTGACCAATATTAACATTCTCATTTACTCAATTCATAACTCATCACTATCCTCATCTCATCAATAAGTCGTCAGACTAGGCGTGCTAGGGTCCTGAGGGAACGAAAACTTGGTCTCCACAAAGATCTTCTGCATCCCATCCTCCCTCTTCTCAAACTTGTAGTACACCTTATCCAGATCCTCCAGTCTAACACGGTGTGACAGCATCTGGCCAGGATCAAGCTCGCCCTTTTGAATCATCGCAAGAAGCTCATGCCAGTATTTGTGAACGGGCGCTTGGCCGTTGCCGATGAGACGAATGCCTCGCTCCATAAGAGAGCCGATGTTGAAGTGGTTGGTCTAGTCATGTTAGTCGCGTGTCGTGAGAGCGATTGGGAAGACTTACGTAGCCGACGTAAACACCAGTAACGCCACATCGTCCATAGTTTCGCACACCCTCAATCATCTCATTGATAATCTCGCTCGTGTCCGTCTCGATCCCAACTGCCATCTCGAGCCAGTGCATCCAGCCCTTGGCATACTCACCAGCTGCGCACTCGATCGCGCAATCAGGTCCACGGTTCCCAGTGAGTTCCTTGAGACGGCTGACAACGGTAGGCTTGTTGGTCACCCCGTGCGACAAGTGCTTGTAGTCTACCAGCTCAAGCTTGTCCTTGTGCTCAGCGGGCCAATGGTCTCGAATAAACGACAGGCGTGGCTCCGTATCCACGAAGATGATCTGGCTTGCGCCCTCTTTGATGGCAAAGACACCAGCCATTTGGCCAATTGGGCCAGCGCCGAAAATGGCGACCGAGTCGTTGGGATACACGGCTGTGTCCTTGACAGCGTTGTAGGACGTAGCCAGTACATCAGACAGGTACAGCGCTGAACATGTCAGCATAGCTCACTCAACAGAGACAAGTACTCACCCTTCTCATCGGGAACATCATCGGGAATCTCCAACAGATTCACATCCCCCAGTGGAACACGCACATACTCCGCCTGACCACCCGCAAACCCCCCCGTGAAATGCGAGTACCCAAACATACCCGCCGTGCGACCCCCATACATGGCCCTCTCAGTGGTGTTCGAGTTCGTCTTCTCACACTGCGACGAGAGCTTCTGCTTGCAGAAGAAGCAATCGCCACACGCGATCTGGAACGATGCGACGTAGCGCTTTCCCACGTCGATGCCCTTGACGGCTGAACCGACCTGGTCGACCACGCCGCAGAACTCATGCCCGAGGATGTCGCCCTCGCTGAGCTGCACAACTGTGCCGTGGAGGAGATGCAGGTCTGAGCCGCAGACGGTGCTGCCTGTTACTTTGAGGATCACGTCGCGGTCTTCAATGATCTTGGGCTTGGGGGCGTCCACTGTTGGTGTTAGTGGTGGTTGTGTAAGTGCATGTAATGGGGTGAGACGTACCCATTTGGACTTTGTTCTTGCTGATCCATGCGAGAGCCTTCATAGTCTCTCCGGACTCGCCAGCGCCAGGCTCACGATATGAAGTGACATCTTGCGCTGTAATGGCATTGTCGCCGTGACCAATGACCTTTTCGGCCTGGTAAGCTGCTTGAGTAGTCATTGTAACAGAGTTCTAATGCGATATACTGTTGACTGAAAGCACCTTGATGGCACGGCAAGAGGCGGTATTTATGAACATTTTTGTTTATTCATCATGACTTCATGTAATAATCTTCTACCCGTCATACGTAGTATCGTCACCATGACTGTGTGGTGTTGTGGAGTTGATGCCATCATGACGATCCCTGCTCCGTACGTCATTGACTTCTCGAACCCGGGGACTATCTTCCGCCGTGAGATGTAACTGGACGCTCGGAATTATCTGCTCAACTAAGCTTCATTGCCGATGAAACGATTTCCTATTCTGTACCTGTCATCTCGATCTAAGCTCATAGCCTCATCATAGTTCAACCGGTCGCATCGCTCCCGTCATGCCAAGCTTTATATTACACTGGTCCCCTCTTGGAGCTCCGTCTTGGTGGGCATCTTATTAACCCGCATTAATTCTGCACTCTGGGCCATGGCTGGATCTCTTCCCATGCTGGCCATGGCGACGACCGTTTCGCCCTTGCAGTAGTACGCCACAAACTTATTCTCGGCCGGACTACCATCCAAGACAAGGTCGTCCCAGCCAGAGGCCATGGTGTTGCCGCAGTATCGTAGTTGAGCGCCCAGAGCAGACCAGAAAACGGGAATAAAGTGCTCAGTCTTGCCGCCAGGGTTGACAATGTGGTTCGCCGCGATACGGCCCGCCTTTTGAGCAACGTTCCAGTGCTCAATTCGTACGTGCTTGCCTTCACCTCCGGGGCCGTGGTAGGGGAACGTAGCAATGTCGCCGATGGCGTAAACATCCTTCAAACCTTGAACAGAGTAGTCGTCGTTTGTCTTGATAGAACCATCGTCCTCCAGTTTGATGCCGCTGTTGTTCTTGAGGAACTGGGTAGCAGGTGCGACACCGACACCAAGAACGACGAGGTCCGCCTCCAGCTTGGTACCATCCTTGAGCGATACGGAGCCAACCTTGGACGCGTCAGATGCAGAGGGCTCAGCCTTGTCGACACTTGCGCCCATGTAGAACTTGACACCTTTGCCTTCAAGCGCCTTCTGAAGCCCTGAGCCAACCTTTTCGCCGAGGACGCGCTCAAGAGGAACATTCTCCATACCAATGACGGTCACATCGTTATCGCCGGCTGTCGCGACCGCCAATTCAATTCCGATGAACGAAGATCCGACAACAACAATCTTCTTGCCCTTCTCACCAATCTGCTCGACAATCTTTTTCGTGTCGTGAACACTTCGGAGAGTGAAGATGTTGTCGAGGTTCTTGAATCCCTCGAGCGGAAGTCGTCTGGGAGTTCCACCAGTAGCAAGGACTAACTTGGTGTAGTCAATCTTCTCGCCTTCGCTGGTGGTAACGAAGCGACCCGAAAAGTCAACATTGTTGACCTCGCCGTGGACAAACTTGATAGAGCCGCCCTCGTAGAAATCCTTGTTTCGCCATTGCAGCTTGCTGAGGTCGGTCATGAGAGCCTTGCTCAGCTTTGTTCGGTCGATGGGGTAGTAGCCCTCGTTGGAGACGACGGTGATACCACCCTTGTATCCATTCTCGCGAAGGCTCTCGACGACACCCAGTGTTCCTGAACCACCACCGACGACAACGACATGGTCTTCCTGGACACTTCCGGATACGGCGCACTTGACATTGGGCTGTCGCTTGGATGACTTGATGGCACTCTCCTCTCCAGTGAGGTACACTGCGCCGTCTCGTTCGGCGACTTGGAAGACGGGAAGATGATCGAGGGCGGGGGCATCTTCAATATCGCCGGTCTTTGCGTTGAAGCAAGCTACGATCAGTTAGTACAAGCATAAATGGGTGAGGACTGCATTCGGACATACCTCCGTGCCATGGGCATGTGATGCGACCGTCGCTAGTCAATACACCTTTTGCGAGAGGTGCACCATAATGAGTGCACTTGGAACCTAGAGCTTGGGTCTTTCCCCCAGTGTTGACGAGAAGAACCTTGCCGTTCTCGATACCCTCGACTTCAACCTCCTGCTTGGAACCTGGGGAGAGGTCGAGCGATGAAACGCCCTTGAGCTTGTATTCTTGCGCCATTGGTCTGTATGTGGAGAAAGGCCTTGCTAGAAATGATCGAGGTGTTTGTATCCGAGCTGAGCGAAAGCTTTGAAGTAATCTAGAATGTGGACGCATCAAGACGTCTTATTAAAGAAGAGAGAGGGAGAGAGAGAGAGAGCTGTGGGATGGTAGCAGTGGGAGACCGAAATTGGGGGAAACGAAGAAACGTGGACATGGCGCCATCAATTCGGCGGCAGCTGCAGAGCAGAGCAGTAAAGGTGCAACGCAAAGGTCCCTCCCTAACAAAACACAAGCATCACCACTGGAAGCTCCGTATCATCCATGCCCATGATGATGTGGGGGATGACAATGGGAGCGATATGACTGGTCGAAGCTTTACGGTGTATGACGACATGCCGACGTTGTAAGCCGTTCTCTTGTTAAGGCTGCACCGCGATCCAGCCGCTTCCGATTTGTATCTGGATCTGTAAGCAATGCCCCGCATAGAGCATGATGCCACTATTAACTGCCGGCTTACGAGGCATTGAACGAATGCAGGCGGTGTAAAAGTATGAATGCGAAAAATGATAGGGTAATGATGGCTTAGACGACATTTAAAGTTCAAGTTAGAGATGGCCTACCCTGGACCATGTCAGTTGACTCATCACGTGCCTTATCGTTTTATCGTCTTATCTGAACGCTAAATCTGCGTCATGGCGGATTCAGCAAGGTGTGACAACCTTGAATTCCACATCCAATCACACGCGAAAAGGAAATGAGGGAATCGCGAGCGTTCAACACGTCTTCCCTGCGACTCTATCGCGCTAACCGAGTCCAGAGTCGCCGCCCCTAATGAATGCCTAAAGAGATCCCTGTACGAACTGAACTGAACTGTTCGCAGCCTGTTACCCTGGCCATCTCTGCATCACATGGCTTGTGCAAGTGGCTGAGGTTGGTCTCTTTTGAGGCCTCATCTGCCTTGTTTATTCACTCAATGCAAACACCTACGAATACAAACAAATCCTCACTGTCCAGATACATCTCATCTACATCACTGTCTTTGTTTACCTTAAAACTTCAACCGTTGGCGATCTCGCTAAGTCAGGAACAAAACTCCACTCCTACCCAACTTAGACTCGCGCGGGAGCCACATACCAATTACAGTCTCAGCCAATTATACACAACAAAGACCCTCTTTGTTTGGCTCAACAGTAAACACCAGCCGTTCCCATCAAAACGACTCGAACCCGACGAGACGGCCATCGTCTTCTTGCCTCGCCTGTATTCTGGCTTGTCACGAGTCTAACATCAGCTGCCGACGGACCATGTTCTAACCTCGCCCTTCGACCATTCCTCGTCTCCTCCGATCTACAGTATTATCATGTTGCCGACCGATCCCTTATCTTCCGCCGCCTTCGTTACCCATCGCGAACTCTTTACCCTATTATCTGTACAATAATCAAAGCTTCAAAAGGCCTCTCCATCTCCGATTTCGCTCCGCCCATCATGGAGAGGCCGGACTTTGGGCCGGAGCCGCACATCTCTGAGATGACTTGTTGCTGTGGACGAATTGACTGCGCTCTCCTCAAGAAAAATTGCTCCATTCTAGAGACAGTCGAAAAAGATGTCCATACCGCGGCACAACTTGGTCAGGTTAGTCAGGTACCAGTCCTCAATTTTGGGGCATTCCTCTGTTTTTATACAGCTGCCAATTTTTCCATCGCCTAAACACCCGCGTGTCCTGCATGCCAGTCCCCGCTAGACACGTCAATGCCCCATCAGACTGCTGACTTGTCTGTCTCCCTTGTAGGCTCTACTCGCTAGGCATGAAGCATATATGGCCGACGCGGAGAGAGATCGTCTTGATCTTTCCTCCAGGATAGAGCGTCTGGAAATGGCCAAGCAGGAATTAGAGGCTGAGAATGCCCTGAAAATTGAGGAGAATCGTAATCTCCTCGACCAGCTTGAACTGCTCAACAACACCGTCTCCGAATCTGATACAAAGATAAAAGCACTCGAAGCAAGCCTGCTGTCGTCCCAGCAAGCCGTCCGAAGACTCGAGTCTGCTGCCCTGCGAGCCGAAGATGCTGAGAGGCATATTTCCCTCTTGGAACTTGAACAGGATGATCTCTATCACGAATTGAGGTCGACAAAAGAAGATGCTCGAACGCATGCACAGCGTTGCAAGGAGGCGCAACGCGGTATCATGGATATGCAGGATCAGCTGGAGAGGATGGAAGAGGAAGCTCGAGAGGAGCGGGAAAGACATGCCGAGGTTATTGGGCGAATGGAGCGTCAACGTCAAGTTGAGAAGCAGCTCAACACAGCCGCCGGTCGTCTAAAAGGTGCAGCTGCATCAAAGACACTACAAGAACCGAAGCCAGGGAACTCCGTCGTCAATCATTTTGTTCGGGATCTTCTCCAAGATAATGCCAATCTACAACTTGGCATGGCTGAGCTACGAGAGATGCTTCTCAATTCGAACGATGAGATTCAGTCTCTACGAGAACAACTTGTCACCCACCAGCCCGTCGCCGATAGCAGCATGACTCTCAAAGACGAACTCGAGGCTTATGAGCCGCCGACGACTCCTAGAATTTCGCAAGAGCTTCACATCCATCACCATTATCACGTTACAGCTAAGGCCGATAAACAAAAAATGAGGCGGAAGCGCGCGAGTTTGAACTCTAGTATCTTTTCAACTTCGACAGCCTCTGGCACGTCAACCCCAAGATCTTCTGCTCGTTGGAGTTTGGGACCTGCCCTGCCTGCCCTCGCTTCCATCAACACCAAAGAGCCCAACTCTGTCATATCGATGCCCAAACAGAGGTGGTCCATGCTCTCAGAGCAACCCTCTGAAATTGCGTCGTCCGTTCCAAGTTCACCACGATCGAATCTGCGAAACTCGATGTTTGACTCGAATTTTGGCGACAGCGATTATCCAATGTCACCAGCTACGAGCTTTGACCCCATGTCACCCACCTGGCGGACGCACCGTAAAGGCCCGTCTGACATTTCGGCTTTCAGCCTTCAAGCACCTTCCCTTCAGCTTGATCCAGGTACGCCGCCTCAAAACTCGCGTCAGTTCAACGACGATGTGATACATGAGGAGGACGAAAATGAGGGTGACGAGGCCATGTCTCGAACTGAGACACCCGATCTCGGCAACACCCCGTCAATTGACGAGAGCTCAATCGTCGAGAGCTCTGAGGACAATAGAGACGACTACATGCCGCGGCCAAGGATCCATCGAGCCATTTCTCATGAATCTATCATGTCTCTTACAGGCGGTCTTGACATTCACACGCTCAAGGCTCGACCTAGCCAGCTCACCCTTCGACCACTTGGTGGCGCTGAAGCTGTCGTTACGGGCGTCACAGCGCAGCCCATACTGTACAGAGGTGCAGCCAAGCGAAGCACCGCTGCCCTCCGAGACACTTTCGCCGGCCTTCCCGCAAGTAGAACTGTGTCCAACCCACTTAACAGGCCGGGGTCAAACAGATCTGCGTCGCCAGCTGCTTCGGACACCCCCCAAGGGAGCCCCGCAGGAGGAATAGGAAAATGGGTGGGCTGGAGGCCTTGGGCTTCAGGCAATGGTGAAAATGCCCCTCCAAAAGCTGCGGAGAGGGAAAAGGACAGGAATATTAACCGGACGCCGGGTATCAACCAGCCCGGGTCGATTCCTGGCTTTCATCAATACTGGGCTGCTCAGAAACGAAAGGGCGCGCCCGCTCAGGTCACTACTGTTGATGTTGACCGTGAGGCCTTGGTAGAAGGCTTACAGGACTGAATACTACCTATGCGCTCAAACGTACATGCACCTGGATACCGGAGTTGATCTCATTTGTGGCGTTTGTTGAGGAGGTTACCTGATGGAGATACCCTGGCTAGACAAGCCTAGTCCCTTTGTTTTACTCGTTGGCATGCATTCGTTTTGGTGTTTTATTGGTTCATCTTGGGTATAAATATCATAATCATACATATCTTTATCCTCATGCTATACTGCTGTTGAGCATAGTCCAGTACGTAGTGTCCACGCCTTGTAGTGCCCAATCCTCTGGGTCGGCCGTGAAGCAGGGCCAGTTGGAGTCCAACACATCAGGCGCAAAGGCGCACGCTGTGGATAGGTCGCAGTTTTCGGAGCCAAAGTTTGGCGAGTTGAATGACAGCGGGAACTGTGACATGTCGACGTTGCCACTGGGCGTGGTGCTGTTGGACGCTATCATGCTCGCTGTGGAGGCGGGCGGCGTCGGACCGGGGTTGATGTTCACCGTACCCAGGAACGGGACGTTGAGGTGGACGTTTTCTCCGCTCGTGCCTGATTGTCTCTGCACGATGGGCAGAAGCTGCCGGATTGTTTCCGCCGCTTCAATGCAGAGCCGGTCGTTATTTAGCGCACCCATTTCCTGCATCGTTTCTTGCGTCTTTTCCGCGAGGTCTCTGTCGTGCTCTTTTTCTGTCTCGTAGCCTGGCCAGCGCCACCCGAGGTATCCTAGCAGGAGTGTCATGGCCGCTACGAGGGCGGAGTAATCAACGTGACGGCCTGATACGGATGTTGTAAAGCAATTGCGGTATTCGAGGAATCGGTCGAGCACGTCGCGACTTGCTTGCATGCATGTTGCGCGGTTGTACTCGTATCGTCGTTGGCCGCGATCGCGAAGAAGATAGGGAAGATGGAGAAGAATGAGAAGCGAAAAGTGTCGGATTTGAAGCTTTATCACGCTCATTCCATCGCCTGACGCGTCGGATGTACCGCAGCATATGGCCATGTCGGGTAATTTCCACCACAGACCATCATCCATCATCTTGTACGCCTTTTCAAGCTCCATGTCGATGGACTGCGTGAGGACATATGCCTCGCTGCCCTTGAGCTCATTCCTGTCCGCGATCTTGCCCGCCATCATCGCATACACTTTGCCAAGCTTGTCGCTCGGTGCATCCGACACGAGAGCATTGTCTTCTGCGAAACTATTATCGCGCGAGCCAATTGGCAGCCCGAGAATGAGAGAGACGTAGCGGTCGTTGCAGTTGATGCGGAACCAAATGACTGGTGGTGAGGGGCGATGCTTGTTGCTGAATGATGGATCTACGGATTTGATTGACTTGGCACTCTTGCGATCAATGCCCATGAGCTGCGCCATGTTTAGAGCGCGACGGCCTGTCAACCACGCTTTTCGCAAATGTCCTGCGTCGCTTTGGTAGAAGCTCTGTAAGATGAGACATTCGAGCCCTTCTAAGCATCCGACAAAGTCATCGTCTGACGTGACTAAACGTCCAGTAACAGCAACCCATTCCTCCATCGTCTCGCAGGGCGATTTACTCAACCCGAGGGTACTCCCATCAAAGAATGGAGGCATCTGCTGCAGACAGACAGCAAGTTGTAGTAGACGCTTGGCAAGAATGGCAGGATGGCTTGTAACAGGCGGTATCTGCGCCAGTGACGATAAAGGCTCAGGTTTCCCATCAATCTGATCCTGCTGCGAGTAAAACATGGCCAGAACAAAACGCGCCCCGGGACTCTGCTGCGAAATGGCATACAGGATCTGCTGCGACGGGAAAAGCGCATGCAGCTGCGCAGAAACATGCGTCGCCTTTCCAGAGCGGCTTGGGAACTTGTGCGTCACGATCGCAGCGTCAGGCTGATCCAGAATCTGCTGCGCGTTATCCACGACCGACGACTCAAACACATCAGCCGTATGCTGCGTGAACCGCTCCAGCGCGGGATCTTCTGACTCGGGCGATGGCAGCGGCTTGTCCACCAACTTCTCCATCAGCTCCTCCAGACGGCCCAGGCGCTGCGCAAGACGCTTGTCTTGGGGCGCGGCGGGCGGCGTGGGGACATATTCCTGTGATACACAGCTTGTCTCGCGCTGTGTGCAGCCTATGCAGATTGGATCGTCTTCCTTTGAGAACTGGCATTTTATCTTGCGGCGGCGGCCTGGGCATGTAAGCACTTTATCTTGTATCAGTGGAGGGGAGATTTACATTCCCAGCAGCTTCGTGTTCCCTTTCGAACTTTGCGGCGCTTGGCGGGTGGTTCGGACATGTTTTTTGAGAGTTATTCGGCCGAAGAGGAGTGAGAGTGTGAATATGAAGGGGGTTGATGGGTGAGAGGGTGGTGATGATGTATACGGACGAAATGCGGACGAAGGCCGGACGAAGTGGTGAGATTTTGTGGGGTGCTGTGGGAGGATTAGCCCGGCTTATGGTGTCGGCGGCCGGACGGGGGAAGTGTATTTGTAATGCAGATTGAGTGAACAAAGAGAGGCATTGGTGGTGTTTTGTTATGATTTATCTGGTATGTATTGATGTCGATCTGTTGTTTGATACTAGGAGGTAGTTGGTGTTGATGAGATGCTGGGGATAGCGATGTGGTTCAATTCAATGGATGAGGACACGCTGATGATAGAACGCGATGACAATCTCAAAAGGCAGCATGCACTACTCATTGACTCAATTAATTGTATTCTTCCTGCAGCTTTATGAGATTATTCTCAGACGGATTTAGTAGTCTCACTCGAGTCTAGATGAGGTCGCTGCTTGTTGACGTGCAGTATCCCCTCTGAATAGCTTCATTTTACAGTATCGTATCATCACAGCACACACGGCCTTTGAAGCGATAACTTACATGTACTCATGCCCAGATCAATTTTACGCATGAGCCAGTGTTATTGACAATGCTGCACAATCGAAAAAGCTCAGCGTCATGCCATGAAGTAAGTCGCGTCAAGTCGCAGTCAACAGGTATTGTATCTACCATCTCTCACTGAAGTCACACGTCATCATCGCTCCCATTAATTCTCCTTCGAGAGATGATAAGTATGGAGATTTAACAAGTAAGTGAGCTTGTAGCTTTCAACCTCGCGTTATATTGTCAAGAGGCTGGCGATTTGCGCGCGACAAGGGAAAAGGTTATGGAGGGAGGTTTGTGAGAGGTGCATCAACCGCAAGCATTGATGAGTTTTGATGAGCTTAGGATAGGTTTTATGATCATTTTAGGATAAGCTTAGGATGATGTGTGTTCATGATCATTTGATGAGATTCGATGAACTAGGTTTTGGTGGCGATGAGTGCGCATTCATATGCTGTAAGTACTAGCTGCGCCGTCGTTTAACACGCTGAGTGATTACCCTACGCCCTGGGAAATAATGCCTTACCAGCCACACGACTCTTCTCAATCAACAGAGATAAATAGTATTCGTAAATAAAAGAAAATGAATTCAGGTACAAGATTGAGCTCTTAAGTGGTCACCGTGAATTCCTGGTCTTGATGTGAAACAAGCTTTTGTGCTGCAAAAGTGAGAGTACTGACAGCGGAGGTCTTGCTTTGCTAGAGGTAGTGACACTTGTCCAAGCTAGAACCCACTAGAAGAGCATTGTAGCATTTACTTGATCTGAGAAATCTTTTAGGAAAAATAGAAAGTCATCAACAAAGAGACATGCACACAGCCAGCGCAGAGAGTAGAGCAGTCTTCAATCGGGTTAGGTACATGTTGTTTAACACCGCATTCGCCCCACCACCCTTCAGCAGTAGGGCACACAAACTCAAACGCCAGTCATTCTTTGCATTCATGAGAATTTTGGCTTGTAAAAATTGCAAAGTAAGTCAAGCATACCAGAGAAGAAACATCTCAATTGTTGTATTATGCAAAATGACTTCGGTGGTTGAGTTTGTCTCAGTCAGAGACCCTGCCACCTTGGCATCGCCAGATGTCTTGGACTGAGTCGGCCTTACTGAGGCTCTCTACAGCTGGCAAGCAAACACAGCACTCTCCAATGTATCAGAAAAACCCAAGAACTCTTTCCAGAACCTTTGGATTCATACAGAGGAGCGTTGGCGAGGATCATCGGAGGCTGACAGTGCCACTGCAAGCGGGGACCCTTGTCACACCGAGTGGCAAATTAAGGATATAATCTGCAAATTAATTCAAGCTTTCGTCAGCGGGCAACCGCTGACACATTGGTCTATTGAAACGATACAGGTAATTATTCCAAAGCCCCTTCGTTCGACTCATACTAACATCCACCTAGAGAAGATTAGCATGGCCCCTGCACTAAGGATGACACGCTCAATCAAAGAGAAGCTACCAATTTTTTTTCGTCTTTCTTTTTCGTCTTTCGATATTTATTTAGTTGCAATATTCTTTTTTGCTGTTGAAGTGCGTTCTCGCGTGGCTGGTCATCGGTCATCGCTCATCTCGCGTCGCGTTGAACAGACATCCGAAGAGTGGGGCCGTGTTTAACCGGAGCAGGCCGGTGTATGCCGGTCTCATGGCTCTTCAAGCCGACACCTCCTTTCAGCCCTTCTAACCTGAAGTTTCCATCCCAGTGTTGCGTCCTAAACCTCAATCTGAAACTGATTCCTATTGACTGTGTTCATCGTCACTTGTTCGTCTTGTGACTCGACTTGATGTACTACTTACCGACCCCCGATCGTTAAGTTGGATGAACTTCCAGGCAGCAGCCGAAGGGGGGCCAGGAAGGTCAAGTCCAAGGGGCCCGAGAAAACAGTCATAGAAATGTGATGCAACTCATGAATAACAATCGTCTACTTTGGAAGGCTGCTTATTGCCAATTCTGCATTTGTAATTCGCGCGCGCTGCATGCTGAATAATGGCCGGTCTCAACTCCGTGGAACGCCGTGGACCGCAGATTCGGGCCACTTGTACGCTTATTACACAGAGACGCGCAGTTGCGGAACGCCATGGATACAATGAGTATGGCTTATCTTGGGGCTATCCCCTGCTGTTGAAAGCCCGTGGAGCATTAACTTTGACTCGGACTCTGCTTCTCGCATCAGACATGCACAAAATGGAGCACAGTCTGTCCGCAGCGCGGAGTTGCGTGCTTAGCTTTGTAATGATGCGGAATTGAGATGATGGCTCTCAGGATGTCGCTGTATATAAATGGCGACCGAAAGACGTCGCCATAGAGCTAATTCCATATACAACTTCAATTACATTCACTACTTCAATCACAATCGTCAAAATGCCTGCCCGCTACACCTCCAAAGACGTCAGTCCTGAGCCCTTGGCCCAAGAACTTCACCTCTACCCTTCTGGCCGAGTCGCAAAGAACAGGTTTCTTAAGTCGCCCATGGCTGAGTCGCTTGCGAGTTGGGATCCCGAGATCGTCTCCAAGAGAGGAATCCCGACCGACGAGCTGATTGAGCTGTACCGACGGTGAGTTCACCAGCGAGCGCCGATAGATGACCAGACTGACAGCCTTAGATGGGGTGAAGGCAAGAACAACTTTGGTATCGTTGTCACTGGCAATATAGACATTGATCTCACCTCCGTCGGCGCTGCTGCGTCTCCCGGAATCCCCGTCGATGCTCCATTTGAAGGCGAGCGCTTTGATAAGTTCAAGCAATTGGCCGCGGCAGCCAAAAAGGACGGTTCTCTGTTCCTCGCTCAGGTGAACCATCCCGGGCGACAAGTTCCCTACAAGTTCAACCCAGTCGCCATCTCAGCCTCTGACGTTCAACTTGGTGAGTCGCTCACTGCGCTTCATCGTACGTACTGACTGTTGCAGACCCCAAGATGGGAATGACCTTTGGCAAGCCGCACGCCGCGACGAAAGAGGAAATCGCGCAGATCATTGAAGGTTTCGCCCACGCCGCCGAGTATCTCGAAAAAGCCGGGTTCGACGGCATCGAACTACACGCAGCTCACGGATACCTCCTCTCTCAATTCCTCTCCCGAACCACCAACAAGCGCACCGATGAATACGGCACTCAGACCGTCGAAAACAGACTCCGCCTCATTTCCGAAATCGCAAACGCCATTAAGGCGCGCGTCTCATCGACCTTTATCGTCAGCGCAAAACTCAACAGCGTAGAGTTCCAGGACGGCGGCGTGACACCCGATGAGGCGAGGGAGCTCTGCGAAAGACTTGAAGCACTGGGATTCGACTTTGTTGAGCTCAGCGGCGGGACTTATGAGCGCATGGCATTGTCGTGGGAGAAAGAGTCGACGAAGCAGCGCGAGGGTTTCTTCCTCGAGTGGGCCGAGACCATCACCAAAGCACTTGACCCAGCGCATAAAATGAGGATTTTCATCGCTGGTGGGTTGAGAACGGTGGGCGCCATGGTAGACGCGCTTGAAGTTGTTGATGGTGTGAGTATTGGACGGCCTGCGGCGGCAGAACCGCGTTTGGCTGGTGATATTATCGAGGGACGCGTCAAAGGCGCGATTCAACCGACGGAAATGGTCGAGAATGATCTTGGGATGGGGATGGGTGTCGCTGGGGCTCAGTTCGCGCAGATTGCAAAGGGCTTTGAACCGCTTGACGCGAGTGACAGTGAAGTTGTGCAGATATTTGGTCAGGATATGGGCGCGTGGTATGAGAAGCTCGTGCAGGATGGGGACAAGAATGAGTTTGTTCGTGCCATTCAGTATTCGGGACCTCAAGTTCCTTATGGCAAGGTCAAGGCTTGATGCATTATTGGTTGTTGATTGCGATTAGACATGTTATTAGAGTGCAGGGTATTTACTACGAGTCATTGATTACGTCTTCCTGAAACAAACTCATGTCATGTCATGGCGCTCCAACGGTTCTAAATTTAGGGCTGACGATCGACAGCTTGTGGAGGCTATGTGGAACCCTGCGCCCGGAGAATTTGTCAGCCATTCAACCTCACTTCATCTCACTGCGCATCTGCGACAAAACTCTCAACATTACCTCTCATCCGCTGTATTCATCGTCTTTAATCGCTGGAAATCACCTAAACAAATCTGCAGCTAAATATTTCCACAATTGCAGTCATGTCGACCGCTGAGACAGATCCAACACCGTCTAATCGTCGCAAAGGTCAGCAACTCGAATTAGGTATGATATAGACCCAGCTGACAAATGGCCTAGCATGCGACTTGTGCTTTACGAAAAAGATCAAATGTGACATGCTAAAGCCAGATTGCTCGAATTGCATTCTCTATAACACAAACTGTCGAACCAGCATCATCAGAAGGAAGCCTAGTTCTGCGAGAGCCAGAGCAGGGGCTAAACAACAAGAAGAGTATGCCCCTATTTCTCGATTTCGCTGTTCAAATTAGTAACTTTTCAGAAACAATCGCCAGGAGGGTCTTGAAGCAAGATTGGCTCGTATTGAAGAACAGTTGCAAATCGTTCTCAACGCTGCCAAAGATGCTCAAACTGCCAGACCGCAAGGGCCAGGTGACCAATCCAGCCCAAGTGACTCAGCGGAATCAGTCCTCAACAACTCGGCAAATTTTGAAGAAATGGCCAAACGAGGGTTCGCTTGGAAATTTGATCCAGTTAATCCAGCAGTTTATCAAGGTCCTCAACCAAGCATTTTAGAATTGCCCCCCCTGGATGAGATCCTACCTATAGTAGATCACTACTTTACAACTTTCAACGCCGTCATTCCTCTCTTTCAACAGCCAGAATTCATGAGGCTTCTCACGACATGGTATAAACAACCCGAAACTCGCGACAGAGCTTCGTGGGCTGCTATTCAAACCGTCATGGCCATTGGATATCGCACTCCACAGCTCTCGCTACGAGACAGTCAATCAGTGCATATTGAAAGGGCAGATCAATGTCTGAGGAATGCACAGACTGTTGTATCGGAGCTTGTCACGCGTGATGAGGATTTACTCGGCGTTCAGATCTTACTAGGTATCGTGATGCTGTTCCAAAACAGTCGCGATCCAAAACCAGCGAGTGTTCTTATTGGAACGGCAGTTAGGTTGGCGCATAGACTCAAGTTGCACTCGCAAGAAGCAGCAATGCAGTTTCCGGCTGCGGAGGCAGAGCAGAGATCGCGCGTGTTTTGGACTGCGTACACTCTCGACAAGGTAAGCTATTCGAGTGCGTAAATTCAAAAGCTCACATTTTAGGACATTTGTCTTCGTGCGCAAACGCCTTCATGCCAGTTTGATGAAGACATCGATATTAGTCTCCCTGTACTTGCGCCACCTGATAGCGTTGGTTTGATATGGACGCAAAACGGCCAAGTCCACTTCAACTACCATCGAAGGCGCGTGGAACTCGCTTACATACAAGGCAAAGTGTACGATCTTTTGTATTCCAACCGCTCAAGCAAAGTGACAGCCCAAGAGCGACAACGGCGAGTATCTCGACTTCAATCTATGCTCGATCAGTGGTACGAGCGCATTCCAAATGTATTCCATATCGAGCATGTCGCTGCAATGGTGGGACCGAGCCAGCTTGTGCAGATGACAAAGATGCACCACGCTTTTTTGCTGACGGAAGTGATGATCCATGGTATTTATAGTCATAATGCTGAATGGGTCAAGAGGATCAGCTCTTTTAGTAGAGCTACGATAACGTCTGTTGGAAACTTGGAGAATAGGGGCTTTGGCGCTGGGAAGTGTCAGGACCAAGCACCGCCTTTACCTGAAGGATGGAATCATTGTGTGGACGTGAGCAGAGGGTGCATGAAGTTATTCCAGGAAGCTACACCAACAGAGTGTCTTATTTGGTACGTCAGTTGCAGAGAGTTTTGGGAGATTACTGACCAGTGCAGGCAATGTAGCTGCTCTCATTTCTCAGCGCTCATCGTCCTCCTCGCCAACATGATCCTCAACCCCGGCCACAGCTCAATACACATTGATCAGCATCTCTCAGTAAAAGCACTCGATCTCTTCGACAAGCTTCTAAAGATCATTGACGACGAAGCGTTCAGAGCCTTGCGAAGCGTTGTTGGTGAACTCAGCCAGAGGGCGCAGACGGCAGTGGCGGTGTACAGAGAGGAGTTGAAGGGATTGGGGAGGGATGTCTTTGAGGCGCTGAACGTGGATGATGTGGCTGTGCAGGAGGTGGATTTCTTACCGGCGGGAGACACGGACATGTTTGAGGGGCTTGAGGTTGAGGGGCCGTTTGTGGGGTTGGACGGACCGTTTGTCGGATTAAGTGGGGAGCTTGAGCGGGGCTTCGGAGACGGGATGAGCTTCATGGACGGCGGAGTGTTGGACATGGAGTTTATGAGATGAGATATGATAGACGCTAATCTACATTGTGCACCAAAGGAGAGAAGAGGAACCAGAGGCTCCAGCAACGCCAGCGAATGGTGAGAGAGAAAGAAATTGCTTCTATGGTATCTAGTCAAAAGTTCTAAACTGCGCGACAAAAACAATAGACAAACAAAGGATCTAAGGTAAAGACTGACATACAGCGACAATGATGTCACCACAAGCAAGGAAAAGGCTACACCACGGCAATTAACCCACCAGACGCAAGGAAAAGACAGACAACAAGATAAAGAAAGACAGAAAAGAAGGAAGGGAGAAAGCAGAGCGAGATCCAGCAAACAACAACAAAGTATCTGATCCATCCTCATCATGGCTGCTGCGAGGTGGTTGCAGGACCAGAAGCACCAAAGGGACGCATAGGCAGCTCAATATGGCGCAATGCGACGTCGGCGAAGGATGATGGTGGATGGCTCAGAATAGGGACCCATCCTCGACGATGGCACCGCTGGGAGGCGCAAAGGACTGGCGCAGGGACAAATGGTGATAAAACGATGGCCCGGCAGGACCTGTGTACCTCTGCCAGAGGTTCAGTGGGCGTGCGAACCCGGGGGGGCAAACTCCTCGATGGCGCTCGTTAAGGCTCATCATCGTGACAAAGAACAGAGCCGCGTTGACAGTCATGACATTCCGACCGTGGGCATTCCAGGACACGGCTTGCCATTCGACATGGTATTGCGTCTTGGTGCCAGATCCTTTCGCGCTCACGCGTACAATAACGATCTCATTGACTGTAGCAATAAACCCGTAGCGGGTTTGAGCCGAGATACAATAGGTTGCGATGCGGCGAATAGGGCGCATGGCTACCTCGTTTGAAGGATTCGCGAGGTCAATGGATCTCCACGCTCTTGTCACGATGCAACTCACGACTAGGGGAGTCCGGCTTTGACCAGAAGTGAAGGATATCGTTGAAGTCCGGCTACCGGGCAAAGGATGACCTGGTATCATATCGACGGCAGAGGGAGTTTGTCCATTGAGGCGGCGTTGGATGTCTTGTGCGCCCGCGGCGATTGATTCCCTAATCCGGGGCCAGATATAGTACTGGAACATCTTTGACTTGATGTCCTCGATGGAGTTGATCTGCAGTGACATGGGCTCAACGTCGGCGGCTACGGCTAGGCGAGATGCCATGATATCGCCATACGCTTGGGTAAGGGCTTCAATAGTGAAATCCGTCCACTGCGTGACTTGTGATGAAGGGACGTTTGCTGTCATAGGATCGTGTCTGGGAGTTCCCAGATTGCCCTGAACGTCAAGACTAGGGTTTCGAAGGGAGAGAACGTCCCGAATCGGGAGCTCACGCTGAATTCGGACGTGGTAGGTGTTGCGGGATGCCATTTTGAAGCGACCTTAGCCGTGAAAGGGCGAGATAATAAGATAGATAGTGAAGTAACAAATGCTGAAGGTGGATAGACTGCGCTTGTCTTATATTGTGGTTCAACGAAAAGAGAAATGGCACAGTACTGCTCTGATGGGAATTGGGTCGGTATATAGCCCATGTAGGTGGTGGTTATGGCTGGAACACCGCCCCTGTGAAGAGGTATCCGGAACCATTCTCATCATAAAGCACTAACGAAATGTGACATGTCTTGTTCTCTGACGTACGCGTGCCATGTCAATAGGGAGGCAACAGGAACTGCGAAATATCACTTCTCATATGAATTCAGAATAAACCCACTGGCTCACTTGGCCCATAAGTGCTTAGCCGCATTTCCCGGAGCAAACAGAACATTGCGGGACGGGAGTCAGGACAGGGCATCATCAAACGGCAGCCATTTCATTACAACTCACAAGAAAAACATCCAGTCGGCCGATATTTACAGCCAAATCTACAGCCGACATTCGTTAACGTGGCCAAGTGCCTGCTATCACAGTGGATGGAACTGGACTCATCAGCCTGTGACCCAAACACTTCGCGATGCGGGAAGTGCCAAGAAACATTGCTGACAGCTGGCGATCAGCTATCTACGCCACTATAAGCTAACTACCTACTGTAAATAACTCTAGACCGCCACAACGGCAAGGCAGCGACCGTTTCATACAAGACTCACACCTAGGTGGTGTTATGGCGGCCCGGTTTGATTGCTTGAGATGCGCCAAAAGCTATCAGTTCGCGAGAAAATTAAAAGATGGGCTGTTGTAGAAAAGCAAAGATGCACTGTATTTTGATGAGATGGGAGTGTTGCTAGGCTTACTGACCCACGAGGCCGCGGCATGTTATGTGGTGTAACAAAGAAATCAAGTTCTCACTGGCGGAGCTATGAGTTGCCGATGGTCAAGGCTAACCGCTAATAATACGCTATTGACATAAGAGGCCCTGGCGCCGACAAAGAAAATTCACGTTCGGTATCTCCGTTGTGTTCAGTCGTCGTTTGTCGACCCTTTTTTGGAATGCTATTTCTGGATTCATGTTCTTTTCGTCTTGATGTTCAAACAAGGAGCGGGTGAATGAAAGAGATGCAGCAGTTTATTGTGTCTGACGACGCTTATCGCCATATGTTTTGTTTTGTTTCGGTGTTGTTGACTCCAAGTTAATAAACCCCCGAAGAAGCCCAGCCCTTCAAGCCTCGTCTACCTGAAACCAGGACAGCTACAAGACAGCAAAAAAATAAACGGCAATACTGTTCGAAACTTGTATTTTATTCATCATTCGTTTTCGTTTGCAG